>JAHHFK020000033.1:0-260583 GCA_024533555.2 Aedes koreicus | reverse complement strand
TGTATGTATGTATGTATGGTAGCCACCATCCCTTCATGCCCTTGGCTTGGATGCAGCTCCACTTAATAGCAAGATCAAATTGAGCCACCGATCTGAATTCACAATATCGCTGTATGAAGGGCCAAAAACGGAGGGGTGGACCCGTAAGCAGAGACACTCACGCGAAATCCACGGGAAATTAAGAATCTCCTTCCAACGATACGATCCAACAATTCGAATAACCCAATTCGCAATACTTATTAAGCTTTCTACGGGATGGCTTGTTAAGAAGGGCGCGTCACTCTCACTGAAACTGCTGGAGTAGAATTCACAGCACTACAATCGAATCGGTAGGATAAAGAAAATGGTAATGCTCGTTCCCTCCTAGAATCAGGCAGTCAATCAAACCATCGTCCAGTTTCAGCTTGAATGATACCCCGATGCCCCCTCCCAACCCAGTATTTATTATATATAATGTAGGTAATATGTCATAATATGCAATATATGCAGTATGTAATAGAGCAATGAAATATACTATTATATTTAATTAAAATATGCCATGGTTAGAATTCGTCCACCTGTAATTTAAATATGGTTATAAAAAAAATAATATGATGAAATAGTTAAAATAGTAATACTAGGCATATGATAATCATATGCAGCTTGGTGCATCTTTACAGCCTAATCAGTGGCAGATGAATATAACTCTGGAATGGTAAGGTCTTATTGCAATTAAATAAAATATAAACCATTTAATTATACGTGAATAAAAATATAGGAAAATTATCAGCAGAATTGAAGATATTTAATTAAATTTATGAATAAAATTCAATGATTTAAATTCATAGAAAAACACCTATAGATACAATGAAATAAAATATCTGTACTATCTGGAATCTATTTCCTTGAAACCTTGATGCAAATTAAATTTAATTATTATTATTAATCTTTTAGTAAATATTTTAAATATGATTATACTTAGATATCTAATGATGATATGATGATGAAATAATACGAAGTGGTAATAGTATACACATAAAAATTAAATGCAACTATTTGTCTCTTCCGCTGTGATGCTAGATAATTGAAACTCTGAAATGGCAAAAATTTCCAAAGTGATATAATGAAAGAAAGCCGAGCAGCCAAGCAGAATAGCAAAGAAAATTTAAGCCAAACAATTAGCCGGAATAATTTTCTTATATGATTATGACCACTGCCCAAAAACGGAAGCCAAATAAATCCTACAAAAAAAAAAAAAAAAAAAAAAAAAAAAAAACCAGAGAGAGAAAAGAAAAAATGAAACTTCAATTCTCCGATAACTCTTGCTTTCTACTGGGCCACTAAACAATTCTTTATATCTGTGCAATAGAAAATGAGAGATCATCAACAATTTTAGTTTTAGAATTATTAAACTTTTTTTGAAATTTTATTTAGAAGAATTTGTCGTATGATCCTTTCTAAAAAAAACATTAAAAACCATCCTATCTTTTCAAATACATATCGTGGGTTAGGTGGGCTAAAACTTAAGAGCGGTGCATAGATGCGAACCTGAAAATAAAGCTTTAAAAATATTGTGAAGGGATGTTATAATATAAAATGATAGTAACAATTATATTTGTACTGTATGCATGTCTGTAGACTGATGTCCAGCTGCAATTGTAGACGGACTTGCATTATCATTGCCACGAAGGAAACAAAAAATTTGAAAATGAGAAATAACACTTGGTAATTTCAGCAGATGATCTGGAAATTCTACACTCTATAAAGAATACTTCCATTTGATGTGGTAGGGTAAGATTTGGGCATGCTACCTTCCTACATCGCGTTGGTGGGACTGCTTCATAAGGTATAGATGACGCGATACAGCGTTTCTTACTCAGCCGTTGGATGCCAGGACAGACGCTGTTTGAGCTGCACCTCCTTGGTGGACAGACGCTCGGAACGCACCTCCTCAATCTAGCTGAAGTCAGAAGGACAACAGTGCCCAGGCTGCACTACCAGCTAAGTACGCAACCCTTAGCTGGCGGTCTTTGTCATCTCTTGACCCGTGGAAGCATGAGGTAGGAACTTGTGAGGACCAGTGCTATGTTGCGGGGACGCACGCTCCATCCCAGTTGTCTACTCACCATTTAGCAGCTCGACTTAATTGATACTATTTCGTTTATTGAATTCCAACGTGCTTACTAGTGTTAACATGGCGAATAGGGATTTATATATGGATACTAAGCAAGATTTTAGGCCATTTTCTCCGTTCGCGGCTTTTCAAGCATGGCTATGTTCAGCCGGTGCATGGTAATGAAAATTTTGATGATCTCAAGAGGAAATTCAATCAAATATACTCTTCAGTTGACAAATTAATTTTGTCGTCCTGAAAAGGACGGATTTTATTTGTTTACGGAGGGAACACGGTTTACTATTGAAATTTTCTTGTCGATCTTCTTGGGCCTGGGTGTTTAGCAGCACACCACCCTGTGACATGGTCAAACGGGAGAAGTTTATTCAGCTCCTCGTCGTTGCGGACGGCTAGCTGCAAGCAAGTGGCATAGGCACTTGAGTAATCGCGTATTCCAAAAGCGCAGCGAGGTAGACGAGGGCAACGGTAACAACGCGCTCTGTTTAGTTGGCTTTCCAAAGCAGACGATGAATGCGCTTGTCCTTATGGATGCACAGCGAGAACTGATGGTTGGTCGGACGTCACCAAATGTTTAATTATCGCTGACACGGTAACTGTGGCAGTATTAACCAATCAGAGCGTGGCACAAATATGATGTCATTTTCGAACAATAGCTTTGTGCGTTTAAACTATTTTTCTTCAAGGTACTTTTTAATTAGTTTAAACAAATGTAACGAATTCAGTTATCAACAGGGATCCAGCTTTGATGTTCTACCTTTCGAATGAAATACTTATCGTAAAATTTCTGTGGGCCAGAGGGGAGATATTATCGTTCAAAGTCTCCTAACCCACGTAACGCTTGCGATTTCAGAAATTTTAGAACGGCGCCCCTATACAGGAATAGAAAAGAGTGACCCCCCCCCCCACCCCACAAAATAAAAACCCCCCACCAAGCACCACAGACCCCTATTTCCTCAAAACACCCCACGCCCCCCATGTCCAAAAAACAATGGACAACCTGCCCCTAAAAATTTTTTTTGAATGTTTTTTTTGTGGGTTTTTTTTATAGATGATATTACACCAAAACACACACAACACACGACCCCAGGTGATATTCTGTCCCCCCCCCCCACACGTTTATTTTTCTCCCCCCCAAAATTTTCGGGGGGGTGATGAAACGGTGTTAAACCAGGGGCCCTTCCCCCACCCCCGGAAAAATCCCACCCCTGTGTTTCCCCCCAAAAAAAGGAAGCCCCCAGGGGATCCATCGGCATATATACCTATATGTCTGTTGGATACAGCGGGGAAAATGCTCGAGAGGGTAATCCTCAACAGACTGACAAAGTACACGGAGGTTATAGGCGGTCAGTCAAATAACCAGTTTGGTTTCCGTAAAGGGAAGTCAACGGTGGATGCCATTTTGTCCGTCACTAAGACGGCCGAAGTTGCCAATCCAGCGCAAGAGGCGACGAGTCCGCTACTGTGCGGTGGTCACCCTTGACGTGAGAAATGCGTTCAATAGCGCCAATGGGGGGGCTATCGCCGACTCGCTCTATCGCTTTCAGGTTCCAGGGTACCTGTACACGATTCTGGGAAGCTATTTCCAGAATCGCGTACTGGTGTACAACACAGAGGTAGACCAGAAACGTGTCCAGATCACCGCAGGCGTCCCACAAGGTTCGATCCTGGTTCCGGTGCTATGGAACACGATGTACGACAAGGTACTACGGCTAAAGTTCCCGAATGGGGTGAAGATAGTCGGGTTCGCAGACGACTTCACCCTGAAGATATGTGGTGAATCCATCGAAGAGGTAGAGCTAACGGCCTCCCACTCCATTGGCATTGTGGAGGATGGATGAGTTCCAGGAAGCTGGAGCTAGCCCACCATAAGACTGAGGTCACGGTTGTTAACAACCGAAAATCGGAGCAAAATGCGACGATCAGTGCAGGTAACTGCACAATTGAATCGAAGAGGTCCTTGAGGTATCTTGGGGTCATGATCGACGATAAGCTGACCTTTATCAGCCACGTCGATTACGCTTGCAAGAAAGCCTCTATGGCTATATCGGCATTATCCCGCATGATGTCGAATAGCTCGGCGGTGCAAGGTAGTAAGCGTAAACTCCTGGCCAGTTTCGCCCTGTCCATTCTTAGGTACTGCGGGCCGGCCTGGATCACCGCCTTGAGTACCAAGAGCTACCTGACTAAGTTAGAGAGTACGCACAGGCTTATGTGCCTAAGAGTGGTTAGTGCATACCGAACGGTATCACGCGACGCGGTCTGCGTCCTAGCGGGGATGATGCCAATAGGCATTGTCAAAAAAGAGGATGTAGAGTGCTTCGAACAACGTGGAACAAGAGGTATTCGAAAGACCACTAGAGCCGCATCCACCAGCGTTGGCAAATGTAATGGAATAACTCCACCAAAGGTCGGTGGACCCACCGACTAAACGCGGAACTCTCCGGGTGGGTTGGTAGGCGACACGGTGAAGTGTACTTCCACTTAACGCAGATTTTTTCAGGCCACGTCTGTTTCAGACAATATCTGAACAAATATGGGCATGCACAGTCCTCCGCATGAACCGAGTGCGCGGGAGTAGAGAAAACTGCGGAACATGTGTTCTTCGCATGTCCAGTGACACTTGGTACTTCGACGGCGCGAGATCCGGCATAATAGCCGTAAGCGGTCACGACCCGACTTCGGATAATCTGGTCCAGAGGATGTGCCAAGACCGGGACATCTGGGACGCGGTATGCATAGCAGCCTCCCAGATTGTCCTTGATCTCCAACAAAAATGGCGAAACGACCAACGGCAGGTCGCAGGGACCACTTAACTACTAAAATCCTAAGTAGTTAGACATAGTGGGTGCTTAACAAGCACAATAGCCCCCTCCCCGAAGTCCCGAGGAGGGTCCAGGGCTTAAGGCACGGGTGGGTCTTTAGTGGGTCGAGGAGTTGGCACCCTCATCCCCACACCCTAAGTTCTTCAGGTGTCTGGTTGCAGATTTTCCATCCCGCCTTCAAAAAAAAAAAAAAAAAAAAAAACCACGACACATGAGCTGGGAACAGCATTCATAGTGACGGGCGAAATACCGAAGTGTGTGATCGGGTGGTGGCTGATCAACAAAATAATTTGCAGGTTGAGGATTAAGGACCGGTTCTTCAACTTCAGCATTATCAACGAAAGCACTGATGAAGGTAAGGATTTTTACGAGCAGCTATAACGCGAGTAGGCCCGCTGCCCAAGCATGACGTCAAGATCATCATAAGAGTCTTGAATGATTAGGTCGACCAGGAGGAGAAGTTTATACCGACTATTGAAAAGTTCAGCGCTCACTGGTGCCCAAACGACAACGGCTTAAGATTTATTGAATTCGACGCCTCCAAGAACATGGTTTTTCGTAGCACCAACTTCTAGCACAGGCTCTAGTATAAGTACACTTGAAGAACCAGCTCCCATGATGGGAGAAGTTAAAGATGCTATCCAACAGCTAAAGCATAACAAGGCAGCTGGCTATGATAGTATCGAAGCTGAACTTATCAAGACCCCTTGGCGTTTCGTCTGTGCGTATGCTAGTGAAGTGGAACATTGACTAGTGTTCGTTTCTTACCAATGACAAATGCAGTCCTGCCACCACTGCAAAGAACAAGCAGATACTGGTATATCATGTGTTAAGAACAAAAACTACCGGTCCAGAATAGACAGCCTAATAGGATAACAACCAACCGGCACAAAACCACCGAGTATGAAACCAGTCGCTCAGAATTCAACCGCTCCACCAGCGATGTCACCGCACAACTTTCCCGGACTTTCAAAGTTAACAAGTCAGGGCGAAACCTCAGGCCAGTAAATTCACACAAATAGACATCCTGGAGCCAATGCGGAATATTAAAGTCCGCAAACTAAATAAGCACAAAATTCATTGATATCACTACTAACATCACCGCAAGCCATCGTGAAAGAGTACGGCGATCGCAGAGCAAAATCTACAACGGCAACGTAATCGATGAATTGCCGCCTCTACCAGATGAAGCAAAAACGGCCAGCTGTTGAAAAATATCATATCATCAATGTTCGCACATACCACAGCGCGAATATAGACTTGAACCACTACCAAGTTGCACAATGTATGCGTTCAAATCTCTCGGCGGTGTAAGACTCGCGTTGAATTCGAACGCCACAACCTAACATTGAGCTACTACGGGAAACTGGAGTTGCCCTGGAATACGCTCAACAGCTAGAAGCAGCCCTACCAACGGAAGAACAGCTTGGCGAAGCTACTCTTGAAGATGGCTGGAGAAATTCGAACCGCCATTGGTAGCACAGCAATTGTGACACTTGGTACTTCTGCACCAAATCGAAAAAAAATGACTGGTTTGATGGCGAATGCAAGCAGTTAGTAGAGGAGAAGAATGCAGCACGGGCGAGATTGCTGCAACACCGTATTTTAATTTCTAGCGACAAATGTTGTGGCTATCTCTGCGCACGATGCGCAGCATCAAAAGGTCATCATTCGAGACACGTTCGGTATCTCTAAAAGATGGTGCCTTGCTTTAAATCTTCCGCCGTTGGCTATAAATACTGCGTAAGTAACATTTGCAACGGGACATTTCTTATGAAGAAGACAGTAACCCGTGTCGCGATAATGTAGCTGGCAAGTATCGCGCAATTATCAACTGGCATCTACAAGAGATCGAAACCCTTCCTTTCTATAGATCCTTTCACTACCAAGATAATCCTCGCCCGCAATCTCCGACCTAAAACTTATCCATACAAATTTATCCTATAACAAAATCCAACTCAAAACAACCAAACAAACTACAAAGGGTAGATCGTAAGATTCCAGTAAGTGACTGACCACGTACGTGTCTAAACGTAGCATCTAGAAAACTGACTTCTGTTCAACGAACGATACTTTACTTGCTTGTAAATGGGAAGATGGAACACCGCAAACTTATATTTGTAATGCGACGAGTAGAAGACGAAAACTGCACACAACATGGGACCAGTACAGTAGAAACTTTCCTCCACAAATTCAAATTCAGAGGAGGATTACAAATATCTTAGATGGATGGAGACGGCTTGGTTGCGAAGACCTGGTTATCACTACCTGCACTATCAGGTATTAACGAATGACGAAAAAACGAAACGCTGTATTGCGTCAGCTATACCTTAGGAGGCAGTCCCAGCAACGCGATGTAGGAAGCGCGACCCCGGTAAGGTAGCATGCTGAAATCTTACCCTACCACAAAAAATGGAAGTATTCTTTATACGGCATACAATTTCAGATCATCCATGGAATTCCCAAGTGTTGTATGATAATTTTAAATTATTTGTTTCCTTCGTGGCAATGATAAAGCAAGTGCGCCTACAATTGCAGCTGGACAACAGTCAACAGACATGCAGACAGTACAGTTTTTTTTTGACGTAGGACTACGTCTGTGTTTTCAATACTGGGGTACAAGTTCGAATTGCGAAAATTTGGAGCGTCACGTAAAATATATAGGTTTTGAACGTTAATAACTACGTCATTCCACGATTGATTTCCAAAATGTTTGCATCAATCGATCGGAACATTTTCTACGCTTCGGTTTAAATATTTCAAACTATTGATTTTTAACATGCAACTAATAAAATTAACGCAAATATAAGGTGATGTCTTATAATATCGATTTTGCATAGTAAATTTACCAAATGCACAGTACTTTCCGCGCACAGACTTCATATTTGAGTAAGGAACGTCTCCTAGGCAGCCATGAATGTTATATAAGGGGTACACCTTCGCATTTTGATTTAGTTTTCCGGCGGTCGTGGAGCTGTGCAGAGTAGGATCTGCAGTTGGACGAGCAGTCGCTGCCCAGCGTTGGTGCAGTTGGCTGTTGTTGCCGATGCTCCCGTCAACCTCGCTGCGGGAAACATGGCTACTGAAGCCTACAAGTTGGCGGGAAAAAGCCGCCCGTGACAACGAGACAAGAATCAATCATCCCGTGAGATCAACCAAGAGAGAAAGCCCAAGTTCAATCGCGAACTGTTTCTCCCCCGTCAACTAAATCCGTCCTTTTCAGGACGACCAAATTAGTTTGCCAACTAAAGAGTTTATTTGGTTCTAATTTTCTCTTGTGCTGTTTGAAATTAATTTCAATTACCGCGCCTCGGCTGAACATAGCATTCATTAAACGTCGGGTCACGTTGTAAATGACAAAGAAGGTTGAACAACCAACGTACGGAATTCGAGCCGAACTGCGTCACTTCAGACCGACCATGTGGTTGAGTTCGTAGTTTCTAGCTATGCATAGCGGATTAGTTGCTAGCGGTGGCAAGCAAATTAGGAAAGTTTCGGTTAAGAAAATCATCCGTCTTGCGTGTAATAATTAAAACTAATTATTGTGGCGCAATAATTGAAGTTCGTCCCCTTTGATGCAATTTGTAACACATTGCCTTCGTTGGTACCGCCTTCTTTCGTGCACTAGCATCCGATGCCTTAACCTAATAGCTTTTTGCAGAACATTTTGATTCAGTCTTACGATGAAATCAAAAAAAAAAAAAACAAAAACAAGCCACCCTTCTAACAAAAAGCAAAATGTTAAACCCCTCCCAGGTTGTGGAAAAATAAACCCTTCTTCGGCCCCAACAATTACGACCAAAAAACCACCGTCCCCACCCAACAGCCGGTTGCCCCGCTTTTACTAACAATCCAAATAGCTCCAACGACTTCACAGAAGAGTTGGAGATCTCACCTGATGAATTGTTGGCTTATATCAAATGCTCAAAGAACATGAAGGCCCCAGGTTTCGATAACATCTTGAACTTGGAGCTCAAGCAATTGAGCCCCCAGTTCTATAACCATCTGGCGATGATTTTCAACCAATGCCTCCGACTTGCCTACTTCCCCACGTGTTGGAAGTCAGCCAAAGTCATCCCCATCCAGAAACCTGGGAAAGATCCTTCGTGTTCCAAGAGCTATAGGCCCATCAGCCTTCTCTCTGGATTATCCAAACTGTTTGAAAAAAACGATCTACTGTCGGCTTCTTTCGTCTGCCGACGAGCTGAACATCCTGATCGACGAACAATTTGGCTTCCGACGTGGTCGGTCGACAATTCAACAACTTAATCGAGTAACCAACATTCTCAGACGGAACAAGTCTGTTTCGAAATCATCTGCCATGGCACTTCTCGACATCGAAAAGGCCTTTGATAACGTGTGGCATGATGGCTTAGTGTACAAGCTGCATCGATACAATCTTCCCATCTTTCTGGTGAAAATAATTAAAAATTATCTGACGGACAGGACATTCAGAGTTTCGCTGCAAGGTGCAGTTTCCGATGCACAGGAGATCTCCGCCGGTGTTCCGCAGGGAAGTATACTAGGTCCACTTCTGTTCAACCTTTTCACCTCGGACATACCACCGCTCCCTGAAAACGGATCTCTGTCGTTGTTCGCCGATGATACCGCAGTCGTCCACAATGGTAGGGTAACAAGAGCGCTTACAGCGAAACTGCAGCGAAGCCTGAATGTTCTGTCAGAATACATCACCGAATGGAAGATCTGTATCAACGCGGCGAAGACCCAGGTCATCCTCTTCCCACACTCCAACTCTCCCAAACTTGTTCCGCCTGAGGATTGTAAAATTAGCCTAAACAACACAACGGTGGAATGGGCCAAATCAGCTGTTTACCTTGGTGTTACAATAGACAGCAAGCTTATTTTCAGGGAGCAGGTTGACAAAACTGTCACAAAGTGTAACGTTCTGGTGAAGCTACTGTACCCATTGATCAACAGAAGGTCTACATTATCCCTGAAAAACAAGCTTGCTGTCTACAAGCAAATCATACTTCCAGTCATCGAGTACGGCATGCCAATCTGGGAGAGTTGCGCAAAAACACATCACCTGAAGCTCCAGCGTGTTCAAAATAAGTTCCTCAGGATGATTCTGAACACCCCTCCGTGGAAAAGAACATCTGAGGTCCACCGTCTGGCTGAGATAAAAATGCTCGATGATCGCTTTAGTGAGTCTATCAATCGGTACAGGGCACGCTGCCTGACATCGGATCACCAGATCATCCGGAATCTGGTTCCCCACCCCTAGGATTTTCAAATTGTAGTTTTTAGTTGTAGATTAGGTAGGTTATCAAATTTTAACAAACAATGCCCCAAGGGCTGAACTGAAAAAATAATTAAAACACAAAACACACTTAACACTTAAAACACATAAAACATTAAACATAGCTGAAGAGCCCATTGGGCTAAAACTCTTAAAATTATAAAATAGTATGTAACACGAAGAATTGAAATAAAAAACAAATTAAGTAAGTCAGTCTTACGACAGTCGTTAAGCTGTGCAGTGGCTGTAGGATCGCAGTTGGCGGCGGCGAGCAGTCGCTGCCCAGAGAGGCGTTGGTGCAGTTGGCTGTTGTTGCCGATGCTCCCGTCAACCCCGCTGCGAGAAACATGGCTGCTGAAGCCTACAAGTTGGCGGGAAAAAGCCGCCCGTGACAACGAGACAAGAATCAATCATCCCACGAGATGAATCAAGAAAGAAAGCCCAAGTTCAATCGCGAACTGTTTCTCCCCCGTCAACAAAATCCGTCCTTTTCAGGACGACCAAATTAGTTTGCCAACTGGAGAGTTCGTTTGGATGAATTTTTCTCTTGTGCTGTTTGAAATTTCCATTACCGCGCCCCGGCTGAACATGGCATTGCTTTAAACGCCGCGTCCCGGAATAAATAACAAAGCGCGTTGAACAATCAATGAACCAACAGATCCATAACTATCTTCTACGCGTTAGAGATAGTGGCCATCGCGAAATAAAACCGGGGCCGTATCATAATTAAGAGCCACCAAATGCTTTCTAAAGAGTGTACAATAGAATTTTCTTGGCCCTTTTCAGGACTGACTTAAATCAATTAGCGGGTGGCCCTGACGTGTATGGGAATTAAATTGCTGCGTAGTCCAACGTCAACTTTGCGTACAACCCCATTGGGCTGTACCTTGTAGTTTTTTAAATTATTATTACGCTTATTTACGCTCAATCAAATCAACTTTACAGAGCCAAGTTTTCATATTTATATACATCAATTATCTTAAAACTAACGTTAAGGGGATATAACCGATTACTCGCGGCTGTCTACAGAAAAAATATAATTGTAATTATCATTTTATATTATAACATCCCTTCACAATATTTTTAAAGCTAATTTCAGGTTCGCATACATGCATCGTCGTAAGTTTTAGCCCACCTAACCCATGATATGTATTTGAAGAGATAGGATGGTTTCTAACGTTTTTTTAGAAATGATCATACGACAAATTGTACTTAAAAAATTTTTTCCTTCATCCAAAAAAGTTTAATAATTTAAAAATTTAAATTGTTTATGATCCTCCCTTTTTTATTACTCAGATATAAAGAACTATTTATGGGCCCAGTAGAAAGCAAGAGTTATCGGAGAATTCAAGTTTACTTTTCCTATTTCTTTTTCTGTTTTTTTTTCTTTTTTGTAGATTTATTAAACTTCCGTTTTTGGGCAGTAATCATAATCATATGAAATATATAGATATATATATAAGTATAAACACATTAAAAATATTTACTTAAAGATTAATAATAATAATTAAATTTCATTTGCTTCAAGGTTAAAAGGAAGTAAATTCCAGATATTACAGATATTTTATTCCATTGTATCTAAAGGTGTTTTTCTATGAATTAAAATCATTGAATATTATTTCAATTAATAAATGCTCCTTTTTTTTTTTTTTTTAACAAAATTTTTTTGATTCATTATAATTAAATGGTTTATTTTTATTTAATTGCAATAAGAACTTTTCATTTCAGAGTTATATTCATCTGCCACTGATTGAGCTGTAAAGATGCATCAAGTTGCATATGATTATCATATGCCTATTATTGCTATTTTAATTATTTCACTATACTATACTAAAATCAACTATATTAAATTTACAGGATGATGAATTCCAGCTATGACATATTTTTATTAAATATTCTAGTATATTTCATTGCTCTATTACATACTACATATATTACATATTATGACATATTATTTACATTATATATAATAAATACTGGGTTGGGAGGGAGCATCAGGGTATCATTCAAGCTGAAACTGGACGATGGTTTGATTGACTGCCTGAATCTAGGAGGGAACGAACATTGTCATTCTCTTTATCCTACCGATTCGATTGTGATGCTGCGAGTTCTTCTCCAACAGTTTCAGTGAGAGTGACGCGCCCTTCTTAACAAGCCATCCTGTAGAAAGCTTAATAAGTATTGCGAATTGTGTTATTTGATTTGTTGGATCATATCGTTGGAAGAAGATTCTTAATTTCCCGTGGATTTCGCGTTAGTGTCTCTGCTTACGGGTCCACCCCTCCGTATTTGGCCCTTCATACAGCGATATTGTGAATTCAGATCGGTGGCTCAATTTGATCTTGCTATTAAATGGAGCTGCATCCAAGCCAAGGGCATGAAGGGATGGTGGCTACCATACATACATACATCTTGATTTGAAAACCAATGAACTGACAAATTGAACTAAACTTTTACAAAAAAAAAGGTAGGTGGGAAGGGGATTAAACCACACCGAATTTTAGGGAGCAATTAAGCTCACAGCAAATTTTCGAGCAAATTTAATGTCTTCATTGATATCTAAAATAATAATAACATTGTTTTTTTTTTTTTTTACGACACTTTACACCTGAGTGCATTCGTGTTGGTCAATTCTTGCTTCACTAATTCTCAATTTTTAAACCACTATCATTTTGCATTTTCTTGTCCCTCAACTGTTTGTTTTTTAATCTTCTTCTGCTTCTATTCTTCCGCCTTTTCCACTTCTCTTCTTCAGCTTCTCCTCTTCCGTACATTTTCTTCCGCTTCTATTCTTCTATTTACCTTCTTCCGCTTTTCTTCTTTTTCTTCTCTTTTCCCACTTCATCTTCTTCGTTTCTTTCATCCGTGGAAAAAGAGAAGCGAATAATAATAATATTAAACTTATTTGTTTCTAACGCTCTACATTTCCGTCGATGATTTTATGTATAAATTTAAATTTTAAGGTTTGATAGGTTCTGTGAATGACCTTCAATTTGGAAACCATATCGTGAGCAGTTATTTAAATTTTTCCTGATATTCTCTACCGCAATTTAGTTTATAGTCAAAAGAGATATTTTAGATCCAAAAAAGGGATTAAGTCTCTCCGGGTATCACTTCAATTTGGTTTTCTCTACAGCTTGTACTAGACGTACTTTATTTTTGGTTTACCTAATAACAATGTAATAAAGCCTCCGCATAGATTGTGCGATTTTGCCTTCCAAGTAAATGAAAAGGATTGAAGTAATAATCTGTTAATTGGTAATGGAAATTATACTATCAATACGAGCCTCGAACTTTTATGTAGTTTCCTTTATAATTGGTTCAGTCTAACAAGTTGTAACATGATAAAAGGGTGTTATAAAAAGAATTAACATGAAAACCTCCTTCAAGATAGTCTTGCATCATGTTACAATACTGTGGTCTGAACAAAGCACTGTATATGAAAAAAAGTGCCAACTTACAGTGCAGATTATATTTATTTATAAAAATATATGATAAAAAAATCTAATTTCAAGTTTTTTTTCTAACTTTTTAACAATTATACTTTGAACGATAAATTCATTCAAAAACAGAATTTTTGCATTTAATAATAATGCAGCACCTAATTATTGTCCTCAACAGCAAGCAATGAAATTGACAATAACAAAACGGAGCAGATCTAACAACCTCATTATTCAGCAGAGTGAAGGAAATCTAATTAAAATGAAACTATCCCGGAGCTTTCCGACAAAACGGCTTTTATCTCGTTGATGTAAGGTTGCATGTGGCAGGGATTTAATTCGAATCAGATAATGTTTACGAAACAGGTACGCACCGTACGTATTTCTACACAAAGCTAGCTTCCAGCTATGGGGGTGTTTTGAATCACAAACAGGCTCCTTCCTTGGTGGTTATAGTGTAGCTTGGAATTCTGAGACGAACTCGTTGTCATGATGATTGTGTTGATATTTCTGCTTACATTATTACCCTGCAAAACATCAATCTGTTTATGAGCATCCTAAAAAATATTCATGGAAATTAGAAAATAACAAATAAGTGTATCCTAATCATATCAATGTAAATATTCATGGCTTTTATATTTTAATTTTAATTTTTATTTCATTTTCCACTAATTTTCATGAAAAGCTGTTTTTAAAATTCGATAGCTGCACACAATATTTAGTGCAAACCGGCGTTGTTCACCGGAAAGCAATATACAAACCAGAGGGCGTCTTATACATCTCTTTCTCGACATTTGAAGCCTTTCGCTTATTTTTTTGTCGGGGCGTAGAGCCTCTGCGTCCACTTAGTTGAGCTTTTGTTGTATACCACTGTTTACTATTCGCCTCTTATAGGTTGATCACCATTTGTCAAGTGAACAGCCTATAACGCGTCTTCTCCCAGTCAGGCAAAATTGAGCTTATAAAATCCACAACCTTTCCTGGATTTGCGGTCCAAATTTTGTAAGGTTGCATATAGCCTCTGTACAGAAATTCAAATCTGTGCTTGTATACAGCATCACAACTGCAGAGCAGATGTTCCGAGGTTCATGGTCCATGTTACAGAAATGACAGATGATATCTACTCGGGCAGTGTCCGGTTACTAGGCCAGTATAGGTACAAGGAACTCTCTTATCGATCTCCAAGAGCTATTTACTGATTTTGACATTTGGAACTATAAAACTCTTCGATTGAATACACTTTGTGATGGCCAACCAGAAGATTTTAGTTCCATTTTTATGGCACAGTATGATATACTGCAGAATAAATTTACGGTTCTGGCACACCTTTTGCAGTGAATGAATGCTTTCCCAGACAAGTTTGGAAGTGTATTTATAATTACCCAACGCTTTAAGTGCGACTTGGCTGTTTGTAAAAATACAAATATTTGCAAATCTACATTTCCTATTCAGCCAAATGCATTTTACTATAATAAAAATCTTCACTTGGAACAGCGTTGGATAGTTTCCCATCGCAACTGAAATTTATACTCCAGGGCCGAAGATTCCTGCTCTCGCTTTTGTTCCAATTTTTTAACCATCTGTAAAGAATTTTATGGAACCATGACGAATAGTGGAACCTTCGAATTCCCAATATATACGTGACGTCTCACATGTAGACTGTTCCGTAAAATATAAAAATATAAATGCATCACCTTTGGTACAAATACGACGTTTTTTTTGTACTAAAGGGTGTACGGAATCAAATTGCGACACCCACAAATATTCGCCAAAATTCGCCCGTTCAACCAATCATCTTCAAACTTTCAGGGAGTAAAATAAAACATGTTATGAATATTTTAATATTTTGTTTTATTCAATTTCAATTCCATATCCAAATGCACGAACCTTCTTCTTTCCACTACTCATAAGATCCGGTACAACATTTGGATCAACTTTACTATGCGGGGCAATCCATTTTTTCCTCATATCTTCCTCAGATTTCACTTCCTTAGGATGCTTCCGAAGTGCCTGCTTTATGATGGCCCAGTACTTTTCAATTAGCCGCAGCTCCGGTGCGTTCGGAGCCTTGTACCACTCCAAAACCTCTTTCGAGTAATGGCACGAGGCTAAATCCGGCCAGAACATCGTAGGACCATCGTGTGACCTCAGAAGAGGAAGTAGACGCTTTTCTTTCTTTTAGGTACACCTGCCCATTGACCGTTCCAGTTGTCACGAATGGGGTGCTCCGCTTTCCACACGAGCAAATTGCTTGCCAAATCATATATTTTTTTTTTGCAAACTTTGACATCTTCTGCTTTCTAATGTCCTCAGGGACATCGAATTTATGATGAGCAGTGAACAACTGGAGCCCCGGAAGCTGCCGGAAGTCTGCTTTTACATACGTCTAATCATCCATAACGAGGCAATGTGGTTTCGTCAACATCTGGGTGTAGAGCTTCCGTGCACGTGTTTTACCTACCGTATTCTGCCGTTCATCGCGAGTAGGCGCCTTTTGAACTTTGTACGTGTGCAGTCCTTCACGTTTTTTTGCATCTTGCACGAAAGTTTTGGTTAGATTCAGTTTCTTCGCCACATCTCGAACTGAACTGTTGCGATTCATCTTGAAAGCATGAACTACCCGCTTGTGACCCGATCGATGGTCAAACGTTCGTGGTACCGATTTAAAACACGAGACACCATAGAATGTACCATTACCAGCTTCCTGCTGATGGCACGATGAGAAAGATCCGGATTTTCGAGGCACGTGCTCAAAATTTCTTTGCACCGCTGATGTTCTTCCGACTCCATCTTCGTAACGATTGCACATCTGCTAGTGAAACTTACACAGCGTAAACAAATACACATTGAACTAATTCCACCCAAAATTTCAATAGAAAATACCCAACGGGTAAAAAGTTACAGCCATTTAAAAGTGGTGCAATTTGATTCCGTACAACCTTAAGTCTAGTGCATATTTAGAATAATGGCAGGAAGCAAGATCAGTCCAAAAAATAGCAGGCTTGTTATGCTGTTTAATCAAGGCTAGCAACCTTGCAGACACTCCTTCACGTAGATTTGACCATTCATTGTGTCTGTCGTAATGAATGGACGAGATATTTTTCCACATCCGCATATGGCCTGCCACACCATTACCTTCTTGTCGATTTTTTCGGTGTAAATGGCTTTCACCGATCCAGGAACATCCTTTCCCTTCGGCGAGGTATAAAAGTCCCAGCAGAGTTTTATAATCGAGTTTTATGTAGGTTTCATCGTCCATGATAACACAGCCCGATTTTTTGGTCAGCAGTTAGTCGTACAGCTTTCGAGAGCCTCGGTTTCACATATTCAGCCGGTTTGGTGTTTCGTTTTGGCTGCTTCTGCTTCCGACGAGTCTGCAGGCCCATTCTCTCCTTGACACGCATAACATTAGTCGCCAAAGTACTTAGCTTTTTCGCCACATCTCGGACTGAAGGATGACGCTTGAAATAGACGCCCTACCTTTCTGTCGATTGTAGAGTCAGCGAGACCGGGTTTTCTACCCCGTCTCGGGGAATCTACGAAAGAGCACTTTTGTTGATACTTCTGCCATGCGGTTTGAAATGCTCCGACGCTCACACCTTCTTCCTTAGCCAGTTTTCTGATCGAAAGACCACTGACGGTGCACCGTTTGTGCACAATCCGTTTTCTTTGCTCGGGAGAAAGACCACGCATTTTGAAACTTTGGATGTAAACAACATGACACAGTCAATAGTTGGTTGAATACTGCACGCATTTTAAATTGACGGTTAATCATTAGTGTATTTATAATTATCGGAACAGTCTCTATGTTGTAAGGAATGTCATAGTTTTCCACAGATTTCATCCAGTCTCCATTCATATGCATCACTGGCCCATTTTGAAAGTTTTGCGAAAGACTCAAGTGACCGACTAAGTCTCCAGACTTGAAAGTTTCCAACCGTTTGAGTCTTAGCATACTCTTTTCCGCTTCTAATTGCACGTATTCGTGCAAAGGCAAAACAATTAGAATTGCATCTAACGATTTTGATGGAGTGCTACGCATCGCTCCCGTTATGGCAATGGACACTACACGGAAAGAAAATCTGAATTTTCTTTGTGATGTAAATATCAATCCCGTGATCGGTAACGCCGGTAGATCACCTTTTCGTGGTGCGTTACGAGGTATCCGATCTACCATCGAACCCTTTAGAGCACCTCAAAGTTGACCAAAAATTTGCCTGTCCCGATTATATTGTCCATCCACTGTACATTCGTGAAGGCGAATAATCGCAAAAACCATTTTTAATGATCGAGTTTTTTTTTTCCACATCCGCATATGGCCTGCCACACCATTACCTTCTTGCCGATTTTTTCGGTGTACATGGCTTTCACTGATCCAGGAACTTCCTTTCCCTTCGGCGAGGTATAAAAGTCCCGGCAGAGTTTTATAATCGAGTTTTATGTAGGTTTCATCGTCCATGATAACACAGCCCGATTTTTTGGTCAGCAGTTAGTCGTACAGCTTTCGAGAGCCTCGGTTTCACATATTCAGCCGGTTTGGTGTTTCGTTTTGGCTGCTTCTGCTTCCGACGAGTCTGCAGGCCCATTCTCTCCTTGACACGCATAACATTAGTCGCCAAAGTACTTAGCTTTTTCGCCACATCTCGGACTGAAGGATGACGCTTGAAATAGACGCCCTACCTTTCTGTCGATTGTAGAGTCAGCGAGACCGGGTTTTCTACCCCGTCTCGGGGAATCTACGAAAGAGCACTTTTGTTGATACTTCTGCCATGCGGTTTGAAATGCTCCGACGCTCACACATTCTTCCTTAGCCAGTTTTCTGATCGAAAGACCACTGACGGTGCACCGTTTGTGCACAATCCGTTTTCTTTGCTCGGGAGAAAGACCACGCATTTTGAAACTTTGGATGTAAACAACATAACACAGTCAATAGTTGGTTGAATACTGCACGCATTTTAAATTGACGGTTAATCATTAGTGTATTTATAATTATCGGAACAGTCTCTATGTTGTAAGGAATGTCATAGTTTTCCACAGATTTCATCCAGTCTCCATTCATATGCATCACTGGCCCATTTTGAAAGTTTTGCGAAAGACTCAAGTGACCGACTAAGTCTCCAGACTTGAAAGTTTCCAACCGTTTGAGTCTTAGCATACTCTTTTCCGCTTCTAATTGCACGTATTCGTGCAAAGGCAAAACAATTAGAATTGCATCTAACGATTTTGATGGAGTGCTACGCATCGCTCCCGTTATGGCAATGGACACTACACGGAAAGAAAATCTGAATTTTCTTTGTGATGTAAATATCAATCCCGTGATCGGTAACGCCGGTAGATCACCTTTTCGTGGTGCGTTACGAGGTATCCGATCTACCATCGAACCCTTTAGAGCACCTCAAAGTTGACCAAAAATTTGCCTGTCCCGATTATATTGTCCATCCACTGTACATTCGTGAAGGTGAATAATCGCAAGAACCATTTTTAATGATCGGGTTAAAAAATGCGACTATTTCCGGAAGGACGGTAAAAAAGAATGGAAAAAGATATTTGAACCAACCAAATTGCATTTTATTCATTAAGAAACAAAAAACTTCACAAAAATACTTCGGTTCCGTGCCACGCCGCCATGTGGCAGTGCGCCGGAACTCTGGCCATAGGTGAAAAAATGAAGCTTGTAGGCACATTCCTCAGTTACTTGGTCGCCTTTTTGATCAAATCATCGCCGAGAAGATCTCTTTGACCAGAATCTTTAGCTGTTGTTTCTGGGTTTATTGGTTCTCCGACACGGCTTGCTTGGACTGACGCTTCCGCATGTGGATATCCATTTTGGCCAAATACTTCTTGACTTGACCGGTCGCACCGACCTCCCGGCCCAACGCACGTAAAGAAGTGGCCACCTTGCCTTCCGTCTTCTGTTGAGCTTCTGTTGAATTCTCCGGTTGCTTAAAACGGTCGGGTGGCCGGAACCAGGTTTCCGCTCGATGGACTCTTCCTATTCCAGCATTACAAGACCTTGTAGATGTTTCCGTGATTGTATCCGGCCGACACGAAGTGGGCCACGATGGCTGACTTTTTTAGGCCCGGATGGAGCAGGCGGTACGAACAAACCATAGATCGAAGTTGTTTCACTGTTCTCACCATAGCTGCCGTAAACAAACTGATAGAGCTGTCAAATTTTCACTGTATATAGACAACTAGACCGGTGGACCGACCTCCCGGTGGCAGGTGATTCGCATGAAAAAATCGGAACATTTAGTCGTTTTTTCTTAATGCACACATAAGCTGAACAATCTCATTTTATGGCAAATCAAGTCAGTGGGGTTGCATACAAGACACAACCGAATGGTTGACAAAGACCAGCCATTTGTCGTACTTCTTAAATACATTAGAAAGTTTACTTCGAATTCTTTACAATTATTTTATGGTCCAGGAAAGGTTTCATCTGGTGCTGTGATGTTCTTAAAATGGGTGATAATTGTGTTGGCACTAGTTGGACAATTTGATGGTTTAGGCCCGTTCTAAGATGGAATAGGTTGGTAGCGATCCGTTTCCGCACAAGTGGCTTTTTGACATTCTATAAGTCACTTAAAACATTTATAGAAAATACCACTTCCCTGCATTTATGAAAAAAATACTAAAAACACTACGAGAACAGCAAAAAGAAACCGAGATTTTGAAAAGATCCATACGGGGCTACTAAAATTGAAACATGAATCTCCCTAAAATAAACCAGATGGTTCTTATAAATTCTCAAAATTTGTTTTAATTTCATTTTGCCCAAACCGTTTGACGTTTATTTGATAATTACAATGAGATACTCTATTTTTTTTGACAGCACCCTAGTAGGCACCATAACAATCTGCTCTATAAAAGTTTAACTAGAATATTAGGTACAAAATGTTTAATCAACTTCTCACCAGGCAACATGAGTGTTTCTGGTATGTGGAATTGAGCACAAAAGTTAGCTACTGCATTGCTGATGAATCAGTTGTTTGAACTTGCTTTCACGTAAGGCTGACAACCGATCTACGGCACAGTGAGAATATTATCTACAAGATTAGCCATGGAACTTTACATTGTTCATAATAATTCACACATAAAATTTCCACCGGTTAGGTGTGGTGTTAGTTTATTACCAAATTAGTTGAAATTGTAAAAGGTTATTACTTGAACGTTTTGAACGACACAGTATTATTTTAAATACAAATTATAAGCATAGGTGAAAAAAAAACTTATGTTTGATGTACATTATTCAGAAAGATGATTAATCAAATCAGTAAAGCAATCGATATAGTGGCTCTGGAAGTGGTTTGTTTGGAAGATGTTTGATGAACAGTGAACTTGCTTTCACAGCGGCTGAGAACACTGAGCGATAGTTGCTTCACTGTGTTTTTTTTACAGAGGTTATGTTGCTGAACGCAATGCAACACCGTCGTCACGAGACGCGTTCTATAATAAAGCGTATAACCAATGCCCAAGTAACGTTGCCAAAGCCATCCAGCTTTATCATGTTTTATTAAATTTAAATATTTTATTGTATGAAAGCCACTAGAAATCAATTTGGATTTATTATAGCACCAAGAGGTACCAATAGGTTTCATATTTTAGTCAAGTTTATGAGAACCTACACAGCTTGTTTACAACGATCTAAAAAACCTTGTTTTCTTTTTATTTCTACCAAAAGTTTTACTATGACTTTATAAACTCGTAAAATACTGTTTTGAAATGCCGTTTTAGGACTCATTCATATTATCTTATTATGGTCAGTTGAAAAAGCATTTTAAAGCCATCTCCAGTAAATGGATTAAACGGCTAATTGGCATTGAGGGCAGTCATGAGGTTTTAAAACGACAAAAAACATGACCAAATAGATTTATAGTAAACATTGCGAAATGCAAATGAATCGGTGACCAATTTCGGCATTCTCTTAGATAACCTTATGGAATGCCATCAATTTTCAGGAAATTCGTGATTAATTTTTCGAATATATTTGTTTTAATTTTGTATTTGTTGTTGTAAACTCGCATAATTTTCAAGGCTCATTAATTTTCGGCTCTTATGGTGCCAATATTCACCATCAAATTAAATTCGCCTATGATTTGAAGCATGATAAGCTGTAAAAAACTTAATTTGTTTTAGGATATTTTACCATACAACAAAATTTCTCGCAACACTGGAACTTTTTCTGAGATATTATTAACTCTTAAATGAATCCGAAGAGCAGAGAATCGAATAAAGCAGAACAACAAAAACCAACCAACAGCTGTGACAATTTGGCCGTATGCTGGTTTTCATGACAGCCAATAGGTTTTCTGAAGGTTCTCAAGTGGTCATAACATCTTTCACATCTAACAACTTTTTCAAAATCTTTATGGTCGTATAATGGTTTTATTAACTTGTTTTCACAACCGTTTATAGAGTAGGCCACACATTTAGGCTCTAAAGAAACATAGAGGAAGTGTTGGTAGACAAAACAGTTTTGAATCTAGTTTTATCAACGAAGACGTGAGGAGTGCTATACGGCTGGAATAAAACTAAAACTGTTAATTGGGGTCTCAACTGCTGCTGAGGCGAAAGGTTGTGAGGCAAGAAGCAATGGTTTGCCATAACGCGTCCTTTGATAGCAACCAATTGGAACGTACCAGCTTTTGCTGCTTCAGGTCATTCCACTTGCGATTCACCGGCTTGAGAGGTAATGAGGCAGAATACAGGTACACCATGACCTGGAGACGTGTCCTTTAATAATATTGCAACCTATGGGCTTGTCTTGTTGCTGCTTGATTTCGAGGTACATTCATCTCGCCAACCAAATTGGAACTGCCGCTGAGTGCAGTGATATATCGCACCGTGTACTGCACCTTTTGGTGAGGCGCATAACCAATGGGAAAGCCCCACTCGAGGTTGCCGCTGAAGGTCCATACAGCCATAGAGGCACTAAAGCAAAACGGTACCCCGCTCGTATCTGTCGTAACATGTGCAAAAGTCCTATCTACGTTGATCGATTTTTTTAGGGTTATCATGGCACTGACTTGTGTTATGTGACATGTGGCACTGCTGCTGGCAGCACCAGTCGACTTTTTCACCGACCTTCGGAAAAACCGCAGGCTTCAGTTGGGTAGCGGTAGCTCAAAATGAAAATCGGCCACTCCGTTGGATCACCAGTGAATCGAGGAAGATCTTTAGTTAGGAACTGCCTTGTTGCTGTGGCTGCGGTGGTCGAGCTGGATCTTGTTGGGAAATCGCTTGGTTTCGTTGAACGCTTTCTGAGTGACGAGGGACAGAGACGAATATGTATTTGTTTGTATTTGCGACAGAAAAACTCAAGGCTTGACGGTTACCTGGGGGTTCGCTTGCGATCGGACGCATTTTAGATGTTTCGACTGCTTCACTTACCGAGGGCCAGCCAGTTTCACTCACCGGCTTCTTTATTGGCGAAGTTCCTCGCACTGCATCGGTGGCTTGAGAATGATGATCAAGCTGCTTCTGATTGTCTTGCGGTCCAGTTGGCCGCGTCCGACTCATTTTCGGGATTGTACCGGTCTGCTTCTCCAACCGCTGGCTTTGGTAGCTGATGCTGCTCCCATCTAGTCGTCGAACAGGTTTGTTTGGGGCTGCACTGGTCTAGAACCCTTCCAGAATACTCCGGAACATTTCAAGCTGAACTTGTAGATCCGCTAGTTGTTCAGGTGTTTGATTGTTGCGATGTTCGCATTGCTCAACCTGGTTCCTGAATTCCAGCAAAGCGGTGTTGGGATCCTTTCTCGCTTTCAGCGAGCACACCGTACTTGGATCCAATGCTATGGGCGGAATCGAAGCTTTAACCGGTTAATACGGTACGGTATTTTTCGGTGTATCCGGCAGGGGAATCAAACGTCGAGCAGCCGCGATCAGAGGGGCACCGGAAGGTGGCGGTGTCGTAATACCCTTACTGGGTGAGGGATAAATCACTTCGTCATTCGTACCACCCGCTAAAACGCCGCTCGAATTGTTTCCCGCCCCAGCTCCACTGAGCACTTTGTCGATCAACTTCTGTTGCTCATCTAAAGGGCGACGTTGTAGCTCTACTTCTACTTGAGCATGCTCCAATCGTTGCTGTTAAACCATTTGACTCAGGCAAACCGAAAACATCGAGGTTAGCCTGCAGCGACTGGATCCACTATTACAATTCAGTACAAGTCTATGCTTAGCAGTGCGGTGCAGTTGCCACACACAAAGGGTCGGCCCACGATACTTTCATTCACTCCGACGCACGTATAGTGTTTACTCTCATCGCAAAGGTTGCACTGGACCATGTCCTCCGCATTGTCCGGAAGTTTATAGGCAATGCAACTCGAATCCCCCGGTTCCATCCATGTTGCTTTAAATTTTGAAGAATGTTGGGGATGTTTGGGCGCAGTGATAATCGATTCCGTTTTGAAAGCTCGCAGAGTAAGCTTCAACAAGCTATGTACATGTTTTATTGATACAATCTTACATAAGCTATAATTTAGTGGCTTTTCCACCTGTGCACCTCTATAGATCTACGGATCTTGTTCTTTCCATAGGCCAAAACATTTATTTATTTTGTGTTTGTTTCATTGTATTATGATTATTAAAGTGTACCTTGATTTCTTTTCAGTGCCCTCGGATTGCCCTTACTGGAGCGGGTATCTAAAAAAGCCCCAAAAACCCCTTTTGGGGGCCCTTTTGCGGTTTTCCCCGTTTTGCCCCTGATGCCCTCGCATAATAAAGGCAAAGATGGGAAATGAATGAGATGTCCCAGATATTATTTTCTAGAATAATCTAGAGGATAGACTCTCTTTATATGATTGCAACGACGTCTAGTGACAGCACATTGAAATATGAAGATAATACGTTCACATATACTAGCACGGATCATAGTGTGTGCGTCGAGATGTTGAGGGTTTATTTTGATTGTTTTGATTCAAAGTTGAAGTGTTTTCAAGTGTCCCATCAGTAAATAATTGCTTGAAACCATTTAACCACCAAAAACCGGAATCTCATAAGAGCAGCTGATATGGAAATGCATTTCAAGTAGAAACGAAACGATTCGATGCTCGAGAGGAAATGGCAATTTTGTACTATTAACTTTGCTTTTCGCTGTACGTTTTCGGGCATGCATATGTGTGTGTTTGTTTTGTCTATCAATGTGGTTCAACGTTATCTCGTTAACGATGAGAGTGGCGCTGCTATCTGTCTCTAAAATTTAGGAAGAGTGAAGGGGGTCTGATAAAGGCCAGCGGGCACGGTTGTCCAGCTTGCCAGCTTCTGCACCGACATCAACGGAAGCAAAACATCTCGAGATTCGCCAAGAAATTCATGGTTTGACAGGCAAATCTGTATGTGCTGTGAAACGAACTGTTTGGCACGCGTTTTGTTTCATGATTATCGATATTTTCAGCCTCTGGCTGGTTCATCTCCCGTCGTAGTCACTCAAACACCTCTTTTGGATATTTTCGTAACTTGTCCGGGGGTGAGATTTGAACTCATGACTTTGACAGGAGAGGTATGCATGTTAACTATTTGAGATGACTTCAACTATGAATGGCCAAGTGTACGTAAAAACGTCTCCATCTGTTGCTGTAATCCTACCATTTTTTGGCCTGACTTGGCGTCATGCCACTACTCAAAACTAGTACTGAATGGTATAAGGAAAATAAGGTCAACTTCGTACCCACGGACCTTAAAAGCTCCCCAGAGTAGAGTTAAGTTGAATTGGAATATTGTTGAAGGCATTGCTTGGATAATGTTCATTTCAGTATGTAGAGCTGCTAGATCAATCAATTTAACAATAAATAAAGTTAGTAAATTAAAACTAAACAGAATTAATTGTGACGTATTTGATTAAAATGAGCTTTCGGTCCACCTTATCACATATGGTATCACTAGTAGCTTACATCTTTCATATTTGTAAAGATACAGAAAAGTCCTGGAACCTGGTTGCAGTCAAGCACTCCTCAAAGTTTTGCCGATGCCCAGAGAATTTGTTCTACCATTGGAATGGCTCTTAAACCTAATTCCAATAGCAGCAATTCAATGTTCATTCTGCCATTCATTTATATTCATTCTCTTCATATCTTTCCCTTGCCGGCGTCGGTGGTGTAGTGGTAAAGCGTGACTGCTACTTGGCACCCCAGTGGGTCTGGGTTCAATCCCAGTCGACGTCGGTGGTTTTTCTGAGGCGAAAAAATCTGGTCACGTCTTCCTTCGGAAGGGAAGTAAAGCCGTTGGTCCCGGTTCATATTCATGAGTCGTTAGGTAGGGTCCAGGTGGTGGAGTCGTCTTCCTGGCGTCGGTGATTGTCACCATGTGAGGAAATAGGCCGACGTAAAATAAAGATTAAAAAAAAATATCTTTCTCTACACAGCAAAAAAAAAAAAATTCTTTGTAACGTAAACAACCAAATAATTTCAAATTGTCTACTACATAGATGTTGACTAAAATATTCCATTGCCATTCGGTTTAATTACATTTTCCAAAGAAGAACACTGATTGATTTTGTTCAATATCGATGAACCAATCCAATGTATGGGAAAATTTTGATCATCGAATTTCGAAAAGGGTAGTGCTCAAAAGTTTTGTATCATCGAAAAAAGTCCCCGTGCAAAATTTGAGCTCAATCGGACTTCGTTATGTCGACCCTCAGA
Organism: Aedes koreicus; assembly: GCA_024533555.2. NCBI lineage: Eukaryota > Metazoa > Arthropoda > Insecta > Diptera > Culicidae > Aedes > Aedes koreicus. Next base: position 234,301 of record JAHHFK020000033.1, on the reverse strand, counting down.
GCGGTCTTAGAAATGCATGAAACGTCGAAATCTGGTGTGACCTGGAAATTTTGACTTGGAAGATTTGAAATCAATTGCTGAGATATTATTGGCTACAGTATTGAAACATATCCTATTTCATCGTTGGCAACTGCTAGCCTATTATATTAGACATTTCATTAGGGTGGTTCATTTATTTTCCATTAGCGTTATTTAAAAAAAATAAACAATTGAGAATTTGAATGGGATAGAGAAGACAATACTATTTACACATTGTAGGTCATTGTTAACATTTAATATGTGAAATTCCATCATAGTGAAGAAGTTGCTTTCTTGAAAGTGGTCCTTTTAGTCGAAAAATTCAAAAAAAAAAAATTACATTGAGGACAATTGTATTTAAGCATATCCTCAACTATTGTAGAATACTGTTAACATATGTGATATTTAATCAGGACGATTTCTTCATTTTGCTTCATGGTGTAAAGGGCCAGTACAGGTGGTTGGAAATATAAAACACAACAAAATATTTCAACAAATCTTAACAATCAACATTGTTTGTATAGTTTTAAACTATGATTCTTTATTGGCATGCAACACTTTGTTCAGATCTTTTCATAAAGGTCAAGTTAAATAGAACATACCAATAACAATAACGAACAAAGAAGCACAACACTAGCTGCCGTGATGAAAATACGGATAAAACTAAAATAATTTTTCTAATAAAATAAAATTATGACAATACCTTGATACCATGATAGGCAACGATGAAGTGCAACACACAATTTTTTGTACTTAGTGATTCTTTTCTGATTTTCACATCTTCTAAAGTGATTCTTAGACTTGGGCTACTTCATTTCCGAGAAATAAAAGTACGTTGCCTTCTGTTTGCTGTAGTACATGCGATTCGGTCGTTGACCCAAGTCTACTCTCCATTGTATGGAGAAAAGTCTACGAGGGGGGTTCTGAGATTTTCAGAAATGAGTCTACATGGTTTATGAACCGGCCCCATCGTAAGCGCCCTCGGCGTTAAAGTTCGTAGGCTTCTCAATTCACGTTTTTATAGCACAATACTCGGTAAATATCGGATCGATAACTCTGAAATTATTAACCTCGATAAGCGGATTTTGTATGAGACGAGGACAAGGAACTGTTTCACGTTAGCGAACTGTCGCATTCCGAATTAAAATCTCGCCATTCTTTTCAAAAGGACCTATTTAACAATTCTCTTTCGTTAGTAACTTAGTTATCTCTACATTTTTCGTCGAAAATTATGCAAGGATAATGTAGTTGTCCGTACCATAATCTTCCGATCTGTGGATATAAATCGGTTGAAATTATTATAATGACCCCGTAATTAATGAACAAGATCGAAAGTTTTGCGTGAAATCATGATTTCAAACTATACAGAAAATGTTGCTGGTTAAATTTGTTGGAAATACTTCTTTTTTGTTTTTATATTCCAACTTAAAGGACCACCCCAAAGGTAAATAACGAAATCACCCTAATGAAATATCACATATAATATGCCAACAGTGCCCTTCGACGATATATGTAGGAGTGAGCCACCATGATGAAATATCACAAATCAAATGTCAATAATTATGGATTTTTTTGATTGCTTTACCAAAAGAACCAATAGAAAACAAGTAAACCACTCTAATGAAATATCTTTTATCAAATTTTAACAAATACAGTAAAAACGAAACTGTAATGTTTCATTTACTTGAATATTACAAATTGACCTCCAACGTATATAATGGAAAATTACATGACACTGTATATAAATGTATGTGTAACAAAATGAAAGCTTGAAATAAATCGCTATTGCCAGAAACGAATGAAAGGGGTTTAAAACCCCTTCAATTAACTAATAATAATAATTCTTATTATTATTATTATTATTATTATTATTATTATTATTATTATTATCATTATTATTATTATATCGCTGTATCAGTCCAAAATTTAACGTCGATATATTTTCATGACCAGTTTATGTAAGTAACGTGGATTCGAGGCTTCCTAGTGATTTTGAAAAATTTAAAGAAGAATATGCACGCCATGAGAATCTAAGCATGTTAGTGGAAATGGTTTTTGGGAGTCTTTTTCCAAGCACCATGTCACGGATACGGCGATCCAGGAAATCGTACACGATCGTCAATTCTACTAAATTTTGAGTTGTTTCTGACTCATTCTTGCCCAAAGTGGAGTCACTCATAAATGACTAAATGTAACTGGGATTGATCAGTCGACACATATAAGACATCGACTTAAAGCAGATGGATGTTTTGGATATGCCGACTTGTCAATCCCAGATACATTCACTCTTATATGAGTGTCTCCAATTTTGACAAAAGTGAGTCAAAAACGACTCACAGTTGAATTTAAATTCGTGGCCGTATAGAGATACTTGGTGAACACGGGCGCAACCGTGAAGAGACTGGAGAGAATTTCACGATGCACACAAATTTTACTCATACTGGAGATAGTTAAACGATGCACAGCAGATTCAATGGATTCAAATCTAGCGCAATTAGTGTCGACCAACGTATAGTGAAGAATGAATGACACAATCAGGTTCCTCCACCTGAAGTCTGAATCCTACGAATAATTGTGTATGGCATTCTTCGATTTAACATTATCTAGGTTCGCCTGCACCACTAATGTGCTGCTATTCCGAAATGGGCATATATATTAACTGAAGTCATTTCTTTTAACTCAACTCAGTTTGAAAGAAACATTTTATTTTCGGCATTATCTAATGCACATAAATGGAATGCTACACAGCTAGAAAAAGTAGTGTGAATTTCTGTTCAATATCATGCACATAAATGGAGCGTCACAAAACATAGAAATTAACATTATAAATCGTTTAAACTAATTATGTTGTTGTGTTGTTGCATGAAACGTAATCAATTATAATGTTTTTGAGAAAATGGAAATATCCTTCTTATCAACATGTAACCCTAGGAGTAGACAGCAATTTATGCTAGAACCAAAGAAGTGAAGAGAAAGTATTGATAGGTCGGTAAGAGCAAGGCAGGTTGTGAAATTGAATAGAATTAGTTGAAATTGAGCGGAGGGCATGTTTGAAAGGCGGCATCCGATCAAGCAGACAATCTTTTACCTAACTACCACAATGCGTGGTTGGCAAGGTGGAAGGGAACCCCCTTATAAATCGTGTAAAGTTCATGGACATTTCATTCATTGCGGATAATATTTTTTTTTTTATCTTTTATTTTACGTCGGCCTATTTCCTCACATGGTGACAATCACCGACGCCAGGAAGACGACTCCACCACCTGGATCCTACCTAACGACTCATGAATATGAACCGGGACCAACGGCTTTACTTCCCTTCCGAAGGAAGACGTGACCATATTTTTTCGCCTCAGAAAAACCACCGACGTCGACTGGGATTGAACCCAGGCCCTACTGGGGTGCTAAGTAGCAGTCACGCTTACCACTACACCACCGACGCCGGCTTTTTGCGGATAATGTTGTATACAAAGGCCTGTCTTTCACAGAAAAAAATAATTAATTTTAACAAGCGCGTAAAATTTCCACTCGTTTAATTGTAAGCAAAAGGAGGCGAAAACAATGAAATTGTTTGCAATCTTTCATGCGCTACACAACAATGTTTGCATTCTTTCATACAACAGGCTAGATTCAGGCATTATCTGGATAAAATTTACATGAAATATTTCATTATTTTCTGCCAAATGTAGCATTCCCTTTATGTGCATTAGATAACGCAGACAATTCAATGTTTCGTTTTATCTGTGTTATTACAATTATTTTATGCAAGTTGCTGCTTCTCGTGCAAGGAAGTTCGATTTTACATGCTCTGATATTTACATCATAATGAAAATGAAATGAAAATGAAATTTTTTGTGTAGATTTGCCATAAATTAATGGGATCTTTCATATAAATTTAAGCCAGATATCGCTGGAATCAGGTATGTTGTATGGAAGATTGTAAACAATTACGTTGTTAACGCTTGCTTAGGCTTGGAAGTAAACGAAGGGAAAATGTACACGTCTGTTGTAGTTCATTATTTGTTTCTGTGAATATAAATATATGAAAATGTAATAAAATGTAAACAGCATTATTTTTTTATTCAACAGGCGAGAAATGGGGAATTCCTTAAGTTAAGCACTTGTTATGTCTAAGAATTAAAATTAGATTCTATTTTAAACTTACATTTACCTATCGTAGTTTTACTTTGGGCCAATCAAAATGTCAATGCAAATTTCAAATGCAATGTAATGGTACATTATTTCTCACGCTCCAATTATGTGCATGATAAATAATGTAAATGTACACTACTTTTTCTAATTGTGCATAATTAAGTCCTTTTATTAAATTTAACTTAACTGTACACAGAAAAACATAATGAGTTTTAACAGGCACGTAATATTTTCCCTCGTTCAATTTCAAGCCAAATGAAGCGTAAACAACGAAATTGTTTGCAATCTTTCATGCGCCATACAACAATGTTTGCAAGCTTTCATATAACAGGCTAGATTTAGGCGTTATATGGCTTAAGTTCACATGAAATATCCCATTAATTTCTGCCAAATCTAGCGTTCCCTCTATGTACATTAGATAACACAGAAAATCACATGTTTTTTTTTTTTCAAACTGTGTGTTCCTATGTCTGTAGTTTTGCACTAGTGTTATTGTGTGTAAAAATCCTACTTTACATCCAAGCAATCGAGTAGTTTCGAGTATTAACGGACTTAATCCAATCCAGCCACATACAGCATGGTATTGCTTGGTAGCTGTGCCTAAATCAACTGAGCTAACTGAGGACTCCAATCCAAGGCTGAAACCATTATATTGAACGTGAATTGATTGATTGCCACCAATTGATGAAAATTATGTTGATGATACCATTTCAACGCTCCACTGAATGTAGCTTTAAATTGCTCTCAGGAATTCATTTTCCAAAGACGTAGCACACAGGTTACTTCACTGAATAGACCTGCTCTTGTAGTACAGCATCCCATCTAGTAAGTACTCCTAGAAAATAGAAGAGCTTTTCCAACATTACCTACACATACCTTCCCAACAGACAACGATGAAAACGTCGGAATTGCTTCACAAAATGGACTAGAACAAAAGAATCGAGAAAACATCACGGGAATGAATTATTTGTTGCTTTGCCCTCCTGCTCTTATCCTAACCGATATATTCCAGAGCATCCACCCTTCCCGATACCACATTCCCGTTCCACTGAGCCATCAAAATGCCAGGCGACAGTGCCTTTTCCTCGATTTATTGCTTTCAGACTCCGACCCGGTTCCACATCTGCCACTTCGTATAACATCCTTCAGAGCTACAACACAGCTTTGTTGCTATGAGTTGGAAGAAAAGTGGGCCTCGTTTGCAACTGGTGCAAAAGAGACGACCAGCTGATACTGAAAATCAATTTTCTCGACCAGACTCCGCCCATCGGGTGGAAAGGGCGTGTCTGTTCTGCCAAGTTGGTTTGGCATTTCAAAGCGAGTTGTGTTTGTGTGGTAAACGCTTCCGTGCAAACCCATCAACAACGTGATGTGATGACTGTAAAAACACAAGAGAGCCGGGGGTTGTAGCTGTTTGCGTGTGGCACCGCTTGAATGTTCCTGTTGTGCTGAGCTTTATGTTGAGCTGCTATTGTGAGCATTCATGTTGAAAGGTGTCTGTGCCTATAACAACGGTTTGAACCATCCGGGAATAAAGTAGCCGACCATGGCAGTAGGTAGCTACAAAACAACCTACAAATTTAACCACGGCACGCAAAGCATTCACTTCAGCAACTTTGTTCGGTTTTATAGGTTGGGCGCTGATTTTTTTTCTACCTTTGCCCACATAGGGCGATGTGTGGGAGAGTGTATTTGAATCTGTTGATGGTTTCGATAAAAAAAAGTTTGCCACGGGCTCTGTACCTACCTAGGGACTTATGTCACGCACCGCAACCACGCATGTTTATTTACAGATCGGTGATTTATTGCTTGTTCATTTTGTTAAACTAAAATTATTTCGATAGTTAATGATTTGAGGTTGTTTTGTGGAATCAACGTTCGATTCAATTTAATTTCGATTGTGAAGGTAGATTGATTTCCTGGATTCCGAAGCGAGGAAAAGCTTTCATATCAATTTAATGAAGGAGAGTTATTGGAATTTAGTACATTTATATGAGGATAAGAACGACTGAACGTCCGAATGTATTTTTTATCGTTTGGAATTATACCACAGAATTTATTCAAATTTGCTTATTTAAATTTGCCCAGCTCAACGACAGTGGACCTCACACGATAGAATTTCCGATATTATATCCATCCTTATATTAGGGCTGGAAGCAAGTCACATATTTTCAAATAAGTCAGATGTGGATCACAATTAAAGAGTCGCTAGAGTTATTATTTTGTGAAATTTAAGGGCTTACCCTGAAGCACTCTCGACGGCACCTTTTACCTCAAAATTTAGAATTGATATAACTAAGAATCTGCACTAGATATTCAATGTTTCAGCACATCAGTTTGTATACATACTTGGTGTGAGCAATCTGATGAAGTTCGATTCGATGTCCATTCACAAACAATCGATATATATATATAAATTTGAAATAGCAAGGTGAGTTTGCGAGAGATTGAGAGATAAAAGATAGGAAAAAATCCATGGAGCAGCAATTCACCTTAATGACCGCTCGAGGATGCTACTCCGTTATTGCCAGGTCAGCTGTAATTACTCAGAAAACCAACAGATTCATAGGACTAGCATATGTACATCCTCAATGTGTAAAAACTGCTGAGCCCAAACTAAGGCAATATCGGGCCCGGTCCTGCCCAAATACAGGCCAAATAAGGAATGGGTAGGAAGATTTTGACGTTATACTCGCTTTATTGGAAGTCAAGAAAACCTCTATACTTCACGAAAAATTACTGCGATGTTATATAAAAGGGTTGGATGGTTGCGAAGTTTGTTTTGGTAAGCGTTACGTTAACTCACGAGACGCTAAGTAAAATATTTTGAATATTTGAACCGATTCCCGATTTGAAACAAGGATGCTATTGAGGCCACTCAAAAGATGTGACTGTGGTCTTGCTTAGGATAATTTTTAATAATGATTGATTTGGACCGATTTGAACCAACAGTAAGAATGTTGTTGGGCCAGCAACTAATGGACATCCAGAATCTGTAGAGAAATAGAAAGATTTTTTTGACGTAGGACTACGTCTGTGTTTTCAATACTGGGGTACACGTTCGAATTGCGAAAATTTGGAGCGTCACGAAAAATATATAGGTTTTGAACGTTAATAACTAAGTCATTCCACGATTGATTTCCAAAATGTTTGCACCAATCGATTGGGACGTTTTCTACGCTTCGATTTAAATATTTCAAACTATTGATTTTTAATATGCAACTAATAAAATTAACGCAAATATGAAGGTGATGTCTTATAATATCGATTTTTCATAGTAAATTTACCAAATACACAGTACTTTCCGCGCACAGACTTCATATTTAAGTAAGGAACGTCTCCTAGGCAGCCATGAAAGTTATATAATGGGTACACCTTCGCATTTTGATTTAGTTTTCCGGCGGTCCTGGAGCTGTGCAGAGTAGGATCTGCAGTTGGACGAGCAATCGCTGCGCAGAGAGGCATTGCTGCAGTTGGCTGTTGTTGCCGATGTTCCCGTCAACTTCGCTGCGAGAAAGATGGCTACTGAAGCCTACGTATTGGCGGGAAAAAGCCGCCCGTGACAACGAGACAAGAATCAATCATCCCACGTCACCTGCAGATGGCCACCCGCAATGAAGATGAGATGAACCAAGAAAGAAAGTCCAAGTTCAATCGCGAACTGTTTCTCCCCCGTCAACTAAATCCGTCCTTTTCAGGACGACCAAATAAGTTTGCCAACTAAAGAGTTTATTTGGTTGAAATTTTCTCTTGTGATGTTTGAAATTAATTTCAATTACCGCGCCCCGGCTGAACATAGCATTCATTAAACGTCGGGTCCCGTAGTAAATGACAAAGAACGTTGAACAACCAACGTACGGAATTCGAGTCGAACTGCGTCACTTCAGACCGACCATGTGGTTGAGTTCGTTCCTAGCTATGCATAGCGGATTAGTTGCTGGCGGTGGCAAATAAATTAAAAATGTTTCTAAGAAAATCATCCGTCTTGCGTGTAATAATTAAAACTAATTATTGTGGCGCAATAATTGAAGTTCGTCCCCTTTGATGCTCTTTGTAACACATTGCCTTCGTTGGTACCGCCTTCTTTCGTGCACTAGCATCCGATGCTTTTACCTAACAGCTTTTAGCAGAACATTTTGATTCAGTCTTAAGACAGTCGTTAAGCTGTGCAGTGGCTGTAGGATCACAGTTTGCGGCGGCGAGCAGTCGTTGCCCAGAGAGACGTTGGTCAGTTTGCTATTGTTGCCGATGCTTCCGTCAACCTCGCTGCGAGAAACATGGCTGCTGAAGCCTACGAGATGGCGGGAAAAAGCCGCCCGTGACAACGAGACAAGAATCAACTATCCCACGTCACCTGAAGATGGTCACCCGCAACGACGAGTAGCTGAACCAAGAATACCAAGAAGAAAGCCCAAGTTCAATCGCGAACCATGTTTCTCCCCCGTCAACTAAAGAGTTTGTTTGGTTAAAATTTTCTCTAGTGCTGTTTCAAATTTATTTCATTTACCGCGCCCCGGCTCACAGTGGTCGGAAAAGCCTTTTTTCTCGGCGAAATTAATAACTCCTAAGGCTTACGTTTTCGAATCATGGTGTATTCTACAAAGTTGTACTTAAACAAGCTGTCCATCTTGTGGTGATAATTTCGTAGTTCAAAACTTTACCGCTAGGGCGGCGCTGTTGTTAACTTTTGAACGAAACACAATAGAAGGGTGATGTGAAATGCAAGTTTGTAGGAAATATAATTTCAAGCAGCTTTGCTGAAGACACAATTTTTGTAGCTCTTTATTCGACCAAGATAGAGCTATTTTTCTGCTTTAAATCAGGGTGTATCTAAAAAATGAGTTTTTTTATTATAACTTTTTTGTTTCTCATTTTGAGGAAAAGTAAGTAAAGTTCCAGAGGCATAGTTCGGAAAAAGAAAACGTATAGCACAACATCTACCGGGTGCTGAAGCATTTTCACCCGATACTGTCGTTTCCTCCAAAGCGATGAGCATTATGAACAGCTTCGTCTATGATATTTCCAAGCGGATTGAAAGCGTAGCTTCCCAACTGACTTAAACCAATTGGGGATCAGATTGCTGCGTAGTCCTACGTCACCTTTGCGCACAATCCCTTTGGACTGTACCTTGTAGTTTTTTTTTTAAAGATTTATAGATCAGTACCGGCGCCGGCCACGTCCTCACGCTCTTCGTGGAGGGGGGAAGGATGATTAGTTTGACAATCATTGTTAGAGATCGCGTTTACCTCTGCATCTCCACCATTGTCAAGGGAAGGATAGTTTTGCGTTAGTGAGGCAGCTTATTTTTAGATCATGAATGCACTGTGGTGAGGCGCAGAAGACTGTTTTGTTTTTAAAGTGGTGGTGATAGAAAGAGGCAAGCGACAAATGGCAAGGAAAATGACAAATGACGAGCCTGGGATTGAACTACCGCTCAGTAAGCAGAACGGGTAACCACTGAGCTACCCAGCCACGTCAATTATTTGCTTCTTGTTGGTTATGAAATATTTTTCTGCCATACAGAGAAATTGCTTGCAAAAAAAAGGTATTTATTGGGATATTTTGAGAACTTTTTTATCCTGATCAACAAATTTTCACATTATTTTTAAAGTTATTTCAACTAGTTAATATGACTGAGTGGTTACATCAAAGAGACGTGAGATGACAGCCTCAGTTCGAATCTCGTGGACAAATGATTGTTTTTTCGTTGGACTCCTCCCATGCATGAACTAATTGCACCATTTCACGCACACACTGTTCTGAAGCAAATTTTTGTGTTGCGTTTGTCCGCAGCCTATGTTTCATTTTATTCCTCTTCATGGTCCAAAGCAAAAAAATGGTACAAAATCATGTGGAATCCAGTACCATCTTGCTTTTTTTTTTTTTAGTTTAGGTCTATACTTGGGTGTTTACTCACAAAGCTGGCCATTAGTTATGGATATCAAAATGTGATCATAATTTTTAACGTGGTAAACTGTTTTTCTAGGTTATCAATTGGTTCATTGAAAAATAAACCACAAATTTTCAAATATGACCATAAAGTATGAAATTAGGTTGTTTAAGCTCAGAATATAATTGACTGGGATCGATTCAAATTTACTAGCGCAAAAGAAAGTAATACAACATTATTTAAACAGGTTTATTTCACAAAAAAAAAATTGACGATTACACACAAATACATACAATATCTTTGGGTTTTAATTCCAAAGAAAAGAAAGATTCAAGCGAAATTTTGACTACGTTTGAAGATTTATAATACCTTAACTAAAGCTGGTTTGAGTATTTTGAACAGTAAAAAATATCTTTGAATAAAACAGTTTTTGTTTCAATTGAAATAAAATTATTTGATTCTATTTTTTGCTCTGCTTAGTTCAATAACCGATTGGAAAAACTTTTGCAAGTCAGTTGTTAGATAGAACATGGATGTGAATGGTATCAGCTATGTTTTGTACTGAAAGTGAAGTTTCTGTTGCTGCACTGAACGTTTTTTGAAGTACTGAAAATATAATGAATGGTGTGTGTGTGTGTGTTTTTTGTTGTTATCATATGTTTGACTCTCATAATTAAAAAAAAAACAATGTGGAAGGGGGGTGTAATGTTGGCTGATGAATTCAATCAATTGAGCCTATTGATGAAAATCTTCTGTTATTCTATTTTTCTTAGATCAACGTGTCATTTGATGTATTTAAATGGATACTTTCGATGTTTTATTTTATAATATTTATAAAAAAAGCGACAACCCAATGAGGTTGTACGCAAAGATAACGTAGGACTATGTAGCCGGTCGCTATATGTGAAATTTATCTTTTGCATGCTGCTCTTGGCATAAGCTTGCTTTATATTTGCGCTTCGGAATCACATAGAGACCGTATGTTAGATAAATTTCAATCCTAACAAACTCTTCAGTTGGGAAAATCAAATTGGTCGTCTTAAAAAGGACGGATTTTAAATGGTCCATGTTTGATCGATCTTCAATGGACCTGTAGTATGGTCCATTCATATCTTTACTAATATTGTGTGACAATTCATTAGCCAGCAATACAAGCGTCATATTTGCAAACAAATGTTGAAATCAATTATCTGCTAATTAAAGAGTGTTTCGAAAAGTAGTTAGCAACATTGAAACAGTAATTACTCTAAAGTGGATTACAATATTGTCGTGTGTATTGCAATGACATGTCAATAACAGTTGTGCAATCGAATGGTTTCGGTACAGAGGATCGTTTCAAAAATAATTCGAATTGATCTGGACACGCGAAAGAAAATTCTGCACATTTGGTGCTCGGAAAAGGGTGTCACGTACAACCAAATTTCAAAACGGGTGATAGTGAAGCACATAAGAATCAAACATGTAATCAAAAAGTTCGGTGAGACCCTTTCCGTGAAAGATTTTCCCAACACCAGCAACGGGATGATTCGACGGATCAAAGCCTGTAACTCCCTGAAAACATACAAGAAACAGAAGGTGCAGAAAAAGTCCCTGGAGCAGCAAGCTCGGGCCAAAAAAAGAGCCCGAAAACTGTATAACCTATCTAGATTCTGGAGAACAAAGACGGATGCATCCTGATCGACGACCAAATCTACGCCAAGAAACGAAATCGGTGGACCAGAAGATGGAAGACGGTGACACCAGGGTTGCGATGAAAAAGTTTGGACAGTATGTACTTGCCTGGCAAGCGTTTTGTACCTGAAGTTTGCGGTTGTCGATTTACGTCTCTCTTTGCTATTCCTGTATTGGATTGGAGGATTGGAGATTTTGAACGATAATATCTCCTTTCTGGTCCACAGACATTTTACGATAAGTATTGCTTTCAACACTAAGTTGAGGGCAAGCAATAAGCTAAATTGTGAAAGCAATAAGCTTGAAATGCTAAAGAAGATTTCTTTCGAAAGGTAGAACATCAAAGCTGAATCCCTGTTGCTAACTGAATTTATTACATTTGTTTAAACTAATTAAAAAGTACTTAAAGGAAAAATGTCTAGAAGCACGAAGTTTTTGTTCGAAAATGACATCATATTTGCGCCACGCTCTGATTGGTTCAAACTGCCACAGTTACCTCGCCAGCGATTATGAAACATGTGGTGACGTCCAACCAACCATCATATTCAATTCGGAGTCTGGAAAGGTTTTAAGTATTTAAGTAGGTCGTATTCACTATCTACTCTGGAAGGGCAACTACGCCGAGCACGTTGGTAGGAAACGCCGCCCGTGAAAACAAGAAGACCAGAATCATCCAACGTCACCTGCACCATGCAGGTGGGGAACCTAAAAAAAGATTTCGTGTAAAATTATGTCTCCTGAAACCAACACATACGCAATTCGACAAAAGATGTGTTTGATTGAATTTATTTTCTTATCTCTTTCAACTTATTCTTATGTGCTATAGGACGCTTGCATGTGTCGGTCTCAGGGAACAGAAATTTACATGAACTTTTGGTAGTGTGTACATAGTGGATTAGTTGCAGTTAGTTGCTTGCAGTTATCAAATGTGGCTCTAATTTTTCTGACCATTATTAACTAACTCTGATTGTTTGCAGTTTCAGAAGTAAGTTTGTCCATATGTTAACTCGCTTTGTATGGGGTTGTGATGCCCGTTTTTCTGTTGCCTGAGTTGAGAAGATGCGAATTTAACCTCCGAAACCCCTGTCGCGCTAATTAAAACTAATGATTCCATTTCCACGCTGGCGCAACCACCGGAGGCCCGCCCCATTTTGATACATTTGATTCGCATTGCCTTCCTGTTAGCAATAGTACCCGATCATTATGGAAAACGGGCCCGGCATGGCGAGCATCGATCAGGGATACATATTAGTTCTAAGCTGCAGCACACTCTACTAACTAGCAACAGGAGGAAAAGATAAGAGAAAGGCAAAGTTCCTCTTGATTCGCGCCGGATTGCAGTTCTCAGTCGCCCGCATTCACCGTCTGCTCTGGAAGGGCAACTCCGCCGAGCGCGTTGTGGCCGGTGCCCCATCTACCTCGCTGCGGCGATGGAATACCTGGCCGCTGAAGTGCCCGTGACAATAAGAAGACCAGTTAAACATCCAGGCCGACCTGCTGCCCAAAAAGACCGAGAGGAAAGCCTTAGTTCAATCGCGAACCATGTTCCCCCCGTCATAAAATAAAACCCGTCCTTTTCAGGATGAACAAATCAGTTTTCCCAACTGAAGGGTTTGTTTAATTGTAGTTTGCGCTCATCAAAATTCCCATTACCACGCACCGGCTCAACATGGCATTGCTTTAAACGTCGCGTCCCGGAGTAAATGGCCAAGTACGTTGGACAAGAAACAATCGAAATATTATTAACAGTTAATTTAGCCGAACTGTACATAGTGGATTAGTTGCACATAGTAGATTAGGTTAGTTGCTGGCACTGGCAAGCACTCTAGAGGGTGCATTGGCGAGCAACTGTTGGCCATGTAGACGATGCTTTAGTTGGCTGTTGCTAGAAAGCGGCTGGTTATGTAGCCAGTATAGAATGCTAAGTTGTTTCAGCTTTGAGATTTTTCTATCGACTTTTGCTTGGTCTGCACTGCATATTTTTCACTAGTTCGATTTTCACCTATTACGAGAATAATGTTGATTTATGTTCCTTATCAAATGTGAGCTCTTATTATTCTGACTTTAATTCTAAATATTATTGTTTCGCAGTTTCTAGTTGCCACGTTCAGAAGTAAGTGTGCCCATACCTCAACACTTTTTGATGGGTTTTTGAGGCCATCATAAAGGCGTTTTTATTTTTCCTGAGTTGAAAAGATTTGTGAATTTAAGCTCCAAAACCAAATATCTCGAAAATTATCGGTACTACTCGGACCACTCCAGGAACGGACCATTAACGAAATACCCAACGAACCTTTTTAGGGCCATTTCAAGAGTTTTAAAGAGTTGACTTCCACAATTTTCGTAGAGAATCAATAGTAAAGCCACACACACTTAAAGCATAGGGCTTCAAGTTTCTTTAGACTAAATAAAATATTCCTCCAAGGAGTCCTACGTCATCTTTGCAGTTATGTCACTGATATAACTCACCCTTTCGTTTTTTCACGAAGAGTACAATTAACGCCAAGGTGTACGAGAAATAATGTTTGATGCAAATATTGCTATCACTCTACAGAAAGCATAAGGCTCCTCGTCTTTTCTGGCCGCATGTGGCTTCCGCCTATCATGACAAGTCGGTTCTACAGTGGTTGGCAAACAATCATGTACAATTCGTGAAAAAGGACATCTATCTGCCAAACTGTCCGGATCTTCGGCCAATTAACGGTATTGGGGGATTGGCACTTTCGAAAGAAGAGTACAGTGTTCCAAAACATGCAGGAGTTCCAGAAAAACTGGACAGCAGCCACCAGGGAGGGTATGAAAGCAACTGAGCAGAATTTAATGAAGAATGTCAAGTCCAAAGTGCGCGTGTTTTAAAGAAACTAAGATTTTTCTTAATATAAATAGTGGAATGTAACAAAAGGTAATCGAAAACTGAAGTCAAAATATGTTTTTTTTTTCTTAAAGTAGAAGTAACTGGTTATGCTAATGTTGCTAGTTCATGCATTTTCTACACACATTAGCGATGATGATGGTGGGTGGCTTATACCGTTTATATAACTCAACCGCCTTATCGTAAGATGGCTGCCTACTAAAGGGTGTCCACAGTTAAATTGCATCACTTTCAATAAGCTGTAACATTTTGCCCTTTGGTTTGATTTCAACGAAACTTTGGGTGAAATGACCTCAGCGTGTATTGTTTACACTGCGTGAGTTTCATTGTGAAATGTGTCGTAGTCATAGGCGTAGCCAGGATTTCAAATAGGGGGGGGGGGGAGTTTTTTTTTAGAGAGAGAGAGAGAGAGAGAGAGAGAGAGAGAGAGAGAGAGAGAGAGAATTACATCGTCTCCAACCAGTGGTTGCACATACTGAACAATTAACATTAACGGACACTTAACGGACAATACAACGCCCGGTGGACCAGTAGAGTAGGATCATTTTCATGTTCCGACAGATGGAGCGGGAATGGAGCCCCATTTATGTGACATTACGCCTGAATGCGGGTGGATTATCTTCTCTACTCTCACCCAAAGTATTTGACAATACCCGTCCGTTTCTTGCAACAAGATTAAACAATTCTAGGCTTGTTCTGGAATAAAAAAAAAACGATTTTAAAAACTTTCGATTTTTCCCATGTTTTTAAATCAAACCACATTGAATGCCAAACATTTAACGGATCATGTTGGATTTTTGTATAGAATAACCACCGAATTTGTTTGCAGTTTGTACTGAAAATGTACTTTTCATCCGCGACCCTCTCACCCAAAGCAACACAGAAGAAACACCGTTTTTTACTCACCATGCTCACACCGTTTGAATAGATTATATTTTTTTAATGGTTGTTCAAATAATAAGTGATTAGCTTTTAACAAACATACATTTTGAGTTTTGGTGGTTTATAGCTTATGGTTTGTGTCCCCTTTGCTCACCTTTAGTATAATTATTTTATCTGATATTTTCTAAACAGGAACATCAAACATAACCTTTTAAAACGACGTAAGTAACAAATGTAAGCAAGCTGTGTTTTTTGTGCTGAATTGTTGCTACTTGCATTCTCAACACACGAGTAGTTAGTAAATAATTTAAGAAATTTTATTCATCAATGACGAAAAGAAATTCATATGCGTTCCAACAGCTATTCCTCAATATTTTAAAAATAATTTATGTACACATCTGCATCTGCGTTTTGAAATTTGAACCGATTTATCTGATATGATCCAACTGAAACACGTTCTGTCGAAACACGGTATATGTAGCAATCATGTGTATCTGAGTAGTATGAAACCAAAACGGTGTATCATTGAATTACATTAAAATTGTTGTTCAAATTCGAGAAATACAACCATTTTGCATAGTTTTCTATTCGTGGTTATTTCAGCTGCATGAAAAAACATTCGTTTTGTTTTGTTTGCTTGTTTTTTTTTTAATTACATGCTGGAAAATATTATACTTACTTTTGAAAAACTTTCGAATGTCCATTTATGGTACTTCTGGATAAAATGAATCAAATAACTGCTTTAGACTGCTTATAATTAAAAAAAAACCGTATGTATTTTACCCGATGATTCGTTTTGTTATGAAGGTTCTTCTGTTTATAAACACGCGCAGAACCATCGCTTATTCTTCCGGTCTTCCTCTAAACTCTCCACCGATTGCTTGTCGATCTGCCAAACTTGGAAGACATCTGCATGGAGTTATCTCAAATTATAATAATCCGTCCAATCTATCACAAAACGTTGCGATTGGTTGAGCGGACTGGAGATAATGAAATCCATTTGTATAAGGCCAAGTCTCTCCCGGTTGGTATTAAACCGATGAGCATGGATATCAATAGAAACATAAAGTTACCAGAAGGCACAAAATGCATCTACGGACTCTTATTTTTACGAAATCCCTCAATTTCAATTTTTAATGGATTAGCATAGATTGTTCATTAGACACTTCAACTTGATTGATACAGTTATTAGTTACAGCAGTGCAATAGATTGTAGAATACAGTAGTAAAAATTGTAAGTTACGAAAAAAGAGTTTGGTTCGAGCATCGGCTGTGAAAGGTTGTGTCGATGCTTTATTACGCACTATTTTCCTATCGAGCATGGCGCGTTTCGTGTTGTTTCGGTTATCTATAATTCGGTGTAACGAGTGATCGAGTGAGCACAGTAAGAGAACAACAAAGCGTCTCTCAAGCGTTCATAAAATTATCCTTGTTTTCCTAACGGAAAACCACCATCACACTTTGTGAGTGGCTCCAATAGCATCCTTATTATTGGTTTAACTCAGATCAAATCGGATTTCCAACATTATAAAAAATCACCTTGTTTTTCCGATGAAAAAACACCATTACATCCTTACTGTTGTAATCGGTTCGAATCAGAAATCGGTACTAGTATTTAAATATTTTACTAAACGAAGCGTGAATTCAGCTTATTGTTTACCAAAACGAACCCTGCTGCCACCCAATCTTGTCATCCAAAATCCCAGTGATTTCTCGTGGAAGTGCGGCGGTGGTCTCGGCTTCCAATAAAACGTCCAAATAAACGTTAACGCATTCCTACCCTTTCCTTATTTGACCTGCATTCGGGCGAGGCCAGCGCCGGTATTGCCTTAGTTTGGGATCACCAGTTTTACACATTGAGCATGTTTGCATCATCTGTTGATCTTCTGAGTAATAACAGCTGAACTGGCAGTAACGGAATAACAACTTCGGGCGGTCAATCATTCTCATTATCCTGCTCATGCTCATAAAAACGGATAAATTATTTGAATAGGATAAGACAACTGCAACTTCTCGCCCTGACTAGCTTGCTGTTCTGCTTCTCACACGCTGACTCAAACTGTAAGATATGATCAACATATATTCTCAATAATACGAAACTACAGTACCCTAAAACGGGGAAAGCGGGGTAACGGGGCGGTTTGACCCATGCCATGAATAGTTCAAATAAATATGTTTCGTTGATACTTTTTCTAACTATCAACTGTGTTTCTTAATCTAGTAGTATTTGGCTTCTGAAAGCTATAGCATAGGTTTGAATATTCAGTTTTTTGATTAACCAAGAACTGAACATTTTATTGAGCATAGCTTCTTCAACTTTCAGCTAGCGGGGAAAAAAATCAATCAATGCTTATCTAATAGCTAACATTACAGATTAAGAGATATTTCCCTAGTAGCACATTTGTTTCAACCCAGTAAAGGTGACTGCTCTGTGACTCAATTAAGTCACAATAGAGCTGCTGAAACCAGTTTTGACTGTTGTGTGCTGCTTGGGGTTTTTAGATACTTTAGGCTACATAGGTTGGGTTCTAGGTTAAAGGAAAAATATTGTAATAAAATTGTTACTCGTTACTATTTAAAAACTATTATATAATTACAACTTTTTTCTCATGGATGTCAATTTTTTACGCTTTTTTGCTACAACTTGTTACAAAATCGAGGCAACTTCGCGTAATTTGGCTTTTTTATTTAGGCAAAGGAGCAATCTGACAAACATCCCAAGCAACACAAAATCGTCATATTTGGTTACAGTGACTTGATTGTGACTTAATTGAGTAGTATTGGAGTAACATCAACTGTATTGCAACAAGTTACCTTGCAACCTTCTAGAGATAAAAAATAAATAATAATATATTGAAACAAATAATAAAATTCTAAAAATAAAATCAAAACTTAGGGGGCCCCCCCAAAAACACACCCTCTCCCACAACACCCCCCCCCCCCATAACACCACCCCCCACAATAACCCACCCTCCACAAAAAAACAAAATTGCGAAAAAAACGTTTGAACAAACAGAAAAAAACCCTAAACCATACATTATATTTTATTCCCTGAACATGTCATGACAATCGCTTGAGAGACTTGTTTTTGAGGACATGTTTAAAGTGATGCAATTTAACTGTGGACACCCTTTAGATTACCCTTATTTCGCTCGTGGTTGTGCTAACCGGCTGCCTACAAATTCACCACTGGCTTTGTTAATCGACTGCATAACAAATGGCTTTCTAGCTACGGTTGCCTAGCCAAAGGCGATATAGTCATCAGCTAACTAGCCAATGGTTGCTCGTCAGAGCACTGACTAATTGCCGCTCTGAACAGCTCCACGAATGCCGAGCGAATGAAGCGATATGTAGTAGTAAGGGGCTGTTAATAAACCACGTAGACTCATTTTTGAAAATCTCAGACCCCACCTCCCCCCTCGTAGACTTTTCTCCATACAATTTATTGAAATTTTGTAAGGAGCGTAGACTTTGGTCAGAACCTCCCCCATAAAAGCCTACGTGGTTTATGAATAGCCCCTAAGTAGTAAAATTGTTTTTTATTTCGAATTTTTTGTCTTATATAATGATTTAAAATTTTAAGTGTTTTAGCCCAATGGGCTCTTCAGCTTTGTTTAGTGTGCTTTATGTGTTATATGTGTTTTGTGTGTTTTATGTTTTCAAATTAATTTTGAGATTAGCCCTTGGGGCATTGGTAGTTGAAATTTGATAACCTACTTAACCTATAGCTACAACTATAATTTGAAAATCCTAGGGGTGGGGAACCAGATTCCGAAAGATCTGGTGATCCGATGTCAGGCAGCGTGCCCTGTACCGATTGATAGACTCACTATCGAGCATTTTTATCTCGGCCAGATGGTGGACTTCAGTTGTTCTTGTCCTCGGAGGGGTGCTAAGGATCATTCTGAGGAAATTATTCTGAATACGCTGTACCTTCAGGTGATGTGTTTTTGCGCTACTCTCCCAGAC
Organism: Aedes koreicus; assembly: GCA_024533555.2. NCBI lineage: Eukaryota > Metazoa > Arthropoda > Insecta > Diptera > Culicidae > Aedes > Aedes koreicus. The sequence goes on along the minus strand of JAHHFK020000033.1, from coordinate 214,847 downwards.
TGGCATGCCGTATTCGATGACGATGAGTATGATTTGCTTGTAGACAGCAAGCTTGTTTTTCAGAGATAATGTAGACCTTCTGTTGATCAATGAGTACAGCAGCTTCAACAGAACTTTACACTTTGTGACAGTTTTGTCAACCTGTTCCCTGAAAATAAGCTTGCTGTCTACTGAAATGCCAAGGTAGATAGCTGATTTGGTCCATTCCACAGTTGTGTTGTTTAGGTTTATTTTAAAATCCTCAGGCGGAACAAGACTGGAAGAATTGGAGTGTGGGAATAGGATGACCTGGGTTTTTGCTGCGTTGATACAGATCTTCCATTCGGTGAAGTATTCTGACAGGACATTCAGGCTTCGTTGCAGTTTCGTGGTAAGCGCTGTTATTACCCTACCATTGTGGACGACTGCGGTATCATCGGCAAACAACGACAGAGATCCATTTTCAGGGAGCGGGGGTATATCCGAGGTGAAAAGGTTGAACAAAAGTGGACCTAGTATACTTCCCTGCGGAATGCCTGCGGAGATCTCTTGCCAATCGGAAACTGCACCATGCAGCGAAACACGGAATGTCCTGTCCGACAAATAATTTTTAATTATCTTCACCAGGAAGATGGGAAGATTGTATCGTTTAAGCTTGTACACTAGGCCATCATGCCACACGTTATCAAAGGCCTTCTCGATGTCGATAAGAGCCATGGCAGATGATTTTGATATAGACTTGTTCCGCCTGAGGATGTTGATGACTCGATTAAGTTGGTGGATTGTTGAACGACCACGTCGGAAGCCAAATTGTTCGTCGAGCAGCTGAAAGAAGCCGACGGTAGATCGCTTTCTCAAACAGCTTGGATAACGCTGAGAGAAGGCTGATCGGTCTATAACTCTTGGGATTGGAAGCATCTTTCCCAGGTTTCTGGATGGGGATGACTTTGGCTGTCTTCCAACACGAGGCGAAGTAGCTAAGTCGCAGGCATTGGTTGAATATCAACGCCAGTTGAACGTAGAACTGGGGGCTCAATTCCTTGAGCCTCAAGTTCATGATGTTATCGAAACCTGGGGCCTTCATGTTCTTAGATGTTTTGATATAGGTCAACAATTCGTCAGCTGAGATTTCCAATTCTTCCGAGAAGTCGTTGGGACTTAGATGGATGTTGTTTGTAAGCTCGCTAACGGCGGTTTCGTGCGGACTGATGATGTTTTGTCCAAGATTGTGGGAGCTGACGAAGTGTTGACCTATCTTATCAGCCTTCTCTGCAGGAGTTATTAGGCGATCCTTCGAGCCATTGCTGTTAAGTGGGATCAACGGTGGAATGGGCCTTGGTTTAGTTTTTAAATTTTTTGTCAACTTCCAGAACGGCTTTGCACTCCCTTGCACTGAACTGGCAGGCTTGACGTGCCGCAAGGGCTCAGTAAGGATCAAGACCAGAAGCAAAGAGTCAGTTCCATTGTGGTTATATCACATTCATTAGTATAGCAGCACAACGAAATTTTAGATTCATTATTCTTTATATGCTATACAATTTCAGATCATCCATGGATATCGCAAGTTTGTAAAAAAAATTTAATTCAATTTTTTTTCTCGTGGCTATGATACATTATTTAAACTCAGGTTTATTATTTAAGCTTTCAGGAGGCGCGGGTCCGTATACAATTGCAGCAGGACCACAATCTGCAGACATGTAAATACAAATGAAATTATTATCATTTTATGTAATAACATCCAATCACTACATTTTGTTTGCTTTTTTATAAGTCATTTTTAGCTTCCTGTCAGTTATAGCTCCTCCTACGTTATGTATTTGAAAAGATAGGAAGGTTTTTAATGTTTTTTTTGTTCTTTTTCAGTAAGGGTCATTTACGAAAAATTCTACTTGAAAAAGCTCCTTCTATCTTCATCAAAAATATATATTAATTCAGTACCTAACAGTTTACAATAATTAGTTTCCTATTTCACAGACATAAAGAATCGTTTATGGGTCCAGATGAACAAGAGCTATCGAAAAATTCATTTTTTTTTAATTTTTTCATTTTGGTTTTGTTGAGATTCAGTTTTTGGATACTCATATGAGGTTTGTTTCGCCTTATTATTAGCTGTTTTTAGTTTTTCCAAGACTATTGGGATATTAATACACATCTAATTTTTATTTTCAGTTACATACCAGTAGATGTCAGATATACCTTGTACCTACGTTTATTATGTTCTCTGACTATTATTGTGAAAACAAATTCTACTTTGTAGATCTTAATTCAATAGAAACTGCAACAGCGGAAGCCTTTCGATGAGTGGTCAGCTGGATGGTCAGCTTAGTTACGGATATATTGTGACCGACGATTTCCGTGTCACAATAAATTGTTTGGTGGAAAGGCCAGTTGAAGGTTTAGAATCCAATGAAATTTGTAAATATTTGTTTTTTGGAGTCTGTTATTTTTTTGTACCATAGGGTGCCTGCAATTAACTGTCAATTCTAAAGATGGCCCATGTAGTGCCCACCTCAAAACGGTAACCGTGGCTTGACCAGTTACCAGAGGCTTAGTCGAAGGCCCTTTTGACCTTCCTGGTTGGTATCCCGTTTGTTTAAATATTTATTTTTGTTTTGTTCTCCGATTGTAAAGATTAGATTTTTTATTTTTGCATATTATATTATTTATTTATTTCGATATATATTTATTAGTTTATTTCATATTCATTTATTTAGATATTTACATATTTATTTATTTATTTACATATTTATTCTATTATTTATTTGAATGTTTTGTGGAAACAAGTGTTAGGGAATTTTAAATTTGTTAAGGCTACGCATGCAGCCACTTTGTCGGAGTAACTGGGTATAAATAACCAGGATACCAACTAAAACCACGTTAGAGTGTAAGTATTCGCCCGTATCGTCGTTCCGTCATCGATTTTGTCATCACTCCTGTCATCGTTCGGGAATCATCGTCACCTTCGTCATCCATGTATTGTGAGGTGTTTCAATAATGGTGTCGCTTCAATTTAGCTGACTCATCGATCGCTATAAAAGCGGCGGTCGAATAGGGTCAAGGGCCCTTTTTTTTAAAAACTGTCCGGAGGAGTGAAGTCAGAGTGCCGGTATACGGAATAGTACGTTTAAAACTATCCGTTCAAAGTTCCATCAAAATTAATGTGTGAAGGTGTTCAAACGTTTTTCAAAAGTGCAGGCCGACATTGGGAACCACCACCACAGGTAGAAAATAGTGCACCAAAATTTTAAAATTTAATTCTATCTGTGCTAGTCTCATGTCGACCGTTAATGCACAAATGAAACCAAGCGAGCAGTGGTGTGAACAATTAAACTGCAGTAGTGCAACACAATGGTCGAGCGGACAGTAAAAGTGAACAAAGAACAGTATGTCGTCAAGTCTGAGGCTGTCTCGCTCAACAATGGTGCATGCTCGCTTGGTAGACCACTGAACTTTTTGCGCGCGCGTGTCGGTACCACTCCCCGGACTTGGAACTATGGCCTCCGTCAATTTTGGCCAAACCGACTGTGAAGTGATTCCCTAGTCAAGTGTAGGAACATGTGAAGCCTAAAGGAACCCCGAAGAAGAATAATAAGAAGAAGAAGAAAAGAAGAAGAAGAAGGAGAGAATTCGTGAAGCCGCCATGTTCCAGAGTAGTTAGCAGCCCCAAGGACCCCCCCCCCACACCACCTCGTCGAACGGCCGCAACGGTGAGCTCACACGTGTTTGAAAATTTAGAAATAAATCGTTAACAAAAAGTAAATTTCACGAACGGTCCAAGTTTTTTTTTATTATTAAAATGTATGGCCTTCTAAACCTCAACTGATGCGTAATTTAATTAATTGTTTGAGAATAATCTAGCTTTCCGCCATTTTTGTTTTGTAATGTCCGCCTTTTCACCAGAACATTGGGATGAAAGTTTTCCCCATGTGAAATTTCTTCTAGGAGAACCGACCGTGTATACGACCCTGAATGGCAAGGTAGGTAAAGCACTCTTTACACGGCCTCACCGATAACCGAACCATACCCTATATAGTTAATAATTTTCAAATACTATCAATATGTATTTATAATATTTTACTGGCCTGCTGGTGTTATAATTTTTTATTATAACGTCTATTTATTATTTTATGATATGATATTAAATTATGTTACATAATTGCATTTAAATTCATTTAATTAAAATTACTATTTCCGATGAGACTTACTACAAAAAAATATTGCAAGGAAACGGAACAGCACATCGAAATTTTAGGTTTACCTTTCTATTGCTATATTATTTCAGATCATCCATGGATATCCCATGTTTTATGAGATTATTTTAAATCATTTCTTTTTGCTCGCAGCTACATTGTCTAAACATTCAGCTCCACAAATAGAATAGTTATTATCATTCTTATATTTATTCACTATATTATATTTCATTATAATATTCAGTCACTATATTTTTTATAATTATAATATTATTTCACTACTTTTTATACATTACTATATGACTTCGAATATATATTGGGAAGGGAGGGAGCATCAGGGTATCACTCAAGCTGGAATTGGACAATGGAGTGGTATGACAACCGGCGTCTAGGAGGGAACGAACAGAGTCATTTACTTTTTCCTACCGATTCGATTGTGATGCTGTGAATTCTACTCCAACAGTTTCAGTGAGAGTGACGCGCCCTTCTTAACAAGCCATCCCGTAGAAAGCTCAATAAGTATTGCAAATTGGGTTATTCGATTTGTTGGATCGTATCGTCGGAAGGAGAATATTATGTTCCCGCGGGTTTCGCGCAAGTGTCTCTGCTTTCGGGTCCGCCCCACCGTTTTTGGCCCTTCATACAGCGTTACTGTGAATGCAACCCGGTAACTCAATTTGATCTTGCTATTAAGTGGAGCTGGATCTTGTCGGCTAAATTGTTATTTCTGAGGTCCACCATTCTGGCCTTTATATTTTTTGTCATTCGATTACAATGACTTTTGAGAGTAGGCAGACCAGTTCGCTGGTATTGTCTTCGAATAGCGTTGCGCAATTGTATCAGTTCTTTACCACTCTACGATGACATTGAAGAGGGCCCGCGTTTTCGTCAGGTCCGCCATCGTGACGGAACCTTCTCCAGGTGGACCAGATAGAGTTGGTCCCGATAATTTCCCTGTTGCTGACGTCTAATGGGAAACACTTTTTGGGGCATCAGTGCAACCGTTTGCAGCTCGGCAAAAATTGCCTCTGGAGTGAGTTCCGGAAAGCCGCGCAGAATCACCTTCATCGGCTTGCTTCCGGGTGCGTCGTGAGTGTAAAACTCATGTTTCTTGACAAATAGGTGAGCGCCAACAGCACGGTAGTCAGCCTCCGTCGAGCACATAATTTTTGTGCCCGTACTGCACAGCTTGAAAAGCGGTTGAATTTGGATTGCTGCAAGCTCAGTCCTGAGAGCAGCGATGTCCTTTGACGTGGTGAAGAGCGGGGGGACTTTTACCTTCTTTGGCACCTCCTGTTGCTCGCTAATAGTCGAGCGTTAGGGTCCGCTGGATCGGCGTCGTCATGGCGCAGCCGCTTGGAGCTGCTCGGTTTCGGTATGGCTTCAGGAGCTGATGGCATTGGCGTGGATGTCACCACGTGTTGATTTTTTCGACCCATTGCCACGGCAACAGGTCGAGCGAAAAAACTTGCAGAACTTTGCAGCGCTTCCTTTTGCCTTGCCACCACCAAAACATGAGCAAGCGCAGGTGATAAATCGCGAGCCGGACACGCAATCGCGAGAAAGCGGGCGAGGGAAACACGGGGAAAAAACTTTGCTTACGAGAGAGCGAAAAACACGACCATACGTGTCGCTTGTTTGAACTGAATGACTGAATGATGAAGCGATATGCGAAGGTGTACCCCTTTTATATCGTTCACTGCTGCATATAAGATCTCCCTTACATGCATTTGAAGTCTGTGATAGGAAAATACTTAGCATTTAGAAAATTTAATCTGCAAAACGAAATTATAAGACATCACCTTATATTTGCGTTATTTTCAATAGTTTAATGTTGAAAATCAATAGTTTTTATTACTGAAATCGACGCGTATGCGTATGCTTAACATAATTAATTTTCGCGTTCGTCGGAATTAAATTTTATTGTGTTAACTCATCAGGCTTACCATTGAATGAATATCTATCAGTTCATCAATGTGATTTGTTTGCATCTGTACCCAAAAACTTACTGCTCCGTTGCATTCAATTTGGAAAATTGCAATTTTATTGATTTCCTTTCCATTTGTTGAAGACTGGTAAAAAGCAAAGAAGGATGAAGAGAAGCAAATTGAAAGGTGAAATCACCTAGGCAATTAATTTCTCATGCCCGCTTAAACCTCCTTTCATCTGCACGAGGTCGCCCATTCTAACACCATTCAAGTTGTCGGAAGGATCACGCCAATCTGCAGTTTGGCGAAACACATCCCAAACTAATGCAGTTCGAAATTTTTTTTACGTCCTTCTATGCTCCCAGCCTATTGAAAATCTAGTTAGGTACCGTGCAATGAATAATATAGTTTCAGACAGCAAACAAAAAGAGTATTAGCATCCTAATCTTGTGTGAATGACATTGTACAGATAGATGGAAGATATTTTCTCCGTTTCATTTTTTTTTTCAATCAGTGTTGTGCCTTAAAAATGAAACTTTTACATCAGAACTGCCGCAGAATAGGAGTTCATATTGTATAATTTGTTAAGAAATTGGAGTTTCAATACTTGCATCAACTCGGCTCGGCTGCAATGCTGCATCAAGATGAGAATAAAAGGTGATATAATGCATAACAATATTGTCTGCAAAATTTAAAAGGAAATATTAAATACCTTTTAAGTATACTATTCCAAAGCCTACTCGTTGAACGGTTAGAAGGACGTGTAACAAAAAATAAAAGCAAATATTAGTTATATACACCCCTAAGGTGCGTTGAGTTACCCCTATTCGGAAGCACGAGGATTAATTCTTGGCTGGACGATTATGAGCGCATCTAAGAGGGGGTTTCCAGACTGTGCAACCAAAAAGAGTATGTGCTGTTGAAATATCATCCGACTGAAACGAACTTCGCGCACGCCATTATCCATCCCATTCGAAACATCTGCACTCAATATCCTTTCCTTGTTGCATTACTAGGTAGGACAGTTGAAGTCAGCCATCAGTACGTGTTAAAGCAACGTTTTTAGAAAAAAAAACTCAGTTTGCTTGAATTCACCAGACGGTTGGATGGTTGCTGGATTCAAGCAGGGTGATTCGTCGACGAGGAAATTGATTTTATTATAGCCTTAATTTTGATAATACATTTATTTGCTTGTAGTCAAGTTCACTCCCCCTGTTACTAAACAGCGCGATTGGTGATACAGCTTTATTCATAAGGATAGGAATCCCAAAGTTGGGCTTTGCGTTGATAATTTTAAATTTGCCTTGCGGATGTGTGTTGCTAGATACAGTGTGAATAAATAGGGATCTGAACCGTACAACCGGTCCTTCTTTAGAGAAATCGATAATGCAACACCATACTAAAATGGATAGGTTCGATTCCCAGTCTAAAATGGATGAGTTCCCAGGAAATTGATGGGTTTGAGATTTCAGTAATGGAAAATTTCGTTTAAATCCCGTTATTCACCACAATAAGTGATGGAAGTTTTTCAACCGATCAATTTCCTTCGCGAAATCCTGGAGAGTGTAGGCTGGACACTTCATATTTTGTTTGTTCCAAGTTATATTGCTCTAATACCCCCCCTTGTGCTCTATGACTTGAGACGTTTCTCAAAAATAATCACACGCGGCAGGCACCTGGTCCATCGGCATCTCGTCCCAAATCCTGGAAATGAGCTTCTTAAATTGGTCCATAGTACTCACTTGATGTTCACACTGCTTGGTCAGCATGTATGACCATACATAAAAGTCCAGGGGTTTAAAATCCGGGGAACTAGGAGGCCACAAAGTCTTATCGAGAAAATCAGTCAAATTCTCCCGACACACAGTGATCAGAAAACCCTTTTTTCACGGCGAAATTAATAACTCCTAAGGGTAACATTTCCGAATCATGGTGCTCCGTACAAAGTTGTACCTAAAAAAGTTTTCCATCTTTTGGTGATAGTTTCGTAATTCCAAACTTTACCGCTAGGGCGGCGCTGTTGCTAAATTTTGAACGAAACACAATAGAAGGGTGATGTCAAATGCAAGTTTGTAGGAAATACAATTTCTAGCAACTTGTCTCGAAACACCATTTTTCTAGCCTTTTTATTCGACCATGATAGAGCTATTTTTCGGCTTTAAATCAGGGTGTTTCTAAGAAAATTCGTTTTTTTTAATTATAACTTTTTTTTTTCTCATGTTGAGAAAAAGTGATCTTCAAACAAAATATAAAAACCGTTATAGTGCACATTTTTACTGAACAAAGTTTTCTAATACAGCTTATCATTCAAAAGTTAGGCGTAAGTTTAACTGAAAACATGCGTTTTTTCTTTTCGACCTTATGATTGTTTAGGCGAAAATTGACCAGAAAACCATCAAACTACTCCTGGGGCACACGAGCGGGGACTATTTATACTCAGACATGTTTTTCTTTTAAATTGCCTCTAACTTTTGAACAATAAAATATACCCAAACACTTAGTTCGGTAGTTCGGTCTTATAATACGCGGCGTTGATTTTCACGTTTTTCTCGATAAACACCAGTGGGAGCTTCCCACGCCTGGATACGCCCCCCCAAACCATCACCAACGCAGTGCTCTGGAACCGCGATAGTGTATAAGATTCGATGTTAGAGTTTAAGTTTTACAATAAATGTGAACTGTAGTGTGTTGTTTCCCTAAAATAAAGTGTTTGTAACCCTTTGTACGTCGCGTGGATATTTATCGGTTAGGAGAGGAACGCAACGTTGTTCTAATTCGCATCGTGTCGGGACTGTAATCCCTCCATACAGTCCGCAATCACCACCACCATATCGCACAGGAACGGCGATCGGATTATTCCAGCGGTGTCTGGACCCTCTCGGTTGGTAGGCTTTGTATACACCCCCGACATTTGGTCCTTCGAACCGGATCAGGAACTTCCGGTAGAACTTTTGGAACCCACAATTGCGCTCATATTCGCTGAAACGCCATTACAACCACCAAACAACACCACAATTACCTATTGTCGTTGGAATCAAAGGGGATACGCCATCGTTTGGGCTATACATTGCGCGGTGTCACCATCTTTATCCATTCTTCTGGCTTGGACATAAGCACCATTGGCTATTGTGTAGGTTAGTATAGCTAGCTATTATATGTCCCGCCGAAGCTGGACTTTTGAACAACATCTAACACAAATCCTTATCACGGTATTACGGCAATCAACGGCGACGTACAAGCACCTAGCATCTACTTATTCCTCCATTGAATCGGACCTCACACACTTGGACTCTCGTTGGGCATGAAATTTAACATCGACCGGCTTAAAGTCTTTGAATTGTGGATTATCGCTGGACCTGTGAGCAGAAATATTTTCTGAGGTAAATGCACGAATGTACTATGTATATGTCCAGCCGGAGCAATACGCACAATTACTAACACCATTCTTCGATTCCAAATATCATGTGAGAACCACCCTGGTAGCTTCAACGATTACGTCATCAGGAATTCCCTTGCGCAATCTCGGATTGGGAAACTCTTGTGTCATCATTACGAAGCAAAGGAATTTTGAGAGCACGTGATTTCCTACGACGTCATCATTCTATCGTTACAATCGAGAGAGGCTCTCCTGCACATCGATAGATCGGCAACGACGTCGCAACACAACAACAGACTATCGTTTCCAACTACGATCGGCGGGTGGAAAGGCATCACAACTCATCAAGCGGAGAGGGGGCCAGCGTAAATCGTCTGTCAGGTTAGTGAACAATAGTATGTGTTCAGCCAGCCTGGACTCTACAGACAATACACATATCTAATTATTTAAACCTCTTCGACCTTGACTGTTGTTGATCATTTCGTATATTGGACGAGCTCGGGCAACGAAGAGCTTGTTTATCTTTTGGAAGCGAGACTTGGTTCTATTCTGTTATTTTGTGCAGAATACTTCCCTGTAAGGTTAGTTACTGCAGTATATGGCCAGCCGAGGCCGAATCATTTGAGATACTACATGCATATTTCCCATTCCCTACATGTTGCTTGACCTGAGATTGTATTGGACCCGATTTATTCTGCATCATACTTGTTGAGAAGGCCAATATTGCACTGTTGTTTTGTAAAGGTATGTGCTTCAGTATATGGCCAGCCGAAGCTAGGTTATTTGGGTACTACATCATCTCTTTTGCACTCTTTGATCATTGCTGTGCGAGTCGTGACTGTGGACGCGACACTTGCTCGACCGTTTGGACAGCCAATGCCCTTTGGATTCAATTTGGAATTGGATTTGGATTTTTCACAGCATTTCGATAATTTAGTTGAAGTGACTGTTCGGTCAGGTCAGTTGAACTTGGTATATGTCTGGCTGAGGCTAGACATTTATTTTGCTACTACACCTGAATCTCATTCTAATTTCAACCGGATCGTCTGAGAAATAACCTCCAATATGCCTGGGACTGGAGAGGTACCGAGCCTTCGAGCGTTGCAGTTCAAACTCAAAGAGATTCTTACGATGTTCAACGATATCCATACTTTTGTTAAAACCTTTAAACAAGAGGCTAGCGCTGCTCAGATTCAGGTTAGGTTAAGCAAGATAGATGAGCTGTGGAAAATGTTTAGCGATACTTTGGTAGAGATTGTGTCTCATAAGGATTATGTCGCAGATGCAGACAAGTATGCTAAGGAAAGGCAGTATTTTAGTAGTGGGTACTACGATGTTAAGGCATTTTTATTGGAGAAGTTGGAATGCATTCAGCAAGCTTCTGCCAGTCGATCAACAAACGTTCATGACAGTTCCACCTTGAACATATCAGATCACGTTAGGCTACCCCAGATCAAACTTCAAACCTTTAAGGGAGATTTGGAGGAGTGGATCAGTTTTCGGGATTTATTCACATCACTCATTCATTCTCGTGCGGATCTGCCTGACGTAGAGAAGCTACATTATTTGAAGGGTTGCTTGGTGGGTGAACCCAAGGGATTAATCGATCCACTAGCAATAACTGCAGGCAATTACCACGTCGCATGGAACCTAATCACCAAACGTTATGACAATAGTAAGCAACTTAGGAAACGACATATCCAGTCTCTCTTTAGTCTACCCAACATGGCTAAAGAATCGGTTTCGGAACTTCAAGCCTTAGTTGAAGGTTTTGAACGGATTGTTCAGACACTAGATCAGATAGTTGAAGTAGTTGGATATAAGGATCTACTTTTGGTCAACATGCTGTCTAGTCGATTAGATCCGGTAACCCGCCGGTCTTGGGAGGAACAATCTTCAACAAAGGAGGAGGATACGGTTAAAGAATTGGTGGAATTCTTACACCGTCGCATACAAGTATTAGCATCCATGCCGGCGAAAGCGGATTCCAAGGCTCCACAATCAAACGTTTCAAGGCAAAGGGCTATGGTGAAGGCCAGTTTCAATTCTTCAAGAGCATCGTCGCAATCGTCATCTCGATGTGTCTGCTGTTCGGAAAATCACTTCTTGTATACCTGTCCGGTGTTTCAAAAATTGGCTGTCAGGGATCGTGAGGGTGTGCTACGGAAGCATTCACTATGCCGAAATTGCTTCAGATCCGGGCATCAAGGGAAGGACTGTCGTTCAAAATACTCATGTCGGACATGCAAGGGACGTCATCACACACTTGTTTGTTTTAAACAAAATTCTGACACTATGCCAAAGGTCGGAAGTGATGCTTCATCCGCTCCTTCAAATTATGAAGGCACGTTATCAGCTTCTTCGGATACGGTTTCGAACATGGCGACTTCGGAAATATCTGTCTGTAACACAGCGGGAACATCGTCACAAGTATTTCTGGCAACAGCGGTTATTCTGGTCGAGGATAACGACGGCAACCAATACGGAGCGCGCACTCTTCTAGACTCGGGATCCGAATGTAATTTCGTTTCGGAAAGGCTCTGTCAGCTTCTGAAAGTAAATCGTGTAAGAGCTGACGTCAAGGTTCAAGGAATTGGTCAAACATCATCGGCGGTGAAACATCAGGTTCAGGTCAAGGTTCGATCAAGGGTTTCATCATTCGCTCGGTCAGCGAATTTTCTGGTTTTACCCAAGGTAACGGTTAATCTGCCTACTTCGACGGTGGATACTCGGAGATTGGTCATTCTTGGAGACATTAAGCTAGCAGATCCGGGTTTCTTCAAATCAGCTGGAGTGGATATGGTTCTAGGCATTGAGCTGTTCTTCAGTTTGTTCTACATGGATAACAAAATATCCTTCGGAGATAACATGCCCACATTGATTGATTCAGTGTTTGGTTGGGTGGTATGTGGTACCATGGCAATGCCCAAGGCAATAGCTAAGGTCAACTGTAGCTTATCAGTAACGGATCGCCTCGAGGAACTGCTCACACGGTTTTGGGAATGCGAAGAGGTCGCAGATCAAATAATACCTTCTCCTGAAGAAGCACTTTGCGAGGAGCAATACCAGAGTTCAGTCAGCAGAACTGAAGATGGTCGGTACATTGTAGCCCTCCCCAAGGATGAGGCAAGGCTACAGCAGCTTGGTGAATCTCGAGACATAGCTCTACGTCGGTTCTACAGCACGGAACGAAGGTTGCAGAAAGATGCCAAGTTACGCCAGCAATATGTAGAGTTCATGGATGAATACCTGAAATTGCAACACATGAAGGAGGTTCTAGAGAATCCAAGCGAAGGTATCAAGCGGTGCTATCTTCCACATCATCCCGTGGTGAAGGAATCGTCCACGACTACCAAGGTGCGAGTCGTGTTTGACGCGTCCTGTAAGACCTCGACCGGTATATCATTAAATGATGCTCTCTACGCCGGACCGGTGATTCAGGAGGATATGCGATCAATAATCATGCGTGGACGAACTCGACAGATCATGTTGGTGGCAGACGTGGAGAAAATGTTCCGCCAAATCTGGACATGCCAAAAGGATCGGCAACTTCTATGCGTTCTCTGGCGTTCTTCACCCTCGGACGAGATCAAAACCTACGAGCTTGCTACGGTCACCTACGGAACCAAGTCAGCGCCATTCCTGGCTACGAGAACTCTACAGCAACTTGCCACCGACGAAGGACATCGGTTTCCATTGGCTGCAGTTGCTGTAAAGAAGGACACCTACATGGACGATGTAATCACCGGAGCAGACAGCGTGGAGGAGGCAATAAGATCATGCGACGAACTACAAAATCTTATGCAAGCTGGATGTTTTCGTCTCCGTAAGTGGGCATCCAATTGCTCAAGGGTCTTAGAAAGAGTTCCATTGGAAAACTTGGCCATTTCTTATACCGAAGAGATCAATCTTGATTCACATCCATCGGTCACAACCCTTGGCTTGGTCTGGATACCTGGAACAGACAAGCTGAAGTTCAAATTCCAAGTTCCACAGATGGATTCTGTAGAACTACTGACGAAACGGAAGATTCTTTCTACGATTGCTACACTTTTTGATCCCATTGGACTCGTTGGAGCTGTGGTAGTTGGAGCGAAGATTTTCATGCAACAATTATGGACAATAAAGGGTGAAGATGGTCAACGACTGGATTGGGACCAACGAATACCGTCAAGGGTGGGCGAGGAGTGGTGCCAGTTCTACAAACATCTTCCACGGTTGCAGGAGATTGAGGTCGACCGTTGCGTTTTAATTCCAGCTGCGATTTTGGTGGAGGTGCACTGCTTTTCTGATGCGTCGATGAAGGCCTACGGCGCATGTTTCTACTTACGGAGCCAAGATGCTGCAGGAAATATTCTTGTCCGGTTGGTGGCGTCTCGTTCTAAGGTAGCACCTTTAAAAACGCAGTCCCTACCACGGCTAGAACTATGTGGAGCACATCTAGCAACGCAACTTTGTCAAAAGGTGTGTGAAGCAATCCGTTTCCAAGGTCAAACCTATTTTTGGACAGACTCAACGTGCGTTCTACGTTGGATCGCTGCAACTCCGGCGACGTGGACGACCTTTGTGGCCAACAGAGTGTCCAAAATCCAAGGTCTTTCGGATGGTTGTCGCTGGGGACATGTCAAGGGAACGGAAAACCCAGCTGATTTGATTTCTCGAGGCGTAAATGCAGCTAACATAATCGATAACGACTTGTGGTGGTCAGGACCGTCTTGGTTGCAGAAGGTTCCAGAGCAATGGCCGTTACAAAGTGTGGAAAGAAACGAAGTTGGGGAAGAAGAACGACGTCGGTGCACCATTGTCACTGCCACAGCAGTCTGCGATGAATTCAACCAATGGTACATTTCAAGGTTTGACTCGTACGATAATCTGATCAGACGCACTGCCTATTGGTTGAGAGTCATGGATCTACTGAAACTTCCGCAAGACAAAAGAAGAAACACTGCATTTTTGACAATCGCTGAAAGGAAGAGAGCCGAACAAGTGCTAATTCGGCGAGTCCAAATGGAGTCGTTTCCGGAAGAGTGGAGGGCACTATCCAAGGGATTAGCCGTGTCCACTAGATCGCCTTTAAGATGGTTTCATCCCTTTATTTCGAATAAAGATGGACTTTTGCGTATAGGAGGGAGATTGAACAAATCTCAGGAGCCCGAAGAGAAAAAACATCCGCCAATTCTTCCTGCTCGTCACATTTTCACCAGGAAGTTACTTGAGTTCTATCACGAAAGGCTTTTGCACGCCGGACCTCAATTGCTGCTAGCAACTGTAAGGCTCAATTACTGGCCTTTAGGAGGCAGGACACTTGCACGTCAGCTGGTTCATAAGTGTCTAAGATGCTATCGATCAAGGCCGTCAACGGTTCAACAATTTATGGGGGATTTACCATCAGCGAGGGTGACGATTTCGAGACCATTTTCTCGCGTTGGAGTGGACTACTTTGGCCCAGTATATGTGAGACCCGGTCCAAGACGAGCAGCCGTTAAGGCGTACGTGGCCCTGTTTGTTTGTTTTTGCACCAAGGCGATCCACATGGAGTTGGTGACAGATTTGTCTACCGAGCGGTTTATGCAGGCCTTGAAACGGTTTATTGCACGCCGTGGTAAACCGAATGACATTTTCTCCGATAACGGGACCAATTTTGTTGGAGCGAGGAATCAGCTTACCGAACTGTTGGGTTTGCTGAAGGATCGAGAGTATCGAGATAAGATTTCGAAGACATGCAATTCAGAGGGCATACAGTGGCATTTTAGTCCCCCCAGTGGACCCCATTTTGGTGGCCTCTGGGAAGCAGCGGTGCGTTCCGCGAAGAAGCATTTGCTGAAGGTGCTTGGCGAAAATGTTCTGACTTTTGAGGATATGAACACTCTCATTGTGCAAGTTGAAGGTTGCCTAAATTCGCGACCATTGACTCAATTAACCGAAGACCCTGAAGATTTCTCGCCACTCACACCTGCTCATTTTCTTATCGGATCCTCTCTTCAACACCTGTCAGAGCCAGACTATACAGACATACCCGTAAACCGTTTGAAGCAATGGCATAATGTCCAACAAAAACTGCAACACTTTTGGAAACGCTGGAAGAGGGACTATCTAGCTTTACTGCACGGTAGGATGAAAAGGTGGAAACCTCCCGTGAAGATTGAAGTTGGGAGGCTAGTTGTGATCCAAGATGACAACCAACCCCCTTTGCGATGGAAAATGGCTAGGATTGATCAACTTCACCCTGGTGATGATGGGATTGTTAGGGTGGTCACGCTGAAGACTGGCAATGGCTACTTGAAGCGTCCGGTGGAGAGAATATGTTTACTACCCTTACCTGTCCAAGACGACGAAATTCAAAATTGAGCTCCTACACGGTTACCTCGCAGCTGTTCTGGTCGAAGAGTTTTTTATTTTCAGAAATCGCCGCTATTTCAGGATGGGCGAGCATGTTTACGACGGATACCATGCCTTGCTACGCCTATGAGATCTGCTACCTGCTATCTGCTTACGAATATGACCGACGAGGAGATACAGAGAGTGACGAGAGTTCAGGGAGAAAGTTCGGAACGGTGACGTCAGAATGGATGGTTCGGCTGTCGGAGTTGAGATCTGGGGTCGTATATCAGGCATAGTGGGTAGAAAGGAGACTTAGAATAAGTTAGTTGTTCTTTTACACCTCGATCGATCGGTTGCCCAAATCTTGTTTAATGTTGTTTAGTGTATAAGATTCGATGTTAGAGTTTAAGTTTTACAATAAATGTGAACTGTAGTGTGTTGTTTCCCTAAAATAAAGTGTTTGTAACCCTTTGTACGTCGCGTGTGATATTTATCGGTTAAGAGAGGAACGCAATTGTTCGGAAATTCACCGTGTCGGGACTGTAATCCCTCCATACAGTCCGCAATCACCACCACCATATCGCACAGGAACGGCGATCGGATTATTCCAGCGGTGTCTGGACCCTCTCGGTTGGTAGGCTTTGTATACACCCCGACACCCGCTGTTTAGCAATAGATGGCGCCAGTAGTAAGTGCTGGTCGAATGTTGTACATCTCAAGCGTCATAAACCAAGCTCAGACATATGGTAAACAAACCGCTTTGCCAAATCAGTGATTTTGGTTTAGTGTTATATATTTTGGTTGTTTGAAGATGTCTGATTTCGTGCCAAATAATCGTCATTTGCGGGAAGTGTTGATTTTCTTCTTTCATTCGAAGAAAACGGCGGCTGAGGCACATCGAGAGCTCCAAAAAGTTTACGGTGATGCTGCTCTGAGTGAAACAACGTGTCGTGATTGGTTTCGTCGCTTCAAAAACGGTGATTTCAGTGTTGATGATCGTCCGCGTGAAGGAAGGCCAAAAAAACTTCGAAGACTCTGAATTGAAGGCATTGCTCGATGAGGATCCGTGTCAAACGCAAGAAGAGCTTGGTTCAGGATTAGGAGTTTCCCGCCAAGCCGTTTCTAAGCGATCGCATGCGTTGGGAATCATTCAAAAGCAAGGAACTTGGGTTCCTTACGATTTGAAGCCAAGAGATGTTGAGCGTCGTTTTTTCGTCTGTGAACAACTGCTCCAGCGGCAAAAAAGGAAGAGTTTTCTACATCGCATTGTGACGGGTGACGAAAAATGGATTCATTACAGTAACCCAAAACGGAAACATTCATGGGGACTGCCCGGGCATGCCTCAACATCGTCGCCTAGGCCGAATATTCACGCTGCGAAGGTTATGCTGTGTATTTGGTGGGACCAAGTTGGTGTTATTTATTATGAGCTGTTGAAACCAAACGAAACCATTACCGGGGAACGGTATCGAACCCAATTGATGCGATTGAGCCGAGCACTGCACGAAAAACGGCCACAATACGAGCACAGACACGAAAAAGTGATTCTTCAGCATGACAACGCTCGACCTCACGTTGCGAAACCCGTGAAAACCTACTTGGAAACGCTCAAATAGGAAGTCCTACCCCACCCGCCATATTCTCCTGATATTGCACCGTCCGATTATTACTTGTTCCGTTCGATGGCACATGGTCTCACTGGTCAGCAATTCCACTCATATGATGACATCTCAAAATGGCTTGATTCTTGGATAGCATCAAAAGACGAACAGTTCTATCGAAATGGTATTCACGTTCTACCAGAAAGGTGGGAAAAAGTCGTAGCTAGTGATGGGCAATACTTTGAATAATTCGTTTGTAACCTTTGTTTTCAAAATAAAGTTCCTTTTTCACCAAAAAACAGCGAGAACTTAGTTGCGCACCTAATACTTAATTGAAATTTAAATGCAAAACAAAATTGTAAGTTTTTCTGATCAAATGGTGTATACATGAAGTTATTCTGTTCTGTCGAACGAGAGTTATTAGTGTTCAACTACCTTTCTCTTTAGCGAATCGCTCTCATTTGTCTAAATTTTGAAATAACACCCGGTATAGAAAAGAGAAACGTAGTCCTACGTTAAAAGGTTATTTTAATGTGTTGTCTATCTTGAGCGTGAATAATCTTCTGAGTTGTTTAAGTAGAAATGAAATATTTGTATCGGAAATCATACGGTAATTTCCAATTTTTCAGCATGTGAAATAAGTTTATCCATCTAATATAATTGCGCTTTAGTACATTATTCATCCACTTTCAATTATTTTGGGAAAATAATCAACTAAACTTTTTTATTTCAATTTCTTCTTTCTTCAAAATGCCGAATAACAGTGAAAAAATACTAGGTTGAAAATACTTTTTGAATGAGTTTACTATCGCAAAGGATGAGACTGTAAAACACTGTTCATACTGTTGAATAAATGCTCTAAATAATATTGGCTTGACTGCAATCCTGCTTGCATGCATGTTAGAATATAAAGAAACGTCGCCGGCATTGCTGTTATGCAATGTGGTGGGAGTCTCGTAAACATTTTAACTTTTGAACTCATGATTTGATGCGCATTTAGTTATTGTGGATAAAGTTCTACGTCTGTTTGTCTGTGATTCGAGTATATACAATTATGAAGCATATCCTACTCTTTCACTATACCTCGACAACGCTATTCTTCTCAACTCTATTATAGTGCCGTTATTGAACGACGTTCGACGTTTCGATTCACGTGATTTTGTAAACAAACATTCAAATGATTATTTCTTGATTGACCTTTGTAATAGTGGGGATTGGATTTGTGCTAGGAGTTTTGATAAAATTACGATTGAATTTTTGTTTACATCTTTGTTTATATAATTAGAGGCGTCATTCTTTATACACTGATTGACACCTTATTTTTTATATACTTTTCAAGTTTCTCTTATGGAATAATAAAAAAAAGAATTTGACTTAAGGAACTAAAAAGTCAATTTGTATTGAAAAAAAAAAAAGAAACAAAAATAAGTGCCCATTTCAAAAATCGATAAGTTTTCGATAAGTTTCCGTCTAAAGACCCCTTGATTGTTTACGTTTTGATATTTTGACGTGGTTTGAAGCAAACGGCTTGATCTGGTGCATTTTTACACGTGATCGCGTTTGATTCAGTTGAAAAAATTCAGAACGTAGCGATTTCGAAAGCAATTCCCTTGTGTATCCGAAATTGGTGGTTCGTGACGTGCAAAATGGTGAATCGCATCGGGCTGTCGCTAGGAAGTACAGTATTAGCAAGGCAGCGGTTGGGAAAATTCTACTGAAACAAAAAACGTTCGGATCAGCGGTGGATCGCCCAGGCAGAGGCCGGAAACGCAAAACGGATACACGAACGGACACCAAGATCATGCGCGAGGTCAAAGAAAACCCAAAAGTAACTGTCCGTGAGATCCAGGAAACCCTTCAGCAATCACTTTCTGGTCGAACTGTTCGTCGCCGTCTTGTAGCACAGGGGCTGACGAACGAACAGGGTCTGGACGGAAGAATCAAAATTCTAACTTTTTAATCGAAAGCGGCGGGCTCGTGTGAAGTGCAGATCGGGTGAGCAGCTTTCGTGGAGTGGAATGGGTAGCATCGTGAAAATCGACGGGATAATGACGGCAGATTCCTACATCAACATCCTGCGAGAAAATCTGGAGGTTTAGCTGATCCAGACGGGTCTTGAAGCGAAGTTCGTATTTCAGCAGGACAACGACCCGAATCATGCTGCCAAGAAGACTAAGTCTTTCTTCCGGTCTTGTCGGATCAAACCGCTGGAATGGCCTCCACAAAGCCCGGACCTTAACCCCATCGAGAATTTGTGGGTGATTTTAGATGCCAGGGTTGACAAACCCTGAAACGCGCCTGAGAAGAGCTTGGTCTACAGCACCTAAGGAACCTGGTGGAGATCATGCCGAAGTGCCTGCAGGTGGTCCTGCAGGCCAAAGGAGGACACATAAATTATTAAAATGCTTTTCTTTTACTTAAATTTATCTTCCCGGGAGGCAAAATGAAGTGGGCACATTTTTTTGTCACTGTTCTTTTTTTCAACACGAATTGTTTTATTTTTCTTCAAGTCAAACTCTTTTTTTATTATTATTCCATAAGTGAAACTTAAAAAGAATATGAAAAATAAGATATCAAAAAAGACTACAGTGTGTTACTTTAATTTGAACCAAACAAATGACAGAAATTCAAAATATGACGAAGGTGGGCTCTTTATTTTGCCTATCAGTGTAAGTTTTCCAGAAGCTGAATTGAAATTGAATTTGAAATACGGTAAATAAGTTTCATTGCTCAGGTTCGGTGCAAAGCCCTACCCTTGATGTTTACCATCTGCAATAAGCTCACCACCCCACTGAGGAGGCCATTTATAGCAACCAATGCATTTGTTTGGTCTTTTTTCTTATCCCAGGGCCTCCCGCGGCGTGCATCATGTTTCTAAATAGAATAGTTTAATCTATTGCAGTCGTTATTTTCATAACTTTATTAAACCGCTTTATACGATCACTCACGCACGTAAAACTGACATGTGAATTGGGTAGCATCATCTCATTTTGCGGTGACCAGAACCAAGCCAAAGAGGGAGGAAGTTCAACACTTTTCTGTTTACTTTTGGAATTAGTTGTGTAGCCAATTGGAACGCATTGGAAGTGAACCCGGCACGTGTAAGCGAATTTATGTGCGCAATCCGTGAACTCACTATTTTTTCGGTTGGTCTCACGGCAATTACTGATCGTTTGATTTATGGTTCTTCTAATTGGCCAGCTGCTTGACGTGAACCGTCAACCGGAAATCGAGGAAGATGGCCGACCTTTCGCTTTTTCTCAAGCGAATATTCGAAGGTGGGGCAGAAACGGTGGAGAAACAAAACTAATCTGCTGAATTATTTCCTGATTATTTTCCATCTAATATTCGTGTAATCTTTTCTGACACTTTTCAACACAGCTTCAATGAAGCAATTTGTCGATATACAGACAGTATTTGTTTTCCGTTTCTTTGTGTTTCCTTTTGGATGCTTTTATTGTGCTTGAATTTGTTTACCTTCGTCTATTCTCCAGAAACCGTCCCTTTTCAGAGCATTTTTCTCATAATTCGTTCGCTACAAGCCCAATCTGTTTGGTCTTATTGATTTACCTTCGAGCCGTTATGCACAACTAACTACGCAACAATTCTGAAATAAACGAAACGGCTCAAAACACCGAACTTGGATTACGTTGGCGGATGGCAATCACTGGGAACTGAGAAACATTGGTTTGGTAATTGATTTTCATTGTCCCAATTGGATGGTATGCTGTTTTATTATTTGAGAAAAATGTAAACACTGATTGGTATATATGTGGGACGTGGATATTTTAAGACGAAAAAAGTTTGTTTATTTGTTTGAGAAGAATTATTCATAAAACACAACATTACATCATGCATTTTGTAACCCTCACTTGAAGAATATTGAGTTTTTCGGATCACTAATTGTTTTCAACCACAACGCCACGTATTTTTCCACCCCTTCACAAAATCATTACATGAATTCAAATCTGAACTAGGATTGGCTCCCCAAGGACCAACTGAGCACAATGTTCGAAACATATCCCTTTAGAATATGTGTGTGGGTGGGCGAATTCATTATCAGAAGATCATCCTTAAGGGAGATCTTCAGTGTCTCTCCTGGGACCATGACGTATTTTTTTTTTTCAATGAACGAACTGTTACAATGTTGTTACCATTGATTCCATCGAACATGTTTCGTTCTTTTATTTCATTTTCGTCTTTTATTTCAAGTAAAGGAGTGTTACTTTGTTGTGTGGCTTCCCGAATCGATACTATCGATTTTACGGTTCTTTGTTAGTAGCTGATCAAAAAGGGGACACTTGAATAGTTATTTGAAAGGCAGTCGGTTGTCGTACATCGACAATGATGTTTGAGGCACATGATTCATCATTAAAAACATGAAACATGTTTTGCGATATAAGAGTGAAATTTTCACTCGGCAGTATTCCTTAAGATCTTGGCAAACAAATTACGTTAAAATATGTAAAAAAAATAAAACTGCTGATTTCGGGAAAAGATTAATATAAAATTGCAATCATTTTTTTTTTCATAAGCTGAGATAACAGTATAATTTATCAGACTGAATTAAAATTTAGTATTACTAGCTGATGCAACAAACATAGACGTAGCCAGGGGGTGGGCAGGGGTCAGAGGGGGCATTCCCCTCCCCTAACTTTTGATTTTATTTTTAGAATTTTAATGCCTGTGTCAATTTCTTATTATTTAATTTTAATCTTTGTGAGATTTGTCCTTTGCCTCAATGAAAAAGCGCGAAAATTACAATTTTGTGACAAATTGTAACAAAAATGGTGCAAAAAGTGAACATCCATGAGATTTTTTTTTTAAATAGTTAAGACTAAAAATTTCATTACTATCTTTTAATCCAGAAACCAATCTAGCTATCCTAACGTATATAAAAAAATATCTAACCTGTAATGTTAACTTTTAGACAAGCATTGATTGCTTTTTTTCGGCTTGCTGAAAGTTTAAAAAGCTATGCTCAATTCTATTTTTAGTTCTTGGCAATCAAAAAACTTTATATTTAAACCAATGTTCCAGCTTTTGAAAGCCAAATAATACTAGAACAAGAAACGCAAGGGAACGTCCATTGATTATGTCACGCAAAAAGTGACTTTTTATAACCCCCCCCCCCCCCCCCGTCACGTTTTTTTATGGACCTTTAAAAAATTTTGCATGGATTGTCACATTTTCCCAAACCCCCTCCTCTCCCCTTACAGCGTGGCATAATTAATGGACCTTCCCTAATTTAAAGTTAGAAAGTGTATCAACGAAAAATGTTTGTTTGAACTATTCATGATATGGGCCAAACCAGTCAATGTTACCCCGCTGATCAATGTTATTCCGTTTTACGGTACTATAGTTTCGTATTATTGAGAATATATGTTAATCATATCTTACAGTTTGATTCAGTATTTAAAAATATTGTTTCCTTATCCAAGAGATTTTAATGGAGCACTTGCTATGATATTATCCGGGCGAGACGAGACGATTCGTATCCGATTTTCAGACCAGTCATTTGATAAGCGTGTGAGAGAGCAAGATAGCATGCTAATCACAGCGAGAAGTTGCAGTAGTCTTGTCCTATTCAAAGTTTTCATCCGTTTCTAGTTTAGTAAAATATTTAAATATTGCCGTACCGAGGTTGCCATTCCGTTGCTGCCAGATCAGCTGTTATTACCAGGAACGAACAGCATGCTTGGGAATAGCATACATCCTCAATGTTGATTGTGATCCCCACCACCAGTCCACTACCCCGGCGAACCACCATATCTCACCAGGAAGTATTTGTGTTTTTTTTTCTGTGCTCACCGAAACAATATAAAACGCGCCATGACCGGTAACAGAATAGTGCATAATAAAGCATCTACATAACCTGTCACAGCCGATGCTCGAAGCAAACTCTTTTTTTCGTAAACTTTCACTTTTACGACAGTATCAATCAAGTAGAAGCTTCTTAAGAACAATCTATGCGAATCCATTTAAAATTGCGAATGAGGGATTTGGTAAAAATAAGAGTGTGTAGATGCGTTTCGTGCCTTCTGGCAACTTTATGCTTCTATTGATGTCCAGGCTCATTAGTTTAGCACCAACCGGGGGAGACTTGGTCCTATACCCAATGATTTCATTATCTCCGATCCGCTCAACCAATCGCTATGTTTTGTGATATATTGGACGGATTATTATAATTTGAGATAATTCAATGCAGACGTCTTCCTATTTTTGGCAGATCGACAGGCAATCGTTTGAGACCCATCTGGTACCTCAGAACAAGATGCTTAGAGGCGGACCGGAAGATTCCAGCTACCTCAAAGATTTTTTCCGTTTCTATGGGAGAAAAACGGATAAAATACATACATAAGCTTGAAAAAGGCATAAAACAAGAATACGTTGAATAGGTTCATTGGCAGGAAATTCATCAATCAAATACATACCACTACAAGTCGAGAACATTCGCATGAACCAAGAAGAAAGCTACTATCAATGTCGATGTTCATTACTTTTCATTCTAAATTTGATTTCGAAATAGTTGCTGTGCTGGTGAATTTAGTGCACATTGTGTGAATTGCGCAATGTTTTTTTTTAATTATTAGCAGTTAGTAGTGGTGAAAAATGGCAAACATTGTTTGGCACATGAGCAAATAACCTGCCACACAAGAATTTCTCAATTCCAATCATTCTTCTGTTATCAGGTACGATTTTTCCAACAACCGGCCTATACGACTGCAGCCCCGGTAGCTTAGTTGTTCCCAGTTTGCTGTATGTTTCGTCATCCATCAAAATGCAACGATTGGGATGCTTTCTTAACATGTTATTAAGCTTCCGGCATCGCTGTTTGGCTCATTGCAGCTGTTTTTTGCTTCGTTTTGGCGTTTTTTTGCTTTTTGTATGTCCTAAGGTTATTTCTCTTTTTGATGCTTTGGACAAGTCCAACGAATACTCCCAGTTTCTTGGCAACCTGTCGGACTGAGTTCGATTTTTCGGATAACAAAAGTTCAACACAACATGGCCGCTTCTGGTTCTGGATCATGGCAGATCGTCTAACAGTATGCTTCTCTCCAAACATTTTGATGATTTTGTGCACACTAGTCTTTGACTTTTTTCACAATTTGAGCAATATGTCTGAAAGACAGATCCTCGCAGTACTTTTAAATAATCAAAATTCTAGTGTCCTTATCAATTCACTCCATTTGGCTAAAGTCAAACTGTTTTGACACAGATAAAAAATGACAGTCGTTTATCAGTGTATTCAATTACACGATGAAGCCAAATTCCATCAAAATTAAGTAAAACTTCTGCTTTTTATCGAATTACAAAAGTGCCCTCTTTATGGAACGAACAATCGTTATGGTAATCCATTGGTTAAGTGGAAGTGGATAGACTTATCTCGGTGACTCCCCCACGCTTTGTGCAAATGTTCTATGCTATGCTACTCGTTATGGTAATCCATTGGTCTACTGCCAGTGTTGTGAAGGAATTAGTCTCTTAGTTCCTCTACAATATTCTCTGTTTGTATATTTTCACGTCATCGAACCACTTCGATCGTCTTCTGAGCATCGGTAGGTATTCCTTGATCCAACGTTGTCAAAGTCCGCCCACCAACTGTTGTGCGAATTTATGGTTGTTTTATAACACTGATCCACTATCCACTGGAAGAATAGCAAGTTCTTTAATTCCGTTCGAGTACTGCAAGAAATGATTCGGCTTGAGGGCTTCTTGCTTCCTGCGCCGATTCTTAGGGACATAAGTGGATGAGTGTTGACTACGGTGTCAACTTCCAACAGTAATTTATGTAGTATCTCGCTGCGGTATCAGTATTCTCGTCTGCAGTAATCTTCGCATTCTTCATAGATAGCTCAAATTTCTTTAGTACCCTTTTTTTTTCTTTGTTCTCTCGTCACAGCTAATTCAGCAACCTCATCAGCGTTGTCAATTATTTACGTCTGTACGCGGTATCATTAACGTACTTACCTTACCAATCAGACCAAGGCCGGTGTGGCCTCTGCTGTTCACAAAGTTGGTTGGTAAATGACTGGACAATGCGTACTATTGGTACTTCGCGTACCTGCAGGTATTAAATAGATCCTGTTGTGATCCTTTGCTTCTTGTCCAGTAACTTCTATCCCTACCTCCCCGTGGTGCCGACTGGGGTATGAGTAACCATAGGAAAGTTCGGGTAACCAGCCCCGGTGGGGTCTTGATCATATGCTGACAGGAAAAAATAAAAAAACGGCTGTTCTCCATGTTAGGAGCGGGTGATCATCGTCGTCGTGCCAGCATGAGAATCTAAACAGTGCTGTGCACGATGGTCCTCCGGCGAGACGGGGGTTGCGGAAGGCTCAACAAGCAGCCCTTGAAAATCCAAAGTTACAAATAATACCGAAGTTAATATGGTCTTCATTAACGTTTTATATTCGAACCAGCTTCCCTATGTTAACCTAAATCCAATCTATGACAAAATGAAATCTTCATAATTCCAGATCACATAAGGTCTACATTTCTCGAGTAGGTTCATTGGCTTGTAACTAAGTTCGCGTTGCCGGTATTTTCAACGAAGTTTGAGCACTGATCGTCGATAATAATACATATTAGCAGAGAACCTTAATAACGCACAGGGATTCATGTTCACCCAGAGTTATCACCCAGAATAATCACCTCAACATGAAGTTTACTGCTTCAATGCGGTATACGTCGTTCTATAGCCATGGCCATGCCCCGAAATGAAGTAAATAAATAAATCACAAAGAATGTCGAGCGCCAATAAATAAATAGAACAGTCACTATCACTCAACTGATACAAGACAGATGGCTGAAAGACAACATCATCAGTATGGTACCATTCAGCGCTCAATTTACCGCTCTTTTCAGCACTCCTTTCAACCTCTATTCCAAGGTTTAATCCCACCCATAATTTGTAAACGATCACAAATGAAAAAAAAAAACATTCAAATTTACAATTGATTGTTTATCGGAATCTATCAGTAAATTTTGATAATCAAAGTTAAGCTCAGAACTCTAATTTTTTTTTTTTTGTACTGCCTGGCTCAAGAACAATGATCGATACGCACCTCTCAAATATTTTTGCTTACTGTCGAGCTGTCAAGGTCATAAAGTATTATTCCATTTGAGCAAACATCATACAGTAGTAATGAATTTAATTCCTCATGATTATCCGTGTCCCAACAAAATACTATATTAATACATTGGAAGAATCTCGTCAGTGCATGACCACAAATTGAACGATAATTCCAGGTATCAATGTTCTTAATCCTTTTTAGCCGGAGCCTCATATTTCGTCCTTCCACGCTTAAGGTCCTAAATATGTGCACCGACTGTTACGCGGCATTCATTCTCTCACTACCGCAACTGTGCTTCAAGCTTCTTGTTCGCATATTCACATACAAACCGTAACCGTGCTGTCTGTGATGCGTTGGCCAAACCGATTAGCTCCGGGTATAAGCTAGCCTATATCACTTTCACGCTTCAGGTTTGCAACAAGTCCGTAATCGGGGATTTTCAAATTGAGAGAGGAGATGAGCACTTTCACCTCTTTTTTCGCTGCCTTTGTTTTTGTTTCAGCGCATCCCAAAAGAATACTTAATCTTTCCAGTTGGTTTTTACTGGTTTGTCTCTTTTCGTTGAGTGTTTGAGCTTACTTCAGGTAACACACTTTAATATTGTTGATTTTTGCAATGGACGTCTATGAGATTTGTCATATTTCGATTTTTTTTAAAGAATGATCGTCTTACCGTTAAAAGAATCAGAAACTGTGCATCTTCTGCTTGGAGTCCAATGGACAGTAGAAAATATTTCTTCAATGACTCATCGGACTTGACCGGTGCCGACGCAGCTGAAAGATAAACGAAGAGCAAATACCCAAACAACCAACGTTCGGTTTGCCGTAAAGGAGATCGAAAAAAAACCATACCAGACGTCTTAGGGAAGAGTAGAAAAAATGGCTTAATCCGATGTCGATGAAACGTCGAAAATGGAACCCTGAAGGTGATGGAAAAGGCAAAAACCATCACAATTTGAACCCAAAGCATGTACACACACGTGAGGGCTAATCTTTGATTTAGATCAATAATAAAATCGAATTATAAACGTCCAATAGTAGGAGTAGTAAGGCATCGTCTATTGCTTTTTTCAAATATGACCGGAAATGTCTGTAAAGAAAGCTTCAAATCCATTGGGATTCTTCTTCTTCTTCTTCGTTGGAACACGAATGCATGCTTTGTATGAATGCAAATAGAAGAATGAACCAAAGTAGCCTTGAATGGAACATGGAACAAAGTAGAAACAAACTTATCATTTGTTCGATAAAAATTAAGATCTGACAAATTTTGACAGATATGTTTATATCATACTGAAAATATTCCGCCTTCTTTCGTCTTCATTTTGCGGGACAGGCGTTAAAAACGTTCAGACTAAGACGTGTATAAACATACAACACACCTTATTCTATGAGCGAGGAAGGCCTTTGATGAAACTGTCTTAAAACGGTGACATATGTCGATCGAGCGGATTTGATTGGTGTGTTCGTCTGAATGTTAAGGCATGCGCATGGTGTGAAGAATAAAATGGGTTAACAATTTATTCATTCATATTTATTTTCCAAATGTGAATCGTATATAGGCATGGAATATTTGGCGAGTCCTCCTCCAACTCTGTCAGTAGAGACACGGATGTGTCTGAGTATCTGGACCGATTTGCATGAAATAAACGCCGTTTATGTTTATGGTATAATAATGCTGAATTATCAGCAGCACTGGATTTTCGGGTACTTAATGGATTCCAAG
This sequence comes from Aedes koreicus, assembly GCA_024533555.2. Lineage (NCBI taxonomy): Eukaryota > Metazoa > Arthropoda > Insecta > Diptera > Culicidae > Aedes > Aedes koreicus. The sequence goes on along the minus strand of JAHHFK020000033.1, from coordinate 186,653 downwards.
CATTCTTTGGTATTCTGTTCGTGATCTGGAGATAATTAAAGTACTGCAAAAATTAAAATTAAGTTGAAAAAGTAATTTTTATGGTTTACATTTCATAACATAACAAGTGATATGATTATTATTTATTCATTTGGTTAACATCTAAACTGATAACACCGAATCAAAAATTTCACGCCACAACACTCGATTCACGACTGCATATATCAATTATCGGCAGCGTCCCACACCTTCCAGATCGTTGAGTCCAGAGCCCGCTGCGCTCCACACCTTCTTGTACCAGCCGGATTTGAAGCGAACACCTTATTTGCAGGGTTGTAACATTCTGTAACATTCCGGGATTCTCGCAACATGCCCTGCCCAGCGTATCCTTGCAGCTTATGCCACCTTCAGAATACTTGGTTCGCCATAGAGTTGAGCGAGTTCGCGATTCACTCTTCGCCGCCACACACCGTTCTCCTGCACACCAGCAGAGGTGATCCTAGGTACGTGTCGCTAGAATACACCAAGTGCTTGCAAGTTCTCTTCGAGCATGGTGCAAGTCTCATGCCTTTAGAAAACCACCGGTCTTATAAGCGATTTGTTCATGGTATATTTTGTGACGGGGTGAATCTTTTTTGAACGCAGTTTCTTCTGGAGCCCATAATCTGCACGACTTCCACTGATGATGCGCCTTCATATTTCACGACTAGCGTTGTTGTATGCCGTTCGCAAGGATTCAGACCAATTCATCCAACACCTCGAAAGTATCCCCGTTTATCGTTACACTGCTACCTTGTCGGTAGCTGCCGCCTAGTAGCATGTACTTTGTTTTCGACGCATTCACCACCAAAGTCGGACTTTTCTTGCTTTACGTTTCAGGTGTGTGTACACCTGTCACCGTTCCAAATATTCGGCCGACAATGTCCATATCACCCGGGAAGTAAACAAATTGGCTGGATCTCGTAAAAATCGTAGCCCGGTGGTTAAGCCCGGCTCTTCGCATGACACCTTCTAGGGCGATATTGAACAGAAGGCAGGAAAGTCCATCACCTTGTCGGAGTCTTCGACGAGATCCAGACGAACTGGATTGTTCGCCTGAAATCTGCACGAAACTTTGCACACCGTCTATCGTTGCTCTAATCATTCTTGTGAGCTTCCCGGGGAACCGTTCTCGTCCATGATTTTCCATAGCGCCCTGTGGTCGATACTGTCGTACGCCGCCTTAAAATCGATGAACAGGTGGTGCGTAGGGACCTGGAATTCACGGCATTTCTGGAGGTTCTGGATCTGGTTCGTTGTCGAGCGGCCGTAGACGAAGCCTGCTTGATAACACCCTACGAACTCATTCGTCATAGGTGATAGACGACGGAAGATAATCTGAGATATCACTTTGTAGGTGGCATTCAGAATGGTGATCGCTCGGAAGTTCTCACGCTCCAACTTGTCACCTTTTTTTGTAGATGGGGCATATGACTCCTTCCTTCCACGCTTCTGGTAGCTGTTCTGTCTCCCAGATTCTAACTATTAGCCGATGCAGACAAATGGCCAACTTTTCCGAGCACATCTTGATACCATCCTAACCAGATTCTTTATACACAATAGATCAGAGTAATGGTCGCAGAGGCTCAAATCCCAACAGAAAAAAAACCAGCTGCCTTATTGTTCTTGACCTATTGGATGTCACCCCTAACTTCCTTTAGAATGGCAGCGATCCTCATCTGCCATACTGATGTAGTCATTACTTCCACTGGTTTGGTCCTCACTGTCGTCATTCACGTGTTAATCGAAGAGCTGCTCCAACCTTTCAATCACCTCACCTCCGTCCGTCAAGATGCTTCCATCCTTATCCCGGCACATTTCGGCTCGCTGCACAAGGCCTTTGCGGAATACATTAGGCTTCTGGTATAACTTTCGTGTTTCTTCAGAACGGTTCAGCTCCCCCATCTTTTCACACTCCGCTTCTTCCCGAAAAAGGTGGGTCTGCTGTTTCCGCTTCCATTTGTAGCGTTCCACATTCTGCATGGTCCCTTGTTGCAGCATTACCGCTCGCTCTGCGTCCTTCTCAAAAATCTCTCTACACTCCTGGTCAAACAAATTATTCCGTTGACTCCGTTCTACGTACCCGACGATGTTCTCAGCTGCGTTGTTTCCTGCAAACAAGCTGCTGTGACAGTACTCAAGCAGTCTTCAAGAGGGGCCCCATTGAGCTCACCCCCGTCCGGAAATGCTATCTCAAGATGCTGCACGTACGCAGTGGCGACATTCGGTTGTTTCAGTCGGTGGCGGCCGTCGGTACCGTACATCACCAGATAGTGATCGTCACAGTGGCCTTCGCCAATTGTTCCAGTCCTTAGTCCCTAGTTGACTTTTCGTTGCTAGATTTTTTCACTTGACACCAACCCCCTACTTTCCGAAGGTCCAGGGCTTATCTTCCCGGAAGCTACGGATTATGCATTGATATTTCCCCTTATTACGTTATTAGGTTGGTTGAAGCACTAGTTCTCGCCGGGGGCTGGTGTTTTTTAATGGGCGCCTAGGAGAACACAGTTTACCTGAGCTTCCACCCCCAAGGGGGGTGGTATGATAAACACGCTGAATTGCCAAAGGTGGGTTGGGGTGGATATGCCTATTTTGCTGAACATAATAATATTGTTTGGCTTAGTATCAAAGAAAGTAAAAGATGAAAGTAATTATGTAGATATTATGGATATATAGCAGTATTATTTAGTTTTTTAGAAGTATGGTGTTTTCTTCATATTTTTTCAGTAGGTGATTGGCTGATTTTTTTTTATTAATCATTTATTTGTGCAGGCTCAATCGAATCAACTTTACAGAGCCAAATTTTCATATTTTTATACATCATTTATCTTAAAACTAAAGTTAGGGGGATAAAACCGATTACTCGCGGCCGTCTCGAGGTTAATAGGAATTACAAATTACGGATGGGAAAGAGGGTGGGAATTTAAAGTAAGGTTTACATAACACATTAAATTTAAATTCTAAATTATCTAAACACTTATAACTATACAATTTGTTTTCTTTTGACTTGAACATTTTTTGAAAAAGAAAAAAAAACACACACATACACAGATAAAAAAAAAACTTAAAGTAAACATACAGGTTAAACTAACTACAATCTTAGGCTAATGTTAGTCAAAAACACATAAATGAGTTTCATGTACTCCGAATCACGTACAGCCAAAATATCTCGAATTGGCACATTGGGTTGTCTACCTCGAGCCCGAAGGGAATCACAAAGCTCAGATCTGACTCCACGATGCTCAGCACAAGACCAAACAACGTGATCTGCGTCCTGATAGCCTTGTCCACACTCGCAGAGATTGCTGTCGCTCAGCCCAACCCGGTATAAATGAGCGTTCAAAGAATAATGATTGGACATGAGGCGAGACATGACACGAATGAAGTCTCGACCCACATCCATCCCCCTAAACCAAGATTTCTTCGACACCTTTGGGATGATAGAATGTTGCCATCGCCCCAAATCTCCTTTACTCCATTTATGCTGCCAGCTGACGAGTGACTGTTGACGAAAAATAGGAAAAAATTCGTTGAAGGCGATTTGTCGATCACAAATATCGCCTTCCATAGCGCCCACCTTTGCAAGCGAGTCCGCTTTCTCATTGCCCGGAATTGAACAATGAGATGGGACCCATACAAAGGTGATGATAAAATAACGCGAAGATAAAGCACTTAGAAGCTCCTGTATTTTCATGAGAAAATACGAGGAGTGCTTTACCGGCCTCAATGAGCGAATAGCCTCTATAGAACTGAGACTATCCGTGAAAATGAAGTACTGATCCGGTGATAATGAGGCAACAATTTCTAGCGTAAAGTGTATTGCCGCTAATTCAGCGACATATACGGAACAAGGAGCTTGAAGTTTACGATTGGCGCTATAAATTTCATTAAATATACCAAAGCCTGCTGACTCCTCTATCAAAGATCCGTCAGTGAAGAACGATTTAGTGGAATCAACTTGGCCAAACTTTGCAGCAAATATTACCGGAGCAATCATAGGACGATGATGCTCTGGGATTCCATGAAGCTCTTGCTTCATGGATAAATCAAAATGAACCGAATTGTCGAAATCGGCGAAACAAACACGATTGGAAATGTTCGGCGAAGGGCTGACATCCTGTGTTATGTACAAATGGTACAAGGTCATGAAGCGGGTTTGAGGATTCAACTCAAGGAGCTTCTCAAAATTTTCGATCACCTGGGGGTTCATAACTTCACACCTGGTGAGGAGCCGGAGAGATAATTCTGTAAACCGATCCGAGAGTGGCAACATGCCAGCCAGCACTTCAAGACTCATGGTATGAGTCGAATGCATGCAACCTAACGCAATACGAAGACACCGATATTGAATACGTTCCAGTTTGATGATGTGCGACCGCGCCGCTGACTGAAAACAAAAACTACCGTATTCTATAACCGACAAAATCGTTGTCCGATACAACGTTAGAAGATCTTGCGGATGTGCTCCCCACCAGGTCCCGGTAATTGTGCAGAGAAAATTGACCCTTTGCTGGCACTTTCGCTTCAGATACTCAATATGGGATCTCCAGGTGCACTTAGAATCGAACCAGACCCCAAGATATTTAAATGACATAGAATGAGTTATTGGCTTACCCCAAATTTGAAGCTTCGGTTGTGCTGGGTTATGCTTCCTAGAAAAAACTACCAACTCAGTTTTCTCCGTAGAGAATTCGATACCTAGCTCTAGAGCCCAAGTAGACAAATTGTCTAAGGTATCCTGCAAGGGTCCTTGCAGATCGACCCCATTGGGTCCCGTGACGGACACTACGCCCTCATCTGCAAGTTGTCTCAACGTACAGTTGTCACTTAGACAACCGTCAATATCTTTGACATAAAAATTATACAAAAGGGGGCTTAAACATGATCCCTGGGGGAGACCCATGTAGCTAAATCGAAAAGCTGTAGAGGTTCCATGAGAAAAGCTCATATGTTTCTCTGACAGCAAATTGTACAAAAAATTATTCATTAATGGTGAAAAGCCACAAGCGTGGAGTTTATCTGAAAGAATTTCAACAGATACTGAATCAAACGCCTCCTTGATATCCAAGAATACAGAAGCCATTTGCTCTTTTTTTTAGCAAAAGCTAGCTGAATATCTGTGGAAAGTAACGCGAGACAGTCGTTCGTTCCCTTACCCCTACGGAAACCATATTGGGTATCTGAAAGCAGGTTGTTCGTCTCAACCCATTTGTCCAGGCGGAAAAGGATCATTTTCTCCAACAACTTTCGAATACAGGATAAAATCGCGATGGGTCGATAGGAGTTGTGGTCGGACGCGGACTTACCAGGTTTTTGAATGGCAATAACTCTCACCCTTCGCCAATCATCCGGTACAATGTTCAGTTCCAGAAACTGATTGAACAAGTTCAACATGCGCCTCTTAGCGACGTCTGAGAGGTTCTTAAGCAAGTTAAACTTGATCCTGTCAGCCCCTGGAGCCGTATTGCCACACGAAAGGAGTGCGAGAGAGAACTCTACCATTAAAAAGGGTTGGCTGATCTCATCTATCGAATTTTCGGTTTCGCGAGGAATCATCCGTGACGGCACAGAATCTGGACAAACTATTCGCGCCAACTTGAGGATCCATTGGTCCGAGTACGAAATACACTTTATAATATTAATAATGAAGGTGACTAATCCAATAATCAAAATATGCAATCAAATCCATCATTTCATTCACATGTTGTGTTCCTGAGTTTTGATTATACAGTATGAGTAATACTCATGAATATGCTATCATGACCTATATTTTCGTCGTTACGAAAACAAGCAATCATGAATCATCAAGATTAGATACTTTCTTTTTCCTTGTAATTCTCCTATGTTTCATAGACAATTAAAGCTTTATTCATGATTTCATCAAATCAACTTTATTGACTCTGAATGTATACAAAAATTGGCCAGTGTCAAACATTGAACCTTTGGTTGATGGGAAGAGCTGTAAGTTGCCTGTTTTTTTGTTTAGGAGCATGAACAGGCCATGCCTGTTCTTGTTTAGGAACATGACATAAAGGTAGGGCTGGATATACAGTTGTGGGAGTTAGGGGGCTATCAACTTGTGGGATCCCTTATGTTTTTGATCCCAAGTACAACTATGTTCATGCCACAGAAACAGTAAGTGAAATCCATGTTGTGAGAGTCCTTTTAATATGGAGGACCTATGTGTGATAATGAAATTAAAAATTCTGCTTATTTACTTGAACCACCCGGTAGCTCTTGATGTCGTGAATAACATGTAGCAAGATACTATGCTACAAAATATTCAGTATGTAAATCAGAATCAAATGAACCTTTGACCGGTAGGAATTGTTTATCCAACAGACATTATCGAAGACTTCATCCTGCTATCTTATCAGGTTCATGAGAAACAGAATTTAAATCTTTAAAAAGTTTTTTACGAACACTACCTAGTTTATGAATTCAAAACCTATCTGGCTATATGGATGAGGGAGGTAACTCAACGAATCATCCGGTCCGCATCTAAGCATCTTGCTATGAGGTACCAGGTGGTTACACACCGATTGCGTGTCGATCTGCCAAATTTGGTAGACGTCTGTATTGAGTTATCTTAAATTATGATATCACAAAACATTGCGATTCGTTGAGTGAATTGGATATATTGAAATCATTGGTTATAGGACCAAGTCTCCCCCGGATGGTACGAAAAAGATGAGCTTGGATATCAATAGAAGCATCAAGTAGAGAAGAAGGCACGAAATGTTACTAGGGACTTTAATATATCAAATCCTTCAATCGTAATTCAAGGTATAGATTGCTCTTTAGGACGTTAAGCTTGCTTGTTGCAAATATTAGTTCCAGCAGTAAATTAGTTTGTAGAATATAGTTGTACAAATTGAAAGTTTACGAAAAACAAAAAGTCTGCTTCGGGCATCGGTTGTAAACGGTTATGTCGATGCTTTGTTGCGCAATATTTTGGTATCGGGCATATCGCGTATTCTTTGGTTTCCGATATCTATTGTTCGGTGGCGTGAGTGATCAAGTGAGCACAGAAAAAAAACAATATAGCTGTTTGCCGGTGAGATGTGATGGTTCACTGGGTGTGGTAAGCTGGTTGTGGGGATCATAATTAATTGTGATCCATATTATTCGTTCGCCATAATTGCCGGGCCACCATATATTGGAACAAGTAAACCACTGTCCCATTTTGTCCCAAATCGACTCTCATGCTCAATGCTCATGCCCCATTGTTTTACTAACGAAAAATCACCATCATACTTTGTGATTGGCCCCAATAGCATCTTAACTGTTGGTATAATTCGGTTCAAATCGGAAATTGGTACTAATATTTGAACATGTCACTTGACAGGTTATCGCTTACTAGAACGAATCCTGCTGCCACCCAATCCTGTTATCCAGTATACTAGTGATTTCTCGTGATAGTGCAGAGGATTCCTCGGCTTCCAAAAAAGCGAGTATCATGTCAACATACTCCTACCCTCCTACACGTGGAACGCTACCTGTTATTTCCATAGTTTGGGATTACCAATTATTACACATTGAGGGTGTATGTTAGTCCCAAGCATCATCCGTTGGTTAACTGTGTAGTAGCAGCTGATTTGGCAATACATAGTAGCAACCTCGGGCAGTCAATCATGCTCATGCTCATGCTCAATGCTCAAAAAATATTTCGACTGCATAAGGGTTGATCCGACCTGCAAAGCTTGAAGTTTTTTGACAATCATCTGAATCAGGCCTTTCAAGTTTGAAATCACTTGAATGCTAACGGTTGTACCGAATCACATGCTCAGAAAGTTATAATAGCTTGTCCCCAAAAACACGTGAATATGAAAAGAATAGAACCAGGAATATTTCAAAATCACTTGAATTATTTTTACTTTTACCAAGGATGAAATTACTTTTTTCGGTTTCTACGACTTTTAATGAGGCAAACCAGAAATTCACCTGTATTTCCTTCTCCCTCACTATTACGTGTCAGCAAGCCACACTTTTCCTCCTACATCCACCTGATTCTTGTTTACCCTCATTCCTGAAATTCCATCAAAAATCGATCTTTCGAACCAGAACGAGCAAGATTGAAATTTGATACTTTAATGGCATGGCACTGATCCTAGCCGCATCTCATGTAGGAAAGCATTCATCACTTTATGGTGAGCATTATGTCAAGAATCAAGCATAGGTTCTGCATCAGGTTTTCATTTGTGTGTTGTTCAATTCAGTAAATGGAGATGTGATTAGCACCGGTAATCATTCTAATTCATCAGGAAGCTACCCAAACCAGATGATTATCACACTTTTTATAGCTGCTCCTTTTTTCATGCGTAAATTTTTTCTGACTTCAAATCTGTTCAGGTTTCAAATATCAACTAATGGTTTGGTCATTCTACTTTATTCATATTCTGAGGCATGTGTCGCCTTCTTCGCCGATGTTGTAAAACAATAAAACTATTAGGCCTGCACCTTTTTGTGTTTCTTAACAAGAAGGATTGAAAAGTTCGACCTACCGTCGTAAAAGATGAACAATTGATCCTGTAAATTCAAGGGGCGTTCCAAGCATGGTGATCTTTGCGGTGAGCTAATCCACAGGAAACTTGGTTTAGTTTTATAATCACCAATAGAAAACGTTGATGGCGGAGAGACTAATTTTATTGCCTTGTTTACGGTTTGCGTTTAGGTTCTCGGTTCCGTCAGGAGTCAGGATAATTCTTGTCGATGATATCGAAAAAAAAAATCATGGATCTGCAAAAACCGAACGTAGTAGATGGCAGTCGATAAGGATTCTTTTCATAAGCATTGGCGACTCAATGGGCCATGTAGGCGTATCTTTATTTATTGACACCATTAACGATTTAATGTTTCTGGTTGGACGATATTTGTCTGTAGATTTTTCGCTGAATTTCTCGTTTCGTTTTATGGAGCAAGCAAATGTTCATTTTATTGTTTTGTGCATATGGAGTAAGGAACGCGTCTTGCTGTGGAAAGACCGAATCGGATGATCGAAAGCAATATGATCGTAAATTATTTTATTGATCGCTTGCTGTCGGACTTGGGTCAGAAGTACCTACAAAAAATAGGGTGTAACACTATGTCGACATGTCTCACTTCTTTTTGAGCACTTGTTTCGTTAATTCAGAACATAGATCCATACGGTGATCTATGACTTTATGTATGTATACTAGAAAATGCTGTTTATTTTCTTTGCATGGCATACCAATACGTATATTAGATGGATGACATCGAACTAGCACCCGCACATGTTCATAAATTTATCAAAATAAAACATATGACGCATGTTGATAAAGTTATCTAAATAATACTAATGGATGGAATATGTATTCTTGCCATTTAACATTGTTTAATCTAGTTGAGAATTACAATGATATCAGTGAACTTATTATCTTTCGTCATCTATCGCCGATAGCAAGCAGATTTGAGAGAAGTTATCAAGTAAAATTTGTGGACGGGCGATCGACAAAAGACCAACTATATTGAAGCAAAATTGCCGCGAATATAAAGTCCCAACGAATCACTCGTTAGCAATAACCAAACCGCACACGATAAAGCTCGATTCACTTAAAATCTGGACGCACTGCTTATTATTTGACAGCGCTCCTAGTGGTCAGTTCTCAAATGTTTGACAGCAGACTCTACTCTAAAGACTGCAGATTCTACTCTAAAGACTGAAGCGGAAAGCAGGATATTAATTTTGAGCACCAACGTTGAAAATCCATCAGGTTCAGAAACTGTGAAAACGTCTATTTGGCTAAATTAACTTTGTGCAGTGTTCTCAAATATTTCGGTGAGTGGAAAACCAATGTTCAAAAGTATCATAGTATGCGTCGCAGTGAAAATTACGACTGGCAACTGCATTTGCAAGTAATAAGAACAATTAAAGCGAGAACACGAAATTATTGCAACACAGTTAATTTACTTTAAAAAATCATGTATTTATCGGAATAGAACAAAATTTGCAGGGCAGTTTTGAACATGTTTGAAGCTCAGTTTCATGCATTGGATCAATTATTGAAGGTTGTTAGAAAAAATTCCCGACACTTTCGCTTCACGCCATCCGTAAGAGCTTTTACAGTTGTATGCAATACCTTTCTCTCGTTTTTTCATTCACTTCGTACGCATGTTATTCGCATCCTTTACTTTCTTCTTTCTGAGTTCCTGCTTCATCGTGGCTCAAAAAGCTTCGATTGGACGTAGTTCAGGACAGTTCGATGGATTTATGTTCTGAATGCACCAAATTAGTCTCACCCAGAGCCTGATATCAAATAGAAAATTAAATATGATGATAATGATTACTCAGGTTGCTGTCGTTTTTATCGTTTTAACGGTTAGAAGATCAAAATTGATAGCAAACATTTATTCCTGTGACATCAAATTAAAAACTCATCCTGCTATCAGTGCAGTGAGAGCAAATTGAAAAGTCAATTTGCTGTACATTTTTTCCCGTTGATAGGAAAATGAGTATTCCACTTGATGATCTGTCAATACAATGAAAATAAAACTACTTTAAAAAAAAAGTGCACGCAAGATTACAACAAGATGAACAATTTGTTATCAAATTTGACAAATAAATTTTGATTTCAATTTTATGTTGATATCAAAATAAATTGCTATACCCTTTATGATGTTAGACTTTACTCGGGATACCATTTCAGCATGCTTTTAGCATAGTTGGCATTCGGTCACAATAGTCAATGAAAAACTTGTGCTGCTTCAAAAGACGTTTTTAGAGGCATTCAGTCGGGTAAATTTAACCATTCATTGTTTCTGTCAAGACGAAAATTTCACTTCGCTTTCCACAGTTGCAGATATCATGCCAAACGCGGTATTTCGATGCGAAATACGACATTTTCTTTTTTTTTCAAACGATCATCCACTTGGAATTTATCTTTTCTTCAGTTTGCTGCCGTTCATCATGGTTTGGGATGTTTTGAATCTTGTATGGATATAATCCAGCTCTTGCCTTGACCTTCTGGACGTAATTATTCGAAACGCCGTCCTTTAACGAGTCTCATTTTGACTCATTTCCATCCTGACCGCAACAAACCACATGATGTAAACAATACTCTTCAAAGAGGAGCTTTGAAAAATTTGGTAAATTTCTGTCTTGCGGGAAAAAGTTACAGCCAGTTGTAAGAGTTGCAATTTTGTGTTTGACTTTTAGTGTAAACCCGGGACTCCCGGACATTGCCATAAAATACAATTCTAACATAAGCACCGTCCGAATGATCTGTCTACGCGAAAGCTATCGTCTTACGAGGGCTGTATGATAAGTACCCGTGACTAACGGCTGATGGCATCACTGACGCAAAATGTGTATGGCATCATTTAACGCCATCTTTAAAACAACTGCTGTCAAAATTTTCAGATAGATTTATTGAATAGTTATGTTTTATAGCTGTTGAAAGTTGTTAAGTTCGCTTTTCTTTGCAACCATGGGGAAAAAGCAATATCGATCAGGGATTCGCTTTCTTTTTTTTTTTTATCAAATCGAGGTAATCAAAGTGAAGTTGAATGCTGTTTATAAGGACCATGTACCTTCGATGACTACCATCAGATATTGGTTTTATGAATTCAAGCGTGGACGAACATCCGTTGTTGATGAAAAGCGTCCAGGCCGTCCGATTGAGGTCACTACGGAGGCTATGGGTAACAACATTCATGATATCGTGTTAGCAGATTACCGAGAGAAGTTCAAAGAGATTGCTGATATTATAGACATCTCAATTAAACGCATACAAAATATCCTTCACGAAACATTAGGCATGAGCAAGCTATCGGCGAGATGGGTGCCGCGTATGCTCACAGAGGAGCAAAAACGGAATTGCAGGACATCTTCAGAGCACTATTTGGAAATTTTCAAGCGCAATCCGAAAGCGTTTCTACGGCGTTTGGTGACTGTTGACGAAACATGGATCCATCACTACACATCTGAAATGAAAGAACAGTCAAAACAGTGGACTTCACCCGGCGTACCTGCTCCAAGGAAGGCGAAAACGGTTTCATTGGCCGGAGAAGTCGAGAGAACCGTTTTTTTGGGATTCCCGAGGCATCATCTGTACCGACTATTTGGAGAAGGGAAGGACAATCACGGGACAGTACTATGCTTGCTGGTTTTTGAACAGATTTGAGCACGATCCCACTCAACAGCAATCGCTACAGCAAAACTGTGCGAATTTCGCTACGAATTGCTGCCTCATCCACCGTTTTCTCCAGATTTGGCTCCATGTGATTTTGTTTACAAACATGAAAAATTGCTCGGCGGAAAGCGATTACGTCAAACGAGGAAGTCATTGGCGCAACATAGGCTTATTTTGCGGAATTCGACAAATCTTGTTTTTGGTTTTTGTCGTGGCTTGAAAAAGTTGGAAAAATTGCTGGACTAAATGTATCGAGTTGAAAGGAGACTATTTCGAGCAATAAATAAAAAATAGTTAAATATATAGGCGTTTTCATGCAACTTATCATACAGCCCTCGTATCGTACCAGCAAGCAACCAAACCGAACACTGAAACAGAACCGAATGGCCAAAACACGTGCTTGGAAGTTATATCGAGAGGTTTTCACGAGGTACCCAGGATGCATACTGATGGTCGATAAAAAGCATGGACTTTGAGCAGCTTCTCCGGCAAGAGTTTAAACACATAAATTCCTTTTTTTTGTGATTAGTTCGCTAGAAAATTTCGGTTTTGCGAGAAATTCGCGACTGCGGACAAAAAACTAAAGCTTTCATTACAAATGAGTATCTGAACTCGAAGCTCTACAAGGAATATTGCCTGAATAAACGCATTCAAATCATTCATGAAAGCACACAAAGCACCAGTAAAGTTTTGGCCAGACTTTGCTAGATGCAACTACAGACGAAAGATACTTCAGTCGTACCATGACGGAGCCCTGTAATAAGTGATGTCAGAGTGCGAGGCATTGAGGAAGTCTTCAAGTATTTGACGAAATATGCATATCAGTCAGAGGATAAACAATTATAACGGAATCAAATAAAAAAATTAACCCACCCCAGAGATCTTCAAGTAGATGATCTGCATTAACGGATCTGGATACGAGATCTGTAACACTCCTGATTCAAAGCCATAACACACATTAGTGCAACGCTACACACACACACACACACCCCCCCCCACACACACACACACACACACACACACACACACACACACACACACACACACACACACACACACACACACACACACACACATGCACACACACACACACACACACACACACACACACACACACACACACACACACACACACACACACACACACACACACGAGAAAGGAATCATTTATCCATTGCTGACTACTTTCTTTAGAAATTTCCCCCAGTTTTAATTAAAAGCGTTTTCATACATTGGATGAGAAACCCCAATTTTTATCGAAACTTGGTAAAATTTCTAACAAAAGTACTGGTCGTTGGGCAAATTATTCTTTCCATGTATTGCGTGTAAGATTTCTGTGTATTGCGTTTTATAAGATGCTCATATTACGGTTGCATTAGTGACACTGAAGGAAACGAAAAAACTACACAGGAACTTGCGAGTACCCATTAATGCGTTTAAAATACCAAATTTTCGATTAATATATGAACCTATAAAGTAACGGGTCAATATCAATTTAATTAATGTGTACGTTTTTACCCGTTTTTAAATTTGCTTCTGATCAAAACAATGAATTGTTTGAACCCATAATTATAGTGATAATTAACTTTGAAACAAATTCAGGTATTTCATCAATTATTTGTTTTGCTATAGTCGAACAGACGTTAACCGGAAATTGTGAAAAAAGTAAGTACTCCTCAGTTTGTTTGTTTCTCAACACATGTAGAAAAAATCTTTCACTCAGAACACATGAAAAAGAGAACACGGAGGGAGCTTATTCTGATGCTTACAATCTTTGGACTCCACCAGCCGTGTTTGAAAGAAGTCGATTCGTTATTGAAAGATAAATTTTACAAATCAAGGTGTACCATCTTATATTCAACTAGCAGAGCCCGGTGCGAGCATTGCTACTCCCCTTCCAGAGTGGGAGGAGACTCAAACCACCATAGAAAAAAATCCTGCCTCTAAAAACTTCCACATGCGAAATATTTTTCCATTTGCTTGATTAGTTCTCGAGTTATGCAGAAATTTGTGTTCTATTTGTATGGGGGCCCTACCTTACAGAAGGGGGAGGTGTCTCGAACCATCATAAGAACCTTTTCCGGCCTCAAAAACCCCTGCATACATTTTTTTACGCCGATCGGTTCAGTAGTTTCTGAGTCTATAAGGGTCAGACAGACAGACAGACAGAAATTCATTTTTATATAAGTACTAGCTGAACCCGGTGCGAGCCTTGTTACGCTTGCAACTAAATGAATGAAAATGTAATAGAACTGGCGCTTGTAAAACTGTTATGTTTTTATTTAGGAATGAGTTTTGTGAAAATATTTTCGTTTGCTAATGTGTGTAATTTCTGTAAAATTAAATGTAGGTGTGTGTTTTTAATTAAACCCTCGGATCGTTAGTTTCTACCATGGTTTTCTTTCAACATAGAAAAAACATATATCTTCAAACTACACCGTATCCTGTCAGTTTGGACGTAATTTTCTCTTGCATAACCTTAGATTAACCTCAGAGAACAGACGTCCGGTCTACTATTTGTGTAAAACTTTAAACCGACATTTCAAATGTATGTCGTTATGCTCCTGGTAGGCGGCGCTGCAGTGGTGTGGTAACTGTCAGGTAAATGTTTATCAATAAAAAGCCTAGCACATAACCTGAAATTTTTTGTTTGTTTTTCTCTGCACTTGCTTTGTAAAGTGGCTGCCCATATTAACTTTTACACACGTTTTTCCAGAAAAGGTATATGGACATCAATGTCTGTTCTCTGTGGATTAACTTCTTGTGCATAATGTAGCACTGAGAGTAACTCAAACATCCCCCATTCTTGACTAAGAAGGGGTTCAAACTTCTGTCAGAACATGCTGCTTACTCGAGAAATACACATTTTGTGTGGTAGTTGCCTGGATAATTCTCATGTTTGGTTGATAGTTCTGCTTAATTTGTATGAGAGCCCCCCCCCCCCTCCATTTATATGAGAGGGAAGGGGCTCTCATACACACCATACACACCTTATAAGAACCTTCTCCGGCCCCAAAAATTCCTGCATACACATTTTCATAACAGTAGGGATAATTCTCATGTTTGGTTGAAATTCGTGTATCATTTGTATGAGAACCCCTCCTTTCAGTCCAAAATCCCCGCATGCAAAATTTGGTTCAGAGGAAAAAAAATGAAAAAAAAAACAAAAAAAAACGAAAAAACAAGAAAAAATTAAAACACCAGGCAACGGAGACGGATGTGCGATAGTGTTCGCAAGAATGCTACAGAGGTCCCCAGTGCCGAATTCGAAGGCCACAGCAAGTACCAGCAGTAGCAAGTCACAGGGGTTCCTGACCCAGCTGTTCACCCCGCAGCGCAGCAGTAGCACAACTCGAGGGGACAGTGTTGAGAAGAAAGACGCGATGGAGATAATCAGAAACCGGATCGACGAAATCTAAGATTATGTAAAGGACAGGCACAACGTCCACAAGGAAATCAAAGAGATGGTGACGCGTGTCAAATCGGTCGTGATTGCAGCTGAACGCGAACATGACGCACTGAGGATGAGAGCGGAGACTGCCGAAAAGGTTCTTGAGGACAGAAAAAGGCAACGGTTGATGCACTGCAGACGCCAAATGAACCCCAGAATCCACGCTCGGAGAAAAGGAAAAGGAACACACCAGGAGATGAGGAGAAGCTGAAAAAGCTCAAAAACGACGAGTGGAAAAGTTAAGGCAGTGAATGGCGCACTGTCGGCAACCAGAAAGACAAAAGGAAGAAAAAATCAGCAGCAAGTGAAAACGTCAGGAGAGAAGAAGAAGCCTAGACCTCGTCGGGAGCGAAATGAGTGTGACGCTCCAATTGTTGAGGTAAAAAGTGGAACGACGTACGCTGAACTCCTTCGAAAAGTGAGAGCTGATCCGGAGTTGAAGGAATTAGGGGAGAAGATGGTAAAAACCAGGCGCACCCAGAAACGTGAGATGCTCTTTGAGCTGAAGAAGGATCCTGCCATCAAGAGCACAGCCTTCAAGACGCTCGTCGAAAAGTTTTGCACTCTAACTATCGCCTGGTGAGCAGGCGATAGTTAGAGTGCAAGGATCTTGACGAGATCACAACAGAAGACGAGCTGAGGAGGGCGCTGAAGGAGCACTGCGATCTTGGAGATGCACCAATGTAAATCCGGTTGAAGAAGGCGTACGGTTGCACACAGAAGGCGGCGGTCTGCCGACAGCTGCAACCAACAAGCTGTTGGAGTCGGGTCGAGTAAAAGTTGGGTGGTCGGTTTGCTCACTGAGAGTCGTCCCTCGAGTTCCAAAGGAATTGGAGAGATGCATTAAGTGCCTGGGTTTTGGTCACCAGGCGAGGAACTGCAAAGGTCCTGACAGATCTGATCTGTGCAGTAAATGCGGGGAGGAGGATCACTTTGCAAGAGACTGCACAAAACAACCGAGATGCATGCTTTGCAAAAAAAGAGGACGGAAACAACCACATGACGGGGGGCTACAGGTGCTCTGTATATAAGGTGACAGCAGGTCGGCAGTAATAGAGGTAACCCAAATAAACCTGAAAACTCATCGGAAGAAGACTGGTCGTCATCGGAGGAGACTTCAATGCTTGGGCTGTGGAGTGGGGCAGCAGATGTACCAACGCTAGAGGGTGCAGCCTGCTAGAAGCTCTGGCAAAGCTGGAAGTTATGCTATCAACCGAATGTTCCACCAGTACTTTTCGCAGGGACGGTCGCGACTACGTCATCGATGTTACCTTCTGTAGTCCGTCGCTGATGACAAATATGAACTGGAGAGTGTGTGAGGAGTATACCCATGGCGACCATCTGGTGATCCGGTATAGCATCGGCCAGCGAACACCCTGCGCGATACGAAGGACAAATAGTTGCGAGCGAACGTGGAAGACGAAGGTCTTCAACAAGGAACTCATCGGTACGACAACGATCTCTCGAACTGAAACGCGGACGAGCTGATGAATACTTTACTAAGGGCATGCGACGCAACCATGCCGAGGAAACTCGAGCCGAAGAACAAGCGGCGCCCAGCTTACTGGTGGAATGAGCAACTCAGCATCCTTTTTTTTTATCTTTATTAGGGTGACTTTTAACCTCCTGGGTTAGTTCATCACCTGGGGGTGATTTCAGCGTAGTGGTTAGCATCCATACCTCTCACGCCAAAGTCACGAGTTTGAATCTCACCCCCGGACAAGTTTCGAAAATACCCAAAAGGTATTTGAGTGACTACGACGGGAGATGAACCAGCCCAGGGCTGAAAATCTCGATAATCAAGGAACTAAAAAAAAACTAGTTCATCACCTCAGCATCCTTCGCGCTAGTTACTCAGAGCTAGAAGACGTGTCCAGAGAGCTAAAACCAAAGCAGACCGAGAGGTACATATGGTGGTGTTCCGAGCGACCAAGACCGAATTAAAACGAGAGACAAGACTGAGCAAGATGAACTGCTACAATGAGCTGTGCCGAGCCGCTGATGTTAATCCCTGGGGCGACGCGTACCGTATTGTCATGGCGAAGATCAAAGGCCCATCAATGGCTGCAGAGTTATGTACACCATCCGGCGAGGAAGAGAGAAGTTATATTGAGGGCATTCAAGTCTTGAACGAGGAGCTCGTGGCAGTGACGAAAGGGCTTAAGGTGAGGAAGGCACCCGGACCGGATGGAATCCCTAACGTGGCTCTGAAAGTGGCGATTCAGGCATTCCCGGAAATTTTGCTACAGACATGTCTAGAGGAAGGCCATTTCCCCACCAGGTTACGCTTGGGAAACTCTTGGAGAGAATCATCCTCAACAAGCTGACAAAATTGACTGAGAGCGAGCACGGGCTATCGAGGATGCAATTCGGTTTCCGGAAAGGGAAGTCTACGGTGGATGCCATTCGGACAGTTGTCGAGACAGCCGTAAAGGCGCCCAAACAGAAGCGTAGAGGCGGTCGATATTGCGCTGTTGTAATAATAAACGTTAAGATGCGGATGACATCGTATTATCAGTGAAAGGCGAAACACTGGAAGAAGTGGAAATGCTGGCGACCGAAGCAATCGGCATAGATAGCCCACCATAAAACAGAGGTGCTGATGGTCACCAACTGCAAAGCGGTACAGCGAGCCCTCCGGGCTTGCCATAGCCACGCCTGCTGAAGTATCTGGGTGTGATGATCGTCGACCGGCTAAATTTCAACAGCCACGTAGATTATGCCTGTGGGAATGTGGCAAAGGCCATCAATGCAGTAGCCAGAATCATGCCGAATAGCTACGGACCTAGCAGTAGCAAACGGCGTCTACTGCCTAGTGTATCATTATCGATACAGAGATACGGATGTCCAGCCTGGATCGCTTGGAAACCAAGCGAAACCGGGCGAAGTTGAGCAGGCTCATGGCTATGAGAGTCATAAGTGCGTACAGAACTATTTCATCGGAGGCAGTAGGCGTCATTGCCGGAATGATGCCGATTGGCATCACTCTCACGGAGGAGAGTAAATGTTATCAGCGAAGAAATATCAGAGGAATTCGAATCTGGATGAAACTTCTACCTTACGCAGTTTATGTCTGGCCATAGTTGCTTCAGGCAATATTTGCATCGATTTGGAGTAGTGGGTTGTCGATCTCGGGTGATGTTGTATGGTAGTTTCGCAGTCTAGATTCCTCGAGTCGATTGTGTTAGTATGTAGGAGCCAAATGGCTCACCGTCGTTCACTTTGGGATACACAGCCGGGTAATCACTCGTCGGAGAAGGGTAGATCCGATGTCGGTGACTGAACTGAATTCGATGACGTTGAGAGTACGAGCAGAATGGGTCCACCAAAAAAGGCGAGAGCTTAATGGTTGTGGCATGGAGTAGGAGCTAAACGGCTCAATTGTAGCCAAATGGCCAAGACCTTCCACGAAGTAATACCATAGGGCAGTCCCGTGAGGGGGGGGGGGGGGGGGGGGTGTTCCGATTGTGTAACAAGGAAACCGGTTTTAGTGGGATCAGAAGTCGGCCTTTTCTCAAAGGTCGACCCTGACCACACTCTGACACAGTGTACGATGACCAAATGCAGGCCTCTATGTTAGGTCAGTCTATAAGGATTTCCTGAACCTTAAAAAAACAACAACAGCAAAAAAAGACAGACAGACAGAGAGACTGACATACAGACAGACAGACAGACAGACTGACAGACAGATAGATATTACAATTGTGCTTCATTTATCAAATAAAGAATAATAATACAATAGTACAACATTCAACCTTGTGTACATAATTTCCAAAAACGCGTATTTTTACCCAATTAACAAAATGGCACTTTGTTTAAAATGGGTTAAAAGTAACCCATGATTCAACGTTTATCTTCTGTACCCATTAATGCGTAAAATTCTTTTACCGATTTAATAGATAACATACTTGAATGAGCAGTTTTTAACATAT
Source organism: Aedes koreicus (assembly GCA_024533555.2). Lineage (NCBI taxonomy): Eukaryota > Metazoa > Arthropoda > Insecta > Diptera > Culicidae > Aedes > Aedes koreicus. Next base: position 167,100 of record JAHHFK020000033.1, on the reverse strand, counting down.
AATTGAGTTCTTGCCAGTTTCAGTGTAATACAACTTTTATTTATTTAGTCTTTTAGATAATTAGATCCATGTTTTTTCCTAATAAACTTCCTTGAACTCACTCAGTATTTGGCCGCACAAAAAAAAGACATTTCTTCGCCAAAAAAGTACATAAAAAAGGTTTTGCTGAGAATGTATTGAACTTCAAAGGATAAAACAATGAAAAAAAAATCATCAGAATTCTCTGACTTTTCGTTTAATGCCACCCATTAGTTTTGATTGTTTTTCCATATTTATTTAATTTGTTTTTGATAACTGCCAATATTTTCGATGGGATGACATTTATCTGTTTGTTAAGATCGGTTCAAAGCAGCTCAAGCGTAGTTGCGAAAAAAAATCAGAAAAGTAATAGTTGTTTACTTTTTTGATTTTTTTTCACACTTTTTGAGCAGCAAAACAAATAATCGGTCCAGATTGGTTTTCAAGCGTCTTTTAAACGTCCTTGTTTTCTCAATGAAAAACCACCATCATACTTTGTAAGTGGGTTCAACAGCATCTTTGTTGGTGTAAATCGGTACTAATTTAAAATTTAAAAATATTTCATTGTGCACTTGTAAATTGAAAATAATACAAAAACACAAGTAAACTGTTTCACTTACTAATATTTCATCGACTAAGATGAAACCTACAAAAAAAAAATCCCACTAACAATTTCTTTTCTTGAGATACTGCATGGAGTGGAATATACGGCCTTCAGTATCAAAGGCTATTGAACTTACATTCTGGCTGTCCCTAATTGACCTATAAGGACCTGCGCAATTATTGATTCTTTAAACGAGGACACCAAGAGTTGAACATTGAGAATGATTCTGTGCAACTTTGATAACTCCGCAGCCTACTGTTGTCGAGGTATTCTGAAAAAAAAAATTGAAAAAACTGATGAAAAACTTGTTTTTTCGATTTCTTTTAAACTTTTCGCATTCAGATTAACATAGTCATAAGAACAAATGCCAAAATCAAAAACACCTAAATGTACTCATTTAATTTTAACTGAAAATGTCCAGTTTAGTTTGTGTGCGCTTTCAGCGATATTCAATTCGACCATTTTTTTCACATCGTACTTTTTCAATATTGGGTTGCATAATCCTGATTATATTCGACCAATAGTGTTCATTTGATGCATTTTTATCATGAAATGATAGATTCTCACATGACCTTCCGAAAAAAAATTGAAAATAAAATTCAATTAAAATTAAATTTTAAATAACTGTGGAATTTTTACGTTAAAAAATGAGTTGTTAAGCAAATTATTTTAGTTATTCTAGTCAAGCAAATTTTCTCAACTCATCAAGTCCTCAAAACGTGGTTGCATAAAGTTCCATGTTGGCACCACTCTTACTGATGTGTTCCGAATTACTTTTTATTGGGAATTCATGAAGCTTATTAGAGGAAGAAACATTGCTGAAGGCATGAATTGCTTCGTTTTGGAGTTATTCATGTTGTACAACGAGAGTGCTTCTCTGACCTATAGTGCAGTGGAATATGTATCAATGAATATGCAATTAAAATGGAATTTAAAGGAAAATACTCAATCCGCTCAAACGATCTTCATAAGGAGTCGTTGAATAATTCCAACACAATCAAAAGGCTATTTTCAATCACAGAAGAGAACACTCTTAAAATGTTATAAATATGTAAAAAGTTCAGATTTTGGTGAAATAAAAATCAGATCAAAAAGTAATAGGAATAATACGATTCAACAATCTATGAATAATGAATTTTGGGTTCGTGTAGCAATTTGTCTTTAAAAAAAAAAAAGTTTGCTATGAAGCGCAAGTGAAGCTTGTTTGATCAATCTTACCCGGTTTATCCGTGTCGTTTTTCGTTAGCAGAGTAAAATGTATTCACGGTAGGGTGAAAGCAATAAAACTGTGTTAAGCTATTGTTCAATAAATTTTCTTTCCATCCGTCATCATCATCGTTATTATAATGACCTGTGTTGACACAACACCCCACTGTGAGAATGAATGACCTGCAGTAGGTAAATATCCAATCTTTTATTGATCCGATTTTCTACGAAGCAGATAGAAAGAATGATCCTCAGAAATAGAAAAGCTCAAACTGAGAGTACCTTCATAGCAAGCTGAAGGAAAGTTGGGCATTGGAAACTTCAAACAATACCAACAAATTTACTGAGCATACACTCTTGAGCCTCATCCACCGGGTACTTTATCCTAGTGAAAGGGATAAGACTTTCTATTTGTTCCAAAAGGATGGGGCACCGGTTTGGGTCAGAGGATTCTGGTTACAATGTTTATTTTACGAATTAGCACGGTTAGGAAATTGACCTGTTAATTTGCCTATCGACATTTCCATTGGAGTAAACACTATCGGCTCTCAAAGATTCAACCGCTCATGCGTTTATGTTGCCTTAGAGGAAAAAGGCATTCCTTTTGCTTATGACAACCTATCCCTGTAGTTCATGCCGCACACTGTTCACTTCCCAAGTGGGATTTATCCTTGCTCAGGCGTCTAATCAACATGTAATCAAAGCAAAATAAGGTGAAAAGTATTAAAGAAAACGTCAAATGAAACCTCATGTGAGCTAACGCGATAATTCAATTGAACTAAAACCTGATACATCGTATTAAGAAGGTTCCCTCTGTCGTCCATCCGTGAGGCATTGATGTCATGCCATGGAACCGTAACGATTGTGTGTCGCCAACGCTTTAGCTCATCGTTGCCCTTTTTGCAAGTGGGAGTCAAAACAGAAGGGTATCCCGAAACAGGGTCGCCATTGGGTGGAACCAATATAGGATTTGAATGAAATTCACAATTTTTCCGATCAAGCATTTAAATCAAGCATTCCCTTTATGTGCATTAGATAACGCAGAAAATCAAATGTTCCTTTCAAACTGTGTATTGTAACGCGAAAAAATCAAATCTCTTTATGGAAACATTAAAGTTAACTGCTTTTGTCCGAAGTGCAGCTCTGTTATGCGTTGATTTTCATACTGACTCAAAGTCAGAAAAGGTATCGATATTTTATAGGATACCCACAGCAGCAAATCAAGCAAAATACTTGTAGAAATGCGTTGAAGAACTCATTAGGAATCCCATACCACAGATACTAGTCATTGTGTAGGCACGTGGGGCTTCATATTATAGTCAGTGAAGGAACAGTATAACCAATCCGAAGACAACGCCTTCGATTCCCGGTCCTGTCGAGAAGAGCTTTCGTGTTAGAAATTATGTTTCAATTAAAATTAAAATATAAATTTATATAGTATACAACTTCATGCTATTGGGATGACATCGAAAGCAAGCTAAATATTAATAGCGGTTGAACTTATATAATAATGAGGAAGAAGCAAAGTTCTGAAAAAAAAACTATGCTTTATTTACCCTGTAGAACCAAAACCTAACTTGAGATCAAGGTATCACAACGACAAAACGCATCAAGCATTGAAAGTGCCTCTGTAAATCAGAATAACATAGATAGAAACTATAGCATATAATGATCAAGACAACACTCATGATAGTAAATTCAACTTAGATTCGTTTTTAACGCTATCTCTCTTTGAATAAACTGTAAAATGTTAGCGTAGATTTTTTTCAAACAACCTCTAATGTCACCACCAAAATAGTCGGACATTGTTGATTTGGATTTAATCTGAGGATAATACCGGTTGGAGCTTCCAACCATCAGCGTTTACTGTTGACCAACAACTCACGTGTTGGTACGTTGAACCGTAGCACTATGGTGTGCACTGACCAGTGGTGCTCAAACAATTTATTTTTTCACTCATATCTCCGCTTATTTTGTCAACAAACTGTAGGCGTTCAAGACTATCTGTTATCTTCAACTATTCTATTATTTTTAATTGTTTTAATTGCAGGTTCGGCAGGCACAGTAAGTCAGTAGTTATCAGACATCTGTTCGTTGTATTGGAAGTCAAAACCAAGTCGAAAGTTGGTTGATGGGGGAATCTTCAGTGAAGCGATAGAAGTATATTTTAAGACAAAATGTAAATTGATATCTTTGTTATAAGACTTATTCGATTTCTGACCTGTTCTCAAAATGCGTTTCATGTTCCAAAGTCACAATTCCAGATCGTTCAATCCCGGTTGGTTCATTACATCATGTTGGATAGCAGAATCTCCAATTTTTTGTAACTTGAAGGTTTATTTGTGACATCTGTTGTTACATGATACCCCTCACATTAGCTTGAAGAAACTCGCTCTTTAACGTCGAGAAACAGCGAATTCTAGAATCCTAGAATTCAATTACTACTATATTGTATAACAGATAGATGGATTTCAACCATCATAGGTGTTGCATATTACTCTTTACTTTTTTTTTTTTAAAAAAAAGGTTTATTAATTGTTTCAGGCTCAATCGAATCAACTTAACTGAGTCAAGTTTTCTTTTTATTTACACATTAAAAAAAAAACCTTAGAGTTAAGTTTAGGGAATTAAACTGACTACTCATGGTCATCTCGAGGTTAGTCAATTTCACGAATGGGAAAATTTAAGTAGGAAGGCTAAACACGGTTCACTAAGCAATATAATATTTTGATATATTGTACTTAAAATTATAGTTTTGAATTGAAAATTTTCAGATATAAGAAAAAAAAACACAAACACACACCTACGCGGAAAATCCTCAAATATTTAACCATACTTAACATGTAAGTTAATCAAATTGCAATCTAAGATGAATTTTGGATTGTAAAACTAATTTATAAGTTTCCTGAATTCCAAATCGCGTACAACTAAAATGTCTCAAATCGGTACCGTGGGTTGTCTACCTCAACCGGAAGGAATCATAAAGATATGATCTGACTCCAAAATGCTCAACTCAAGACCAAATTACGTAATCTGCGTCATGGTAACTTTGTCCACATTCACGGAGATTGCTATCTCCTAGCCCATCACGGAACAAATGAGCGTTAGAAGAACAATGATCAGACATGAGGCGAGATATCACATGAATGAAGAGTCGACCCACATCCAACCCCCGGAACTAACATTGTTTCGACACCTTGGTAGTGATTAAATGTAGCTATCGCCCCAAATCTCCTTTACTTTATTTATACTAAGGAGTGTTTCTGATGATACATAATGAAAAAATCGTTGAAGGCGATTTGTCGGTCACTAATCTTATCTTCTATAGCGTTCACCTTTGCAAGCGAGTCCGCTCTCTCATTGTCCAGAATCGGACAATGAGATTGGACTCACACAAAGTTGATAATACAAACAGTGAAGATAAAGCACTTAGGCTTTACCGGTCTCATGGAGTGAATAGCCTCTATAGAACCGAGACTATCAGTGAAAATAAAATAATGATTCGGTGATTGAGGCAACAGCTTCTAACGTAAAATGTATTCCCGCCAATACAGCGACAATAACAGAACAAGGATCTTAAAGTTTTCGAGCGGCGCTAAAAAATTCATTGTGAACACCAAAGCTAGTGGAATCCTCGAAATGAACTGAATTGCCGAAGTTGGAGAGCAAACACAATTTCGAATATTCGGCGAAGGGATGACGTTCTGTGTTATGTACAAATGGTCCAAAGTCATAAAGTGAGTTTAGCTCAATTTAGATCAAGCGGATTTAGCTCAAAAAGCTTCTCAAAGTATTCGATAACATGGGGGTTCATAACTTCACACCTCGTGAGGAGTCCGAGAAACAATTCTGAAAACTGATCCGAGCGTGGCAACATGTCACCCAATGAGCCGAGCATATAGTCTGTTCCAGAAAGTATAAGCACACTTTCAAAATAACAAAAAAGTCATGTTTTTTTTAGTTTTAATAATTTTATTTGGCAAATCATATTTTTATTTGTGTTTTATATGATATTTTACTCTCGTTTAATCAAAATATTTAATCATAGCCAAGACTCCTAACTTTTCCTCGAACATGACCCATTAGTTTCTGCACAGTGGTACTTCCCACCATTTTGAACACTTTTGGCCAATCTTTATTAAATTTTTGGATGTCGTCCGCTGGTGTTATGGATTTTCGAAGCTTTGCTTTGGTTAAAGCCCAAAAAGTCTCGATTGGCCGTGCCTCCGGGCAGTTCGGCGGATTCATGTCCTTCGGCACGAAACATACAATTTGACTTTTGTACCATTCTGAAGTGTCCTTTGCGTAATGACATGACGCCAAATCAGGCCAAAACACTACTTGACCTTCGTGCTGCCTGATCATCGGCAATAATCGCTTCTGGAGACATTCCTTAACGTATTTCTGAGAGTTCATCGTCTCCGTTGTGATGTACGCACTAGATGTTCTACCACACTCGAATATTGCCTGCCAAACCATAACCTTCTTACCGAATTTTTCGGTAAAAATTGCCTTCTCCGTTTTGGGGATGTCTTTGTCTTTGATTACAGTAACGAATTGTGGTCCGGGAAGCGTTTTGTAATCTAGTTTCACATACGTTTCATCGTCCATTATTATACATCCAGAATTTCTACACAATAACGAATCGTAGAGTTTGCGGGCCCGTGGTTTCACGGACGCGGCCTGTTTTGGGTTCTTTTTGGGTTTTTTCTGCTTTCGGTATGTTTTTAGCCCAAGTCTTTCTTTGGCACGCATGACGTTACTCGACGAGGTCCCTAGTTTTTTCGCAACATCCCGAACGGAAGTCGCTGGTTTTCGCTTGTAGGCATCCCTGATCTTTTTATCGATATCCGGACTAACAGGACCGGATTTCCGACCACTCTTCGGCGCATCTTCAAACGTACACTGTTCTCTATATTTTCGAATCGCAGATCGTACCGCTCCGACGCTTACACCCTCTTCCTTGGCCAATTTTCTCAAGGTGAGTCCGCTCACAGTGCACCATTTGTGCACGATATTTTTTCGTTGTTCCGGAGTAAGACCGCGCATTTTGATAGGTAACACAAAACTGAGCACTTGTTTGATGCCATTCCTCTTTTTTTATGTCATTCAGAAATGTACAACCAAAAAGAACGCAGCCAAAACATGTCGAAGTATTTCATTATATTCAAAGTGACCGTTAAAAAAAGGTGTGCTTATACTTTCTGGAACAGTCGTTATGCTACATAACGCGATGCAAAGAAACCGATACTGAATACGTTCCAGTTTTGTGATGTGCGACCGACCCGCCGACTGAAAACAAAAACTACACAGATAAAAAGAAACATTGAATTTTCTGCGTTATCTAATGCACATAAAGGGAATGCTAGATTTGTCAGAGAATAATGGGATATTTCCAGGGGCCTGGCAACCCTATCCTATCTACTAGTGTTAAGCACAAATAACGGCCTTGAATCCACCTCATTGCTTACAAACATGTTGTATGAAAGATGCCAGGAAATTCGCTGTACCTGTTTTGAAAGATAGCGAACATTGTTGTATGGCGCATGAAAGATTGCAAACAATTTCGTTGTTCACGCCTCCTCTGGCTTGGAATTAAACGAAGGTAAATTTTACGCGCTTGTTAAAATTCATTATTTTTTTCTGTGTAATGCCATGTGCAATCCAACGATAATGAATTCGAACAAAGTGTGAGATCTAATCTGCTGCCAAATGAGGATGGAGCAGCCAAACGTGTTGCTTATCCATTGTATAGAATTGTCATATTGAAGTTGTCACAAACGTCGTATATCGAAGAAGACCGGTTGTCATCGTATAGTTCTCCCCAACCAGTACCATGAGAGTTAAAATCTCCCATAATCAACCGTGGAGAAGGAAGGGCCGAACAAATATTTGTAAGTTTTTTTTTTGTTAATTAAGTCTCTACACAGAAAAAATTCTTGTAGTAAAAACTACCATTTATCCCAACTATGCCTATCTTTAAAACTACCATGAAATTTCAGTCAAATTTACTACGTTTATGGTAAAACCTTTAACATTTGTGGTATATTTTACAGACCTCATATTGATATCAACCGCACCATGGTTGATCTAATCGAAGGCATGGTAAAACATATAAACGCATTTATAGTCAGGTGAAAATTGTTGGTATTTGTGCTTAATTTAACCCTCGAAATGGTAGTTTCTACTCCAGTTTTTTTGCGTGTAGGAGGAATATACTTCCTGGATGCAAATAACCATACAATTACAATACAATAAAATAAAATAACATTGAAATATATTTCCGACCATGAATCCTACTGTTCATGAATCAGATTAATGAAGAATGCATATTGTCATTACAATAGATTTACCATTCACTCCACATGCTAGGATTTTCAACTATTGTGAAAGAGACGAACCAGCCACCGGCTGAAAGTCTCTTTAATAAAGACATCTAATCTAATCTAACTATTGTGGAACAATACAATTTATAGTAATTGACTCAAATTTGTTCGGAAGAAAATGATTTTTTCTATAGTTAAGATACATAACAATCTCCCCTTTTCTATTGTCAATGTCTCAATTTACTTTAGATTCTAGTGTGGAAACAATAACTCCTATTGTCATCTAATCGTTGTGAACGATACTCATTATTGTACATACTATAGATTCTACTGAATGGTTACAATACATTTAATTGTAAGCCTATGAGAATTTTTTTTGGAGGAAACATTTATTTTTAGTAATAGCTTGACATGCGACAGTTTCAATTACCTTGGAATTTGAAGAAAAAACATATGAAAACTGCAATACCTGAAATTTGATGAAAATTCAATTTATAGAAGGAGTAGTACTTTTGATTCCCACGAGAATCCTTATAATGAAGACGAATAGTACTCAAATCATGGATCGAAAGATCTATTTCGGAAGAGAGCCATTCACAAAGAGCTATTGCATCACAACCGGCATTGTGAGCTAAAGATTTGAAAGATTCCAATTCAGGAAAAAGACTTCGACAATTCACTACAGAACAGCGATTAAATCCCCAACCTCGATTGCTTCAAAACAGTTTCAACAGAGGGAAGCATTGCCAGAACAATGTTTTTTTAGCGGGTCAGAAATTTCAAGGTACTTGAAGATGTTTACCTTCCACAATACCATCATATGGGAGCAGCCCAGCCCTAGTAACATTGTTAAAACCATCCTGCTTTATTAAGTTTTATTGAAGTTTTATGAAAGCCACTTGAAATCAATTTGGATTTATTATGGCGCCAAGAGGTGGTAATAGGTTTTATATTACAGTCAGGTTTATGAGAAGCTACACAGCTTGTTTACAACTTGTTTAGAAAACCTTGTTTTCTAAAATTCCTTTTAATCCTATCAAAGGTTTTATTTCGACTCTATGTACTCGTAACATGCTGTTTTGAAAAGCTGTTCTAGGTCTCATTCATATTATCTTATTATGGTTAGTTGAAAAAGCATTTTAAAACCATTTTGCCTCCAGTAAATGCATTAAACGGCAAACTGGTTTTATATAAGTCATTGCGAAGATTAATTGGCTTTTTGGCAAAACTGTGATTTTTTCCAATCGTCATTTTGAAATGTAAGAAATAATTGAAATGTAAAAAAATAAATGCACCAAATTTTAAATGTAATGCGAAAGAATCTTCAGTGGAGACCAATTTCGGCATTCCTTTAGATAACCTTATTGAATTCCATAAATTTTTAGGGAATTCATGATTAATTTATCGAATATATTTGTTTTGATTTTGTTTTTATTGTTGTAAACTCGCATAATTTTTGAGGCGCATTAATTTTCAGTGCTTATCGTGCCAATATTCACCATAAAATTAAATGCGCATATAAAAAAACTCAATTTGCTTTGGGTATTTTGCTATCAAACAAAATTTCACGCAACACTAGAACTTTTTCTTAGATATTATTTACTGCTAAATGAATCAGAAAAGCAGAGAATCGAACAAAGCAGAACAACAAAAACCAACCATGATACCACAGTGAAGTTTGACAGCTGTGGCCATTTAGCCGTATGCTGGTTTTCATGGCACCTAATAGGTTTTATGAAGGTTCTCAAGTGGTCATAACATCTTTCACTACACGTAAAAAATACGTAGTTCCCCCAAAAAGAATTCACCACCCAAAATTTTGGTTTAAATGTACACAGATAAAAAGAAACATTGAATTTTCTGCGTTATCTAATGCACATAAAGGGAACGCTAGATTTGGCAGAAAATAATGGGATATTTCAAGTAAATTTAAGCTGGATAATGCCTGAATGTAGCCTGTTGTATGAAAGATTGCAAACATTGTTGTATGGCGCATGAAATATTGCAAACAATTTCGTTGCTTACGTCTCGTTTGGCTCGGAATTAAACGAGGGGAAATTTTACACGCTTGCTAAAATTCATTATTTTTTTCTGTGTCCAATCAAACTGATCAACTAATTCAACAAACCCCTTTAGTTAAAAAAAACCCCCCCACATTAAAAAACCAAAAACCTTTTTTTTTTTTTCAAAACAAAATGCTTTCTTAAACCAACTGAACGCATTTGTTAAAATAATAAACATTTATGAACTAATACAACAACATTTGAATTCATTTTCATTGAATTGAAATAGAAATTAATGCTCTATAGAATTGAACATGGTGTTTTTTTGTTCAACCTCAACCAACTAAATTATAAAGATCAATCGCAACAATCAGAAAAATATCAACAAATACGTTAAAAAACACAAAAATACAAAAGAGAAAAGGCAAGATTCCTATAAAATCTACAGTGCTTGTTTGCCAAGTATTCAATACTTCTTGGCTCAATTTTGAGTTTATTTAGTATAACTTTCATATAGTTAGATCCGAGAAACTGTAAAATAAGTTAAGACTCCTCGAGTTATTTATTTGCGTGAAAAAATATTTGGTTAAGCCAACAAATTAACCATTTGATTTTATAAAAAACGTGGTTGTTATAAAGCAAATATTATTTAAATTAGTATCACACAGCAGTTATTACTTCAAATAACTTGATTGGTTTGATTTGAATAAAATTTTTGAATTGATTTGGAACTTTTTTATTAATTGGATCAAATAGAAACCTTGTTTTGAATAACAACATTTTTTTTTGTTGATTCAAAGCAGAGTGGGCCACTTTGTACAAATTTCGGCATTGAAGAATTATAGAGAAGGTGTTGGTGGACAAAACAGTTTTAAATGTAGTTTTATCAACAAATCCGGAAAGATTGCTATACGACTGTAATAAAACTAAAATTGTTACTTGGAAGATGAAGAGGGGGCTTTTGTTCTTAAAATCGGGGCAACAAAGTTTTCGGATATCCCCGGGAGAGATGGAAAATCCCGTGTTTGTTACTACGAAAACCAGATGGTACTACGAAAACTAGGAGGATTTGGATTTTCCTTTTTCTACCACTCCTTGAATTGGGAAAGCTGATTTGGGGCTTCTGTTCAGCTACTTTCTTTGATCGGATGCGTCATTGCTTCCGTTAAGCCCCTTTCGGAAAACTATAAGATATGCCCTCTTCAGCCAAATCAGAATCAGACTCGTTATCTGACAGAGGAGCAAAAGGATATGTGTTCAGGCGAGGCTTTCTTAAGAATTTCTGCGAAAGACTTCCTCGAACGTTGTTTCAGAGAACGTTCTAATTTTTCACCCAGTTCGGTCATGACGAGCGTGCCTTATTGCCGCAATGGGAGGCCTTATGTCCCATCTGCTTGCAATTTTGGCAGATCATGACCCGAGGTAGCCGAAGTTTTCTTAGCTCGATGTAGTGAGGAAGAGCAGAACCAGAAAATGTCACGCGAAAAGAGTCTAAGGGGGTAACTTTTTTCTCCCCCCATTGCGTGATACCTTATCCAAGGCTAAGGCTCACCTCAATAACCACTCCTTAAATCTTCGCATCATGAGCTGGGATATAAACCCGATATTGCAGCGTAAAATGCTGGGAGACAGCAATCTTATTAGTCTACTTCAGGTAAGAGAGAAAACAACACTAAGTTTATGGAATCATACTTTTGTGATGTCTGTCTAGACTGTGAATTGCTTCAAAAGATCACTTGTTATTTGGTTATTTGGTTGGCTGAAAGTATGCAACCCATGGATCGGGCGAGTCAATTGGATGGGTTCGCGGTCGAAAAATTGTGTGTGCCTTCCCATCATAAGGTGGAAAAGGTAATTTATCTTCCAACAAAATGTCCATATCGACGGAAAACCTTCGGCACGCACGGTTTGCCATACTTGTGAGAGCGTTAAATGCCAAGGCATATTTAATTCACACACAGACACAATATACAAAACATAAGCTAAACACAAAACACAAAATGCAATTACAAGTTTTGGGATGAAAGAGAGAGCTAAGAAACTTGGGCTTCAAATGGTGAGTTGACAACTTCGAAGGAGGGTGCGACCGACCTCTAGTCCTCACAAGTTCCTACCTCACGCCTCCACGAGTCATATGATCACAAAAGACTGCCAGCTGAAACATGGAGACGCTGGTTGGCGTAGCCTGGGCAATGTTGTCAATCTGACAATAGCGAAGTGAGGGGGTGCGACTGAACATCATGTACCTTAAGTCATATTGCATATTTTCCATTCTCAATTTATTAATAATTTCAGCACGCATTAGAATCACCGGCATCGAAAGCTCTCAATTAATAACTGTGGAAGTGCATTTGGAACACTGAGTTGAGAGCAGACAATAAGCAATTTGTGAAAGCAATAAGTTTGAAATGCTATATATAATAACGCTTTAGAATCATCTTTGCATTCCAAAACCATGTATGAGCCGGGAGCAACACGACAAGCATCAAAGGTTCAGTTTGTTTTTCAGCATTTCAGCATAACATTTAATTTAAAATTGCACTTCTAAACTTCAACTATTATATTCATAAAATACTGCCATGTGCTTATAAGCAATGTAGGATTATATTTTAATATTGTGTTTAGTGGTATTATGGTAAGATAAGCCATTATTTTAGAAATCATCAAACTGGACTCTTCGATCACTCCAATTGCTATCTTTGAAATATTACTAGAACAGTATATAGAGAAATATTACAACATGTCTTATAAAATAATATCTTTTATTGAAATTTTATCTTTGATACTTGGATATTTTTCCAGGACTAGAAGGATATTAATACATATCTAATTTTTATTTCAGTAACAATCCGTTGGATGTATCATTAAAGTTTAAAATTTGAATAAATTAGCATTCTTGTCTATAATGATATCCTAATTTATCCTATTTACATGAAACAAAAAAACGAGGATTCATGATCCGGGATGATCCAATGAGATAAGATGGTAATCCAGTCTATAAAATAAAATATCAAATCGAAGGCGAATACAATCATACAAAGAAATAGGAAGAAAGAAGTCGTGACAAGAAAAGAAGGAGCTGCGGCCATCGACGAACTCGATGGTCCCTATCTAGTAACATAGTAGAAGCACTTTTTAAAAATAAATTGCATTAAATGTTACACAGTTCTATTGAGATGTTTTCACGTTATTTGAGCATTTTAGATTGAGAAAAAAAAGTGTGCTCTCTCAATGATTGCATTAATTATATCAGAGCTTGAAAGTGAATTCCTTTAATTGTGTTTACGTAACATTTTGCGATCCGATATATTAACCCATATGATCCGCGTGCAGCAAATTGACAGCTACTATGATAAATGATGTCACTACCATCTATTGTTGGACTTTTGTGGCGTTGGTGGCTATGATGACGACTAGCCTCCTTGCTTTGTTGTTGAGGGAAACCTTTCCGATTACTTTTATTTTATATCATTATTACATTAAACTCCTATTTAAGGCTTCTCCTCGCACAAACACGTAGCGTCGGAAGTGGAGACATGGAGAATAGGGCATGGACTACCTGGAGCGAAAAATAGTCTGGACGAACACAAGAGGTGACGCCAAAGCGTGTGTTTTGTAACTTTTTCCACAGACTGAAGCGTGTTCAGCAAGGAACTATGAGCAAGGAATTAAAATTTTCGGCAAAAACAGCAGCTAATGGCCGATGTTTTATCATTTTTGATATGCTTCTTAAACAGAATCTGGGGTAATTTTTACATGCAAGTATGCAATTTGAAATGTTTGAAAAATTGCTCGTTTTAACATTTGACTGTTCCATTTCCTTTCCAATCCAGATTGCCGATCCAACAATTGTTAATTATCAATTATTCGTAACAAAAATCACAAAAATTGTTTATACTAATCCTGAATACATTATTTCATTGTAAAAATTACTATTTTTTTACATTATCCATCTTAAAAGTTATGAGATTACCAAGGATTATATTTAAAACTATTCTAAGACTGAAGCCTGAACATTAAGGTATCCATTGATGTCAACGTTTTCTCCAGTTACTTGCAGATGGCTGAGTTATTGGTTTTTTTTTCAGCAAGACGTTAGTTTTTTATTCTTGCTCAAAACCCTATTTTAACATACATTTTTTCTTATTTGATTCTTTAGAAGATAATAAAGGATCAGAACTTATCCCTAATGATTCAATTTCTTTTGCACAGTTGGGATTCAATTTTCATAGGCGTAGCCAGAGGGGGGCAGGGTGGGGCCGTTGCCCCCCCCCCCTAACTTTTGATTTTATTTTTAGATTTTAATTTTTGTTTCAATTTTTTATTATTTATTTTTAATGTTTGTGAGATTGTCCCTTTACCTCAATGAAAAAGCGCGAAGTCGCCTCGATTTTGTAATAAGTTGTAGCAAAAAAGCGCAAAAAGCGGACATCCATGAGATTTTTTTTTAAATAATAAACCCAACCTAGCTAACCTAGCGTATCTAAAAAAATATCTCTAGTAATGTTAACTATGATTCAAGCATTGATTGGTTTTTTCCCGCTAGCTGAAAGTGGAAAAAGCTATGCTCAGTTCAATTTTCAGTTCTTGGCAATCAAAAAACGTAATATTTTAACCAATGTTATAGCTTCCGGAAGTCAAATAACACCAGATTGAGAAACACAATTCATAATTCATAGTTAGAAAGTGTATCAACGGAAAATGTATATTTGAACTATTCATGGTATGGGCCAAACCGATCAATGTTACCCCGCTGATCAATAATATCCCGTTTTACGGTACTGTAGTTTCGTATTATTGAGAATATATGTTAATCATATCTTACAGTTTGATTCAGTATTTTGAAATATTGTTTCTGTATCCAAGAGATATTAATGGAGCACATGCTACGATATAATCCAGGTGAAACGAGACGAATCGTATCCGATTTTCAGACCAGTAATTTGATAAGCGTGTGAGAAAGCAAGACAGCATGCTAATCAGTGCGAGAAGTTGCAGTGGTCTTATCCTATTCAAAGATTTTATCCCTTTCTATGAGCATGAGCAAGATAATGAGCATGATTGACCGCCCAAGGTTGCTACTCCGTTGCTGCCAGATCAGCTGTTATAACACAGAGAACCAACAGATGATGGTTGAGACTAGCATACATCCTCAATGTGTAAAAACTGGTCATCCCAAACTAAGGCAATACTGGCGCCTGCTTCATCCGAATGCATGTCAAATAAGAAAAGGGTAGGAATGTGTCGACGTGATACTCGTTTTATTGGAAGCCGAGACCGCCTCTGCACTTTCACTGGGATGTTGGATAACAGGATTGGGTGGCAGCAGGATTCTTTTTGGTAAACGATAAGCTGAATTCACGCGGCGTTTAGTGAAATATTTAAATATTAGTACCGATTTCTGATTTGAACCTATTTATACCAACAGTAAGGATGCTATTGGGGCCACTCACAAAGTGTGGTGGTGGTTTTTCATTCGAAAAACAAAAAGATTCTCTATAATGCTGGAAATCCGATTTGAACCGATTTAAACCAATAGTAAGGATGGTATTGGAGCCACTCACAAAAAGGTATAGTGGCTTACTTTCTCCAAGTGACACGGTGAGTATGGCAAACCAATATTATGGATGAAAATTAATTGTGATCCTCACCACCGGTCCACCAGCCCGGCGAACCACCACATCTCACCATGAAGCATTTTTGTAGTTTTTTTTTCTATGCTCACTCGATCACTCGCATCGCTGAATTATAGATAACCGAAACAATACGAAACGAGCCATGCCCGATAGCAAAATAGTGCGTAATTAAGCATCGACACAACTTTTCTCAGCCGATGCTCGAAGCATACTCTTTTTCATAAACTTTCAATTTTTACAACTGTATCAATCAAGTAGTGGCTTCTTAAGAACAATCTATGCTAATCCATTTAAATTTGCGATTGAGGGATTTGGTAAAAAATAAGAGTGCGTAGATGCATTTCGTGCCTTCTGGCAACTTTATGCTTCTATTGATGTCCAGGCTCATCCGTTTAGCACCAACCGGGGGAGACTGGTTCCTATACCCAATGATTTCATTATCTCCAATCTGCTTAACCAATCCCAATATATTGTGATATAGTGGACGGATTATTATAATTTGAGATAACTCAATGTAGACGTCTTCCAAATTTGGCAGATCGACAGGCAGTCCACCAGTGAAGACCCACCTGGTACCTCATAGCAAGATGCTGAGAGGCGGACCGGAAGATTTGAGAGCTACCCCCTCTTCAAAGATTTTATCCGTTTCTTTGAGAAAAAAAAAACGCGCTGAATTTATGTGCGATGGTTCGGCGCGTGTTCATAATAGAGGAATGTTTGTAACAAAATGGATCACCGGATAGAATACATACATAAGCACTCGGTTAGCCCTCGGTTTCAAAACAATACTAAGTTGAATAGGTTCATTGGTAGGAAATTCATCAATCAAATACATACCACAACAAGTCGAGAACACTCGCATGAACCCAGAGGAAAGCTACTATTAAAGTCGATGTTCATTACTTCTCATTCTAAATTTGATTTCGGAAAAGTGCTCTGCTGGTAAGTGCACATTGTGTGAATTGCGCAATGATTTTTGTAAATTATTAAATAGTAGTTCTTTGATTTATTGTTATCTAGTAGTACCATAAATGTAATTAAAAGAAACAAACGAACAAATCTTAACAAGTGCCGCTGCAATAACCACGAAGAGAAAATTATGCAAAATATTTTTTTTTCTCGAATTTGAACAACAATTTTAATAACATTCAATAATACACCGTTTTTGTTTTAAACTACTCAGATACACTCCACTTGATACGACGACACTATACAATCAACACTATACCGTTTAGACAGATCGTGTTTCACTTGGATCATATCAGATAAATCAGTTCAAATTTCAAAACGCTGATGCACCGGTGTATCTGAACTATTTTAAAAATATTGAGAAGTAGCAGATAGAACGCATATGAATTGATGAATAAAACTTCCTAAATTGTTTCTTATTACTCGTGTATTAAGAATACAAGTAGCAACAATTTATCACAAAAATCACAGCTTGCTTACAATCGCAACTTACGTCGGTTTGTAAAGTTATGCATGATTTTCCTGTTTAGATAAAATAGAGAAAATAATTAAACTGAAGGTAAGTTAAGAAGACACAAACCACAAGCTATAAACCCCCAAAACTCAAAATGTGTGTTTGTTAAAAGCTAACCACTTATTATTTGAACAACCATTAAAATTTTTTTTTATTGAAACAGTGTGAGCACAGTGAGTAAAAAAACGATGTTTTTGCGGTGTTGCTTTGTCAGTATATGCACTGAAAATTTATTTTCGTGAATTAGATTTCCCTTGTTTCGTAATCATGGATTTTGTTCATAGAATAAATTCCTCGTAATTTGTATGAAACATTCCTTATGCTTGTCATCTGGTGAAATGCTGTCATTACTCCTTTTTGTACAATGCCCGAAATGAATTTTGTGAAGACCAACCTATCACTGCTTTTCTTCAATCGTACTCATACATGTTGGTTTTGCTGCTTGGGTGGGCTGGAATCATTGATTTATCCCAAAATAAAAATTAAAGCGCTATCGAGAGTTATAAGTTCATACTCATTAATCAAGTAACTTCTAACGAGTCACCATGGCTTCACTAAGATCAACCACGGATTCAATAACAACTCTTCCCAAAAATACCGGTTCGAACCTCATTTCAGAAATATTAAAAAAAATCTGAACAACTCCTCGTGGTTTGCGCTTTTTTTTCAATTACATACTGAGTCGATATAGAAGTTCTGTCCGTCAATCATGTAACCATGCGTTCTTATTGATAACAAAATATTCGTAGCATTTTGTATTGTTTTCGTACAATGAACGAGTGTTCTTTCTGTGTCAACTAATGCTTCGTGCTTTTAACAGTTATGTAACAGCATTGTGGTATTGAATACGAAGGTAGTTTCTTGAAAAGTACAAATCAATTTCGGTGTAGAAAACAACGAATGGAGTTGTTAGTTCTACATTCGATTTCGTAATAAAAACGAAATTTAATTTTCAGTGTGGGCGATCGGGTCGCGAACTCCGTGGTTGTCGTAAACAAAAATCCAACATGACTGTAAAATGAATATTTTGACACATTACAGTACCCGTTAGATTTCAGCATGGTTCCTATTTAATGGGATTCGATTTTGAAACTTTGGGAAAATCGATAGTTTTTAAAATCTTTTGTTTTTCTTACAGTGTAATTCTCTCTCTCTCTTTCTCTTTCTCTCTCTCTCTCTCTCTCTCTCTCTCTCTCTCTCTCTCTCTCTCTCTCTCTCTCTCTCTACTAATTATGCAACTTATTCTCATCAAATCTTAGGTATGTAGTTTACATGGTTGTATTGGTGAAAACAGATGTTCTTTTATTGGAAAAAGTCTTCTGACAGCAGACTCAGCAGAATCTGTTCATGTCTTTATTTCTTTTATGTTTAGTTAAGTTTCCAAACGATTCAGTAAGATTTTTCGATTTCAGTATCATTTTCCATTTAAGTGCAGGGCATCTGACTTATTTTTTAAGTTCAGTTACACTTTGGGTCATTGTTAATTAACCAGTAATCAACTCTTTTCCGTACAATCAACAGCACTATGAAACGCAATCTATTAAAATTATTAATGAGATTTTACCACCCCGCATACCATATTTCATACCACCTTTTCAGTGTCCTTTTCCAGCAGCGTAAACCTCGATGATTGAGTTTCTGCGTACCTCCGTACATACCTAAAACACGCGCTGAAATTAATTTCGTTTTTCAGACACCAGCAATTTCGACAGAGTGCAATAAAAGCATTATAAATATTTTATGTTACTTTATGAATTCTTTCTCTCGCATCACGGCACCACCGATGAACCTTTTTCTCCAAGCATCCAATTGCGTCCCAGACGCCTCCATCATCCCAGCGCATGCAAACGACTATCGCGCACACTTTGAAGAGGATATACCAATGTACGAAATTTAATATAATTTTGGGTGGATACGTTGTCGCCTGATTCTGGCTGAGGCTGCTGAGTTGAGCTGGGATCGTGCTTGTGTGATGCAAGGCACGCCGCGCACGGTAGCAGTTTTGAATAAATTAAAGCGAAACTTTGATTGCCTCACCGCACCCGCACAGTTCCTTTTGGGGTGATTGCGTCCTCCCTGGACCAACTCTAAGCATGGTAGATGTGGCACTTGGGATTAACGCAAAAAAAAAAAGAGAATACCGTCTAGTGGAGTGATGGTCCCAAATGGGAAACCGCCGCCAGTTGGTCGGGCCAATAGAAGGTATCGTCTCACGCGAGCAAAGGGCAAGACTCTTTCGAATTCTGATTCTCGGCTCCATGGCGAGGTTTCGTGGTTCATAAAATCAGATTAAGGCTATCTCCCGTGTGGCTGATGCGAGCTAATAAAGCTCTAATCCTGGAGTCAATAAGCGCTCCGAGTGTGCTACTGTTTTCGGGATGGTTCGGATACGGTTCGATGGGAAATCCGTTGCAGACTATCAGCCCAGGCCCGGGAGTCCATCGCACCACCCATGTGGTGAGCGTTCGAATACAATGTTGAGTAAACGGTCAGATCAATAAATTGCTGGATTCCCCTAGAAATTATTGACGAGGTTTTCTTATAACTCTGCTAACCAACATGCCTGTTATTCAACTTTCGTGAATACACTTATTGACCCGAGACGTGAAAACGTGAAATTCTGAATCTATCCGTCGTAATGGCTAGACCAGTCATCAAAATTTAGCGGTATATTACAAGCTGTTATTAAAGATAATTGCAGTAATTTTTTGGGTTATTTTGCAGCACTTTAATCTTAAATAAATACTTAACTATTAAATCAGATGTGGTGAGAAGTGATATTTTGAAACGTCTTAAAACGAATCTTTTGTGTTCCAATGAAAAATAGAAAAAAAATTACCGTAGACTCTTTGAAAAGGTAATCAAACTTTGGGAACATCCATTGATTATGTCACGCAGATAATGCTAATTTTCTTTAAATTTCACTTCCCCTAATTGTATCGTATTTTTTTTGACATCATCCTATTTTCGTAACAATTATCCCTATTTTCAAATCAACGTCTCTCGCATTCAAACGTGACATACTTTACTTCACATTGTTTATATTATATTATTATTATATTATTAAATATTGCAAGATTCTTCTGGTAACACGGTCTACATGAATAAAACTTAAACTAAACAAACTAAATAAAGAAATTCGAACTCAGCAATCGTTGTCTAAAGCTCTTAGTGCTAATACAAAAATCAAACAAACTGTACACACTGTTTGGATCGTTCTGACCATAATCGGTGCGTCTAAGGAAATCAGTGCGTCTCAAGTTACGGGGAATGACGTTAATGTTGAGTTGAGCCAAAATACTAGGTGAATCTATACAACCGGTTAATACCTTTTGCACAAATAAAACTCTTTCCAGTTGTCGTCTTCTGCTCAACGTGTCCATTCCAAAAAGCCGGAAGCGATTCTGATACGGACGCAGATAGGTAGGATCACGCCATGGCAAAAACCTCAGCGCATAGCTAGCAAACCGTAACTGAACAGCTTCAATTCTTGATGTCCAGATTCCAGTATACGGACTCCACACCACAGCAGCATACTCCAGAACGGATCGTACCTACGAGTAGTAGTAGCAACGCACGTAAAAAGCATGGATCTCTGAATTCATGGGCAATTCTAAAGATAAATCCCAAGTTTCGGTCAGCTTTAGAGATTACAAAAGAGTAATGCTCTCTAAAGGTGAGTTTCGTGTCGAGATGTACTCCAAGGTCTTTGATCACGGACACTCTCTCCAAATATTCATCACCAATGTTGTAGTTCCATGTGATTTGATCTTTTTTGCGAGTGAATGAGATCACCGAGCATTTGTTCGTACTGATGGTTAACTCGTTGATTCCACACCATTCCGTAAAAACGTCAACTAGCACATAGTTTCACATTAAGTTTGCGAGTAAATTTTTCAAATACGGACGAATTGTAATGAAAAATCGGCGGTATGGTCAACGTAGACTGAATATTTTAAGAAAGTTACAAAAGTATTTCTATCTAAATCTGGACAATCACGAAATGTAGCACGTTGATACAGAGAAAACCCCCATTAGGTATCATTTTGAATATAATTGTACACCCGTTGTTCATATGTATCTGAAATGTTCTTCAAAGTTACTACACATACTCATTTTTCCTTAAGTTCGTGAACCACTATGACCCATATTTGAAAAGATATAAAATTAATTTATGAAAATATTGACACGTTTTCGAAAACTTCAATTTGAACTGAGGCAAGTTGTGATTTTTGGGTGACATTCCAAGATTCCAGCTGTAAAATTCATTAACAAAAATTTGGAGATATTCGAAGGAACTTAGGTTCAATGAACATGTTGGGATTACGACTTCCAAAGCATTTTCTGTTCTTGGGTTCATTCGTCGACATGCTTCCGAATCCACTGACGTACATGCTCTGAAAACACTGTACTGCACGCTACTGCGTAGCATCCTAGAATATGCTTCCCCGGTTTGGTCTCCGTACTACGTAGCGCATATTCTTTCAATTGAAGGGGTGCAGAAAAAGTTCGTAAGATTTTCTTTGTGGCTACTTCACTGGAACGATCCAAACAATCTCCCTCCCTATCTCGAGCGATGCCAATTGATAGGCCTGGAATCACTGCCTGACAGACGCGTGAAAATGTAGCGTTTATTTATATTTGACGTCATTAACGGTGTCATCGACTGTCCTACGCTTCTTGAGCAGATACCGCTGAACATTCCTCCACGACGCTCTCGGAACTCCAACTTGCTTGCTGTTCCGTATCACCGAACCAATTACGGTGGTTACAACAATTCTCTTGACGCTTGTATTCGGTCATTCAATGACATTTCTGACAAGTTTGATTTCAACATGTCCAGGACTATTTTTAAAAACCGAATTATCCGAATTGTTTAGTTATATAATAAATAAAAGACAATCCTTGATCGCTCACCTGGCCACGTCCATGCAACCGTTGGAGGATTTGGAATCTACCATAAGAAGACACGGAAAATACACGTAGCCATCAGTAGATATCAAAGGAAAAGGGAAATGAATAGTCGGAGAGAATAGTTAAACAGAATGCCCTGTTTGGTGAACAAAACAAAAATTTATCAAGAATGGTCGTTGGGAGCATCTAGTATAAGAAAGTTAAGTTCGGCTCCATTTCTCTTCAAACGATTGGGACCTATGCATTAACTATAATCCTAGCACTATATGGCGTATGGTTATAGCGCCATTACTCGCTCTCTGAAAAGAGAAGAATGTCTGAGAATATAAGTACGGATAGTGAAAGAGAACTTATCAGAGGATCTTGCATGTACGGCTTGGTAATCACAGTGGGTGAAATCATAGTTGTTTCGTGTCATGTAATCCACTTGCGATTCTTCCTCACGAGAGCGTTTCCAAGGATTTCTGGTATGTTTTGCAATTTGTATATGATTCAAGTTTATGAAAAACTTTTCATTGAACATGCTCAGCTACTTTTGATTTGTAGTTGTGTTGAATTGTTTGCTTGAGTTACTTTTGTGATATGCTCTTTTAAACTAGTTTTTAGAGTTCGGTTGGTTTGTCTTGTGTATTTTTTTCACAATGTTCACAAGCTATTTTGTAGACACCTGATTTTCCAAATTTTCCAATGAGGTAATTTGCAGATCATACGAGAGTTTGAAGTCTGATGTTTTTACTAGTAAATACTTTTTCAAAACCAAAATTTCTAAGGATTGGTCGTAAAGTGTGGTTGTCATATGACATTGATATTCTTTTAAGTTGAGGTTTTGTTAATATCAATGCGGTTAGTGATTATTTATATTGTTTTTTAAATTGTTTTGATTATGTGATTATAGAATGCTATATTGTGTTTGTTTGAGTGAAATGAAGTGCTTGACATTGTAATTTGTGTATTCGTCGATTTCCTGTATATTCCAAATATTAGTTTGGATTTTTCTTTCCCCAAAAGCAAGTCGAGGAATGGTCATTTTTTGTCATTTTCTAAATCGTAAGGCAATTCGTTGTTGTTGTGTGTGTTATTTTTTGTCTCTAGAGTAAGAGATAAGATATCCTTCATTACAATGCTAAATGCATCATCAACGTATCATCACCAAACTTTAGGGAATTGGCTTGTATCTTGTAACTGTAAAATTCACTCCTAAATGGGGAAAGAGTATAGTCTAGGGCACCCTTCAATTATTCGTAAGATTAGTTTTTGAAAGAAACATATTTTTCTATGCGTAGTTGTGTAGGTTTTATGTTTTATGAGTAAGTAACTAATTTTCTAACTAATTAGACTATTAACTAATTTTCTATAAAGTTTATGTGATACTAGGAAATAAAGATTTTTGATCAAAAGAAACATATACTTCATCTTTTACATCTATATTATGGACGAGCTCTGTAAAATTTGATTGACCTTCTGGGGAGTTGTTTTGGCATATTTTAAAATTCATTAACTAACATTACCAGGCTTGAGATTTTTTGGAAAACATTTAATTCTAGGCAACGACGGATTTGATTTTGTCTCACGCTTTACTATTCTTGGAAGAGGGTCTATTCTATGCTTTCTGTATGGCCCGTTTCGTATTTTGTCTGTCATAATTTTATCGTAGTCTTGCTTTTCCATGATAAATGTAAAATTGTTTTAATCTGAAAAAAAAGTTGGTTTTTTTTTTTTTTTTTTTTATTTTTTTTATATAATTTTTTTTTTTTTTTTTTTTTTTTTTTTTTTTTTTTTTTTTTTTTTTTTGTTTTTTTTTTTTTTTTTGTTGTGTGTTTGTTTTTTTTGTTTTTTTTTCTCTCTTTATTTTTTTTTTTTTGATATGTGTGGGGTTTTTTTTTTATTAAATAACTTTTTTGTTAAAAAAATTTTTTTTTTTTTTTTAAAAAATTTTATAAAAAAATATTAATATAACCCCCCCCCTTTTTAAAAAAAAATAATTTTTTTTTTTTTTTAAATTTTTATTTTTTTTTTTTTTTTTTTTTTTTTTTTTTCGTTTTTTTTTTTTTTTTTTTTTTTTCGCCACGTTTAACTATTTTCTCTTTTCAGCTTTTTTAGTTTTTTTTTTTCCCCCTTAAAAATTATTCACGGTAAAATATCTTCTTTTTGAGAACAGTTGTCCATCAATTACTCATTTAAAGGACATAGGGAAGCGGAACCTATGTTCACCATAGTACATATATTCATCATATTCTGCAGTCATCCAACTTCAAACGTAAAAAGATGTTTAATTTCTCCAATAAACGGACGCAGTAACCGAAAATATATAATCCTGGCAAATAAAATTAGGTCTTGAATATAATTAAAAGCTACAAAAACGTTTCGGAGACTTAAATTTCGTAAAAATAATGAGCAGTCAGATTTTCAACACAATTTCTTACCTTTGCACTAAAAATTCGTCGTATTGATCTTACCGTACTAGGGAATATACCCGAGCCAGACTCCAAGTTTTCTCTTTAATTGCACTTTATCCTCACACATTTTCGTTGCGTACTTGCACAAACCATAAAAATCACACTTCACTTATTATACTAGCCACACGAAAATCTACGAATACGTGATAAAATACGAGAGTACTATGGGATTAATTTTCACAATAATTTAAATACGCTTGCACCTATTCTGAACCGTGTTTACAATCGACGTAATCGCTTGATGTTGCCAAACTATTTTATTATGACTCTTATTCGAATGAAATGGGTTTGGCAGTACATCAATATCACCTGGTTCGTGGGAGTGCTACAAATCGCCCAAAGTTAAACTATTTTATTTTTCAATAGATTTAATAAATAATAACATGCTTTTAATTGTAGATTTTTTCAATATTTACCGAGAAATAAAATGCCACATTTAATAATATTTTTCCATCTCTGTTGAATTTGGCGGCACTGCTCACATACTGTATAGCATACACATCAACACGCACACTAGTTCAATTCATAGAGCATTCTATGCCCAACGTTATAGTGAGTCTTGTTGTCAATATTCTCATGGAAGAATAACAAACAAACCCGTTCATTTTGTCTTGGTTATATGCAGGCTATCCAACACAATTAAAGTTCTGTCAAATGATCTACTTCATGCGAGAAATTTAATTTTGGGTGTAGTAGTAGAGAGCGTTAACTTGTTTATATTTTTTCATGATTAAAATCAGTACGATTAACATATGTACACAGATGGGATTAATGTGTTTCGTGATATTATTAAAATAGGTACATAGCAGTGGCAACTTTTCCGTATTAAATTGGAAGAAAATTATCAGAATCGAATTTTTTGTGCGTTGCTAAACGATTAACGGTAAGTGGACGAATAAATTGTGAATAACTTGTGTACTTAATGTTCGGTATTCAGTGCATATTCACCGATTTCCACTGGAGGTCTGCTTATTGAGCTCAAGATAGGTACCGCTTCCCTATATATGAAAGGTTTTATTCAGCCTTATTCTTGCTATCAGGACTATTATAAAAATAATTATTATATTTTCATTTTAACACTTTCTGTGGTTTTGTATTTACCAATATCACTCTGGTATTGGTGAGTTGTCAGATACGTTTGGTATTGGTAAGTTGTCGGATACGTTTTTATAACCAAATGTGAATGTTGATAGATAATCTTGTACATCAGTTCAACTTTAGTTTTGGTTGAGTTTGGATTCGTTTCGTACCATTAAAAAATCAAAGGTTTCACTTGCAAATAAGATGATCTGTTCTCCAAAGAGTTCTTGCTTAACCTAGAACCACGTTTCATCTTTCCTTCAGAGAGTTCTTAGATATTCGAGACCAAAATTATTTCAGCTTAGATTTTTGGATCTCCATAAATTTGTGCTCAAGCTATAAATGACTTACAGATTGATGTTTAGAAAAAATCATGGAACGTTTGTCCTTTTTCATTCGGGTAATGAAACGGATAAAATGTTCAAATTAAAGTGCTGCATAATTGATTGTTTGATCACAATTTTTATAATCAGAATTGTTAACCAGAGCTACTTAGCTTACACTTTCCTTGCCAATCAGACTAAGGCCGGTGTGGCCTCTGCTGTATACAGATGTTTTCTCCATTTTGTTTGGTCCATGGCTGCACCTTGCCAGCATCGCTGTCTGCGAAGGGTCCACAGGTCGCCTTCTACTTGATCGATCCACCTTGCTCGTTGCGTGCCTCTTCTTCATAGGCCCGTCAGTTCGTTTTCGAAAATAATTTAAACTGGGCAGTCGTCCGACATTCTTATGTTATGCTCAGCCCATTGTAGTCCACCGATTTTAGCGGTGTGTCTTGCATCTGCACTCCACCGTAGATCGTACGCAACACCTTCCGTTCAAAGACACCAAGAGCGGGTTGGTCAACGAGCAATGTCCATGTTTCGTGGCCGTAGAGGACAACCGGTCTAATGTCTTGTAGATGGTCAACTTTGTAGTGAACTTTGTTAGATCTAAGTGTCCTTCGAAGTCCGAAGTAGGCATGATGCCAGCCATATTGCGCCTTTGCATTTCTCTAATGGTGCCACCAATGAGACCGAATACTCGAATTCGTCTACTACCGTCGATCTGAACTCGTGGTGGAAGGCTAAAATTGTCTTCTCATGAGCCTCTTCCCTTCATGTATTTTGTTTTCAACGCATTAATCACATACCCAATCCTACCAGCTTCGGCCTTAAGTCTGATGTACGTTTCCACCATCGTCTCAAAGTTACGACCTACGATATCAACGTCGTCGGTGAAGCCAAAAAGTTGGACATAATTCTTTAAGATCGAGCTACTGGTGTCTATCCCATTTCTTCGGATCACACCCTCCAATAAAATGTTAAATATCAAACACGACAATCCATCACCTTATCGTAACCCTCTCCGAGATTCGAAGGGTCTTGAGAGTGTCCTTGAGACTTGGACAACACGATGTGGATCCATCGTTGCTTTGAAAAAACGCGTCAGTTCCTCAGGAAATCCATATTTGTGTATGATCTGCCATAGTTGTTCTCGATCCATTGTGTTGTAAGTTTTGAAATCGAAATTGAAATTCGATCCATTGTGTCGTAAGTTTGAAATCGATGAAAAGATGATGTGTGGGCACGTTATATTCGTGACATTTCTGCAGCACTTGCCTCATCGCGAAAATCCAGCCCGTAGTATCGCGGGCACCCATGAATCCCACTTGATTTTGCTTCACGAACTCCTTTGCAGTTGGTGACAGACGGCGGCATAACATTTGTTCTGAGAGTTGACCAGAATAGGAAACTATGGCCAATATTGGCACACTTACCCTACTTGTTGCAGTTTAGATCACTGGAGCTCCATGTATTTATATCGTGTCCAAGAGTCCAAAAAGATTGATGGATTCACTTCTAGATATGAAGACCTTGACTCCAAAGAGATCTTGAATAACGCAGAACAACCTTTTACCTAAACACTTATTTCAGCTTTGTTCTTTCTTTCGCTGGTAGATAAGGAATGTATCGAAAATAAGCTATCCATGTACATTTGCGTTGTACGCGTGTATATGTGATGTCTTAAATTTGTTCATCATAGCATGCTGTGTGTTTGACTGTCATCTTTTTTTTGTTTACTTGTTTGCATGGTTTAAATTCTTTGTTGGCAAAATGTCGTGCATTGAAGAAGACGTGAAATTTATGGTTTTGGACACGTGAAAAGGGTCTAACTAAGGGTCTAAAATCCATCATAACCAAGTTTGAGGAACACTGTTCTTTGGAAGAACTGCCAGGCACCCGGATTTTCCAACCCGTAACTGGATATCAAAAAGTTGTAGCTCTAATTCAGAAGAACAAAATTTTATTCGCGAGTTTTGCAGCGAGCATGTATTTTGATGGACAACGAGACCTTTGTCAAAGAGGACTCAACCCCCTTTTCAGGTCTACAATTTTACACTGCCGTCGTAGGGGAAGATATAAGCAATGCAGACAGTCGATTCAAGTGAAGAAGTTTGGCCGAAAAGTGCTTGTATGGCAAGCAATATGTTACTGCGGTATGAAGTCTACCATTTTTGTACTACCGGAACAATCAATGCAGAAATCTATCGATCTGAGTGTCTGCAGAAGAGGTTTCTGCCTTTATATCAAAAGCATAGTACCGCTCGACTGTTTTGGCCGGATTAAGCGTCGAAGCATTACGCCTAAACAAATCTCATTTGGCTCACAAAAAATAGTATAGATTTCGTTTAGAAAGACATCAATCCACCAAATGGCCCTCAGCTTTGGCCCATCGAACGCTATTCGGCAATTGTGAAGAGGGTCACTGGCCAAAAAGACTGGTAAAGCAGCTGAGAATACAAGAGTCCAAAAAAAAATTTGGGCTTAGGCGTCTAAAAACTGTAATGACACACTTGTCTGGAATTTGATGAAAAGTGTTGTTTATTAAGGTTAATGCTGTAAATTGGTATCACTAGTCTAAATCATTTATTTTATCTATGTTTGTTCCATTTCATGATATCATGCCAATCAAAATGACCAGAAATGGTCCAGATTACTTAATATGGATCTGAATCAATTATATCCTTTGCGTTAATCATCTCATCACGGGAACAAATCCTTTTCTGTTTTTATGAATAAAAAATCATGAAACTAACTCTTATCTTATTTTATGAATTCATGTCTCTTAATCATGGTTTCAGGAATGAAATGACAGATGCGAGTCATAAACTTTGGAAGAGTTGTTTTGCCTCTAGTCTAAAGTTGTGTAATCATCTTCACTAATCAAGAATCTATTCAAGAATTACAATAGTGTAGTAAGTACATCCACCAGGTCCTATCGCCGCTCTTCATATCAACAGCAGGTTCGAATCCCGACGGTGGATTTATTTTATTGTTTACATTTAGAGTCGATAAAGTAGATTTGCCAGTTTCATGGATAAAGTTTTCAGTATCAGGAATTCAGCTCATGGTTTTAACCCGATCAAATCATGATTTCATTGCGAGAGAAAAATAGTTCATGATATCATGAATATTGTTTATGGTGTATATTCATAACACAAAAATACAACATATGCATGAAATCATGACCTGTTTATCTCATTTTGAAGAATAAATTATTTCCCGTGAAAAAAAATTTTTTTTTTTTTTTTTTTTAATTATTTTTATGATTTTTTTTTTACTAGATAATAAAAAATAGTAATAAAAATTTTATAAATAATTATTTATAAATAATTATTATAAAAATAAAAAAAACAAAAAATATTAACTTATTATTTTTATATAAAAAATTTTTTTATAATATTATTTACTATTTTTTACATATTTAAATAAAAAAAAAAATTTTTTAAAAATTCAAATTTTTTTTCCCCATAACAAAAAAAACTTATTTTTCTGTTTTTTTTTAAAAAGCGGTGTCCTCCCCCCGGGCCAAAAAAAAATACCCAAACAAAAAAGTAAAACGGGGGGGGAATTTTTTAAAAAAAATTGCCCGGGGGGGTTTGAGCGCCGGAGTGGTACGAACTGCAGTTATAAAATATGAAGAACAATTTACTTTTGAAGATGCATCGAGGAGTGGTCGGAAATCTGGTCCAAGGAGTTGAAAAGAAGATCAGGGATGCCAATACTCAGAAACCACCGGCTTCCGTTTGAGATGTGGCGAAAAAGATATAGACCTCGACGTCTAACGTGATGCGTGCCAAAGAGTGACTTGGAGCCAAAACGGAAGCCGGAAGCACAAGAAACCCAAAAAGAACTCAAATCAGGCCGCGTCTGTGAAACCGAGAGCTTGGAAACTATATGATACAATTTTGTGTAAAAATTCTTAGTGTATAATCATGGACGATGAATTGTATGTGAAATTGAATTATAAAACCCTTCCCGGACCACAATACTTCACTGTACGCAAGGACCGAAATTAAGAAGGCCATTTTCACCGAATAAAATGGCAAGAAAATGATGGCGTGGCAGGCAATATGCGAATGCGGCAAATTATCTAGCCCTTACGTAACATCGGAGACAATGAATACCCAAAAGTACCTCAAGGAATGCCTCCAGAGGCGTTTATTGCCGATGATCAAGCAGCATGATGGTCCAGTCATATTTTGGCCTGATTTGGCATCACGCCAAGGACACACTAGGGTGATACAAAAGCCAAAATGTCTGTTTCGTGCCGAAAGACATGAATCCACCAAATTGCCCGGAGGCACGACCAATCGAGACTTTCTGGGCTTTGACCAAAGCAAAGCGCCGGAAATTCGTAAAATCAGTGGATGACATCGAAAAATTTAAAAAATTGCGGGAATTGCAACTGTGCAGAAGCTTATGGTTCATGTTCGAGGAAAAGTGAGATGTCTCGGTTATCATTAAAGATTTTGAATGAAGAAGAGTAAAATATTATGTCAAACACCGGTGCTGATATAATTTGCCAAACTAAATAATTTAAATTTAAAAAGAACATCACATTTTTAAATAATATTTTGAAAGTGTGCTAATAATTTCTGAAACAGTGAAACAGTATAGTATGCAAAAAAAAAAAATTTTTTAATTTCGATTCAAACGGTAATCAATTTTTAGATTGTGTAAAGATAGTTAAATTTAGTAACTGAATGAATCCAAATTTAGAACTATTTATTATTTACTAAAAAGTACATTTTTCTGACTTACAAAGGTTATAGAAACAAAATTTAAATTTATTCAGGTTTGAACACAGCATTTCGCTTCCTGACGATATGCAAAAACTTTTCGCTTTAATGAGCCTATACTTGAAAAATGTCTACGTTTCCATAAAAATGGAATTGCCTTGAATTTCCAGAAAACCAAAGTTGAGATATTAGCAAAGTTTTTTCTTTCATAGCATTTCAAGCCTACTGCTTCCCCCACAAGCTTATTGCTTGGTCTCAACTTAGTATTCTAAATGCATTTCCAAATTTTTAGCTTTTCGATTGAGCTCTCGATGCCTGACCTACTTTTGCATTAGTATGATTTTATGGCAAAGTACAATCATACTTTATGGCCTGAGAGTCGAAAAATGTCTAGTCCAGACCGGGAATTGAACCCAGCTATCTCCAACTTGCTTTGTTGCAGCGCCTTCACCAACTGATCTAATGATGGACTCGAGCTCTTGAAGCAATTTGAAAATCATTTCAAAATAACTATTAAATTGCTGTTAATTAGTTTGTAGAAACTATTTTTAAGGCCTTTTTATGAACAACACGTTAACTTTTAAAAGTCAATTGACAAGTTCGTTCCACTATGCAGTACAGAAATTTATTGTTTTGAGCCCTGACACAAAAAACAGTTACTTACGGCAAACTAATTTATCAATCAGCAGCCATGTTTTAATTACATAATATACCATGCGGAAAAGTTACAGGTCTTTGAACTACTTCTATGGAGATGAAAAAATTGCACCCAGACTCGTCATCAATAAAAACGAAGGAATTTAGAACCCGCTAGTCAACATCATCGTCATTATTGTTCATTGCGCTGTACCGCCCTGGAGCTAGATATATTTGTTCCAAAGGCAACCGGTCCCTGACGCTAACGAAGCAGAGAACGAGAGCTCTAAATACCAGATATTAATCCTCTGACTTATGAACATGCGTAGAGAATAGCGAACATCGCGATCGTGGTCGATGTCAGTTGCACTGTTTGTGGACAATACGTAGCACGGGAGCTTCCTGATTTTGTTTGTAATTTACCTAGATCCAATTGCAGTAAGGATTGTTAAGCAACCAAGGAAAATGTGATTCAAGAATGTATGAACAGT
The DNA here is from genome assembly GCA_024533555.2 of Aedes koreicus. Lineage (NCBI taxonomy): Eukaryota > Metazoa > Arthropoda > Insecta > Diptera > Culicidae > Aedes > Aedes koreicus. The sequence continues at coordinate 135,182 of JAHHFK020000033.1, read as the reverse complement.
GCAATGCAGCTTGGCATGTTATCACTAACAACAACGTTAAGTATCACCTGTTGGAGCAGGCAGCATTATAAATGCAATCATCTAATTAAAACAAAATGACCTTTACCCTGTATTGCCACGTTCTATGCATTGCAGGATTAGACAGGATTAATAAGTCAGTTTTTCGATGGAACAAACTGTCCCTGCCAAAGTCAGTAGACAAAAGTTTTCTAGTCCTGTTGGAATATTAATTTTAACTTTAGGGCCCAGGCGCGTCCTACCAATTATGCTTAACCCGGCAAGATCTTAATGACACAAATGCATCAAATTTGCCTGTTTTACCATTATCGAGTCTATTGTCTTGGATGTATTATACGACCGCAGTAAGGTTGCTACCTCAGCGTCTCAAGGTTAATCAGATGCTATTGTCTTCGGATGGTGGAGGGAAAAATGGGCGTATTATAGGAAGAACCGTTTGTGAGGTCAATCTCCGTTCGACTCTTTGGTTTAACCATAGAGGTAAACTCTATTTTTGGGGCTAGTGAAAAATGTTTATGTTTTCATTTGTATAAATGTTATGTTGGTTAAGAAAAGGTTGCTCATAGTTTTTATTCTATTTGGTGACCGTTTGGAAAATAAAAAAATTATTTCCTATACTGTTTCAGGTGTATTGGATCGAATGTTGGATTAAGTCTTGTTTGCTTGAAGATAAAAATACATATGTTTAAATAAATCATTCACCTAGTGAGTGAAACAAAAAAATACACAGAAATCTACACGCTGAGAATCTTTGCAACCATATTGTTCATGTCGGAAAGGTTGTGGCAACCAACAAATAATTAACGCCACTGCACGGGCCTTTTGAAACATACATTTCCAACTCCAATACCCCCGCGAACAAAAGACAACGTGAAAACAGAGGAGAAAGTTTTCCAAATTGAATGTAATTCGTAAGTTCATTATTAATTAAAACAGCTTTCCGTGACCGTAAGCTGCTGAACAAAGCGGTGTCGTGTGTGAAAATTGGTAAAATCATAACCACGAGAACGGCATCATCGCGTGCCTCATTTCCTGAGCCATGCGGAGCCGTGAGCCGGTCCGGTGAACCAATAAATTTTCTATGGGAAGGTACTTTTCATAGTATAACAACAGTATCGATTATGAGGAATGAGAGATGGAAAAAGCCTTTTTCAGAGAGGAACGAGAGTAACTTGTTAAAATCTTAATTGATTGTGTAACATTATGTGAATGATTACTCTTCACAGTGTTCATCTGAGCTTGAATCTGTGTTAAAATTCATTAATTCGTTCATCACAATAAATCAATAAATCAAACACACAAGAACATAGCTAAACCAACAGCGATTTAAAGTAGGCTCGCTACTTAAGAATTCCATTGGGTCCAGTGCACTATAGAGCCCCGGGGGCCGAATAGTCCAGAAAAAAATATATGTACACCATGTCCAGTATATTATCAAACACTTTTATATTGCGAATGTGGTGGTGTAACTCTTCTCTTGCTGTTTGCTTGTTTTATTTCAGTGTCATTCTTTCGCGGAGTATGGAGCTTTTTCGTGACGCAGTGAAGACAAAGTTTTTGAATCGAACACAACCGGGCGCCATTTTTCAGAGATCTGAAACCCCAGATGTGACGTACAATTCCATTTATCGAACTATCAGAAGGTACCGTGATACTTCATCATTGGATGACCGGAAGAGATATCGTTCGATAATATATAAGCGAACGATTAAAATCGTCAGGGAAGAGGTCCGCCGAAACTCTCAGCGGTCGGAAAATGACTGCCGATCTGAATGTTTTGCATTCGTCCACCCACAATATTCTAATACAAGATCTGGGACTCCAGGTATTCGAAAAACACAAAGTTCATAGAGTTACCGAGAAAAGGCTCGAAAGAGTGAGTCTTATTCTATCGCTACACGCTGAGGAGGAGTTAGTCTTTTTGGACGAAAACATATTTGTCCTGAAGCAGTCCTACAACGTGACAAACAACACATAATTGGCTTCCACTTCAAAAATGTGACAGATAGCGACAAGAACCTTGTACGATTCCAAAGTGCGGCGTCCGTCACTGCAAGCGTGGCAAATGAACGCTAATTTTTTATTTAAAAATCTGTTAAGGTCAACGCCATTTATTACAAAACGGATGTTTTGGAGAAATTTGTTAAGCGAAGCGTTTGGTGAGTGCTTGTAAATTACCAGCTAATATGAACTATTACATTCTAAGTTTACGAGAAGAAACCTGTTTTCGACTTTCTTACATTTGAACCAAACCTGATAGAAAAAATATCGAGCGTCTATAAGTGAAAACTTCAGCTTTTGCAGAAAACTGTTCAAACTTTCAGTGTTGCCAAATCTGTAAATTTTTGTTAAAAAAAAACGAGCATTTCTATATGGCGATTGGAAAAAAATCACAGCTATGCCATAAAGCCAATTTATCTTCGCAAAGACTATTATAAAACTATGTTGTCTTATGGTGACTTCCTTCAATGCCAATTTGCTGTTTGATGCATTTACTGGAGGCAAAATGGTTTTAAAATGCTTTTTCAACTGACCATTATAAGATATTATCAATGAGTCCTAAAACGGCATTTCAAAACAGCATTTTACGAGTTCATAAAGTCGAAATAAAACCTTTGATAGGAGTAAAAGGAATTTGAGAAACAAGGTTTTAAGATCATTGTAAACAAGCTGTGTAGGTTCTCATACACCTGACTAAAATATGAAACCTATTGGCACCTCTTGGTGTCATAATAAAACCAAATTGATTTCTAGTGGATTTCATGAAGCCTTAATAAAACTTAATAAAGCAGCTTGGTTTTGGCAATGTTACTTGGGTAATCTCCGGCGAGTGAAGAGGGATTTCGTCCTAATATAGGTCTTGTACTATTTTGGCGGTTCACGATTCCTGAGCCATTAACCGTCGTAACAGGGAGCGAGGTATGACCAAAACAAGACGGATCAATTGTGTTTCTTCTACAAAGACAACAAGCAACAAACTTTAGCAAAAAAAAAAAAAAATGCAGTTTTCAACTGGCAATTGGCAATCAAAATCTTTTTCATTTACAATTTGGCCACACAAAATGGGTGATTTCTTCGAGTGAAAATAACATAAACAAAATCTAAGGATATCCTTTTATGTTTTTTCTACAAAGCTTTAAGGGAAAACTATAAGAAAAACTATTTATTTCAGCTCTTCGGATAAATTTTTGGATTTCTCGCTGAATTCCACCGATTATTTTTTGCACTTCCCATTTTATCTGCCATCTTTTTCCAACATTGATCCAAATCAGACGGTGTTTTCATTGTTTTGCCCCATTTCTTTAATTTACGTTTGATAATTGCCCAAAATTTTCGGACAGGACGAAAATGAGGACAATTTTGTGGATTGACACTTTTCTCATAAAAATCGACATTATTCTGCTTTTACAATTTTATCACTTCACGGCTGTAATGGCAGCTTAGCCAGCATGAATGGCAAAATTCTTCCTGTCATAAAAACCTTGGTTTTTCTTCCACAACTGCAGGTACCATGTCGAATCATCAACTTGCGAGCAAATTTATCTTCAAAGACAATTTTGAACTAAACTGGTAAACATTTTAACGCGGGGTTTGTCCAAAGTCCACTTTCACGTAAGTTTCATCGTCTATCAAAATACATCCGTTGTACTTGGTCAGTACTTGCTCGTACGACATCCGTGCAGGGGTTTTGGCATCCAGGTATTGTTACAGCGTCTTGTTGTGATGTTTGCTGGCATAGTACGACCGAAATCCTTCTCGCATACAGATTCACCGAACTTTACGGTGCGACGCAGTGAACTTTTTCACCAAATCACGCCCGTAGATCCCAGGATTCTTTTGGACTGCCCTCTTCACTCTTAGTTTCCGGTTGTATGTTCAACTTCTATCCTTTGTTTTGCTCGATCCAACGTTGGTCCAGTAACGTTTAAGCACGGTATTTACAGTCGATTTTAGATATTTGAGAACCTTTGTGATCATTTCTCCTAACAACGTTGGCTTTTCAACGTGAGTGTGCAGAATTTTATCACTTCTTTCACGAATCTTGATGAAATTTTTACCAATGAATACTTCTGGATCAAACGTTGTCATTAGTTTCTCTCTATGACAACTAGCGGTGCAACAGTAATTAAAAAGTAGCGACCAAATACTAACTGGAACGGATTTTCGTCAAGGAAATCAAGAGGTAGTCTTACTGTGTTGCCGTAAGTGGTGTCCGGAACTTCTTAAGTGGTGACTGCAAAATTATCGATTTGATTACAGATAAAAATTCAGGTTATTTCTAGGCTATAGCCAAAATTTGTATGAAAATAGGGCGTTGGTCTTATTGCATTGCCCGTCACTGTATCTCACTGTATTTCAGATCAAATGTTTCACGGAGAAATGAAAAACAAGATTCCGAAAATGACCATGACACGGCTTTGATCGTGTTGTATAGTTCGTCACTGTACAATGTACATACATGATCAAGCACCCTGCCTCCAGCTGATCATTGCTAGAATCACACTACTAATTCAAATTCGCCAAAACATTGTAGATAATGTGTCAGAGCGGATCATCGTTAACTTTTACATTCATCTACCGGCAATAATTCCAAAATACAGATGAAACACTATTACCGACGCCAAAGACTTTCCATAAACTTGCATATTTTATGACGTACCTATATTAAGTAGCTCAAAGTCAGTCGGCACACCATTGCAAACTCCAAATGTTAATATTATAGCCATCCTTTTTGACAGATAATTAGGTAAAATTTAACCTTAGCATTCCACCACAGAGGGCGTGGACGGAGTGTCTACATTTGTGGATCCTTTATGACCCCAAGCCAACGTATTTAGTTCAATGTCACCTTTACCTGGGGATAAAAGAGAAGCACATTTTTACTGCGTGGTATATATCCTGAAATTTCCCCCCTCAACTATATGTTCGCATCACTAGGTAGACTACCAAGGTGATCGATAGACGGTCTCTCGATAGCAAATCCAAAAGCTGAATTATTGATTTTTCTCCTGCAATGTGGTTGAAAAGTTCCCAATGGATTTTTTCAATTAGCGATTTAAAAATCTAATTATTCAGTAGCAGAATAATCTAATTCAATCATTGAAAACGAACGAGTAGGAATGTACAAAGAGTGAAAAAATCATCCCTCTCACTGTAGCACACAGAATTTTACTTACATTTCCCTCGTCTTTCTGCACTGCTCCTCTGTGCACACATTGATTTTTTTTATTAATTCGAAAGCTGCGCGACTGTGGAGATGTCATATTCCATCGTTCGTTCCAAATGCTAACGGCAGGGTCGACGACGACGCAGCACAGGTTTCTCTCAAATTTTGTTCACGAGAGAGAGAAAGAGAGAATATTTGCTGAGAGCGCGTGGACCGGGAAAACAAACGATTCAATTTTGGACAGGCAAGCACACTAACACATGCAGCATCGATCGTGGATGGTTCGACGAAAGCGAAAAACGGGTTGCCGTTGGTGGAGCGTATTTGAAGGATGATGCAGAAAGAAATACTTCGATGTACGCTTAGAGTAGGGTGAACTGGATGGGAAGAAAAAGGATGACCATAGTGGCAAGGAATCGAAATGGATTTGTGTTGTGTTCGTGATACTTTCAAGTTTTTGGCGAAGATTGTGTTTGTGAGACAACACCTCTTCTTTGGAATCTTTCATTGAAAAGTTATGAGGTATGGTTTGTTTTTCTACTTAGTTAGATATAAACATTCGTAAGGAGTACATGTGCACAGCGGATTAACATTAATTATAATTTTTATTGTTGTTTGTTTAATTAATAACAATAATAGGTGTAGTGCGTAGTGCGCGAGGCCAGTGTCGCGCGAGAGCTTGTAACCGCGAGAGTTTAGTGTACGCGACCGCTGTTGAGCTGGACCAGCAACAAGCCCAACAAACGAGTCTCGTGTGTCCGTTGATCCGGCTTAAACGTCACGCCCGATCCGCTCCGGCAGAAATCAGCTGTTTAATCCTCTCCCGCGGGTTTTCTGTTTTGCTCTAGGGATCACTGGCAGACGCATCGGTGATCGATCGATCAACCATCAAATAGTGTTCTTTGCGGTGTTCTAATCTAGCTGAATTGTGACGTATTAACTTGGATAAGCCAGTGAGTTAAACTCGTTGTGAAGGTGTGTGAACAAAATCTACTGATCTACCAAGTGGAAACAAAACGATTACTATGACCCAAGTGTAGTGCATATTACAGAAAATATCATAAATGGGTCATCCGTTTAGCTAGTGATATTTGATGACAACTTTGGGATTATCGTGGAAAAGTGTCCCATAGAAACGGGTTGGTATCTGAACCAACGGTGGTGGAGTAACAGATAGTGTTACCGAACCGTGATTACTATTTAAAAATAAGTGTGATAGTGGTTCCAGAGCATAGCTGTCAAAACAGCTCTTCTTGGTTTCTAGTCGAGAGAAATAGCCGTGAAAATTTTTCCCTTCGGAGATCTGCATTCATCGATCGGGAGGTGAGTTCAACTATCAGTTTCCTAGAAAAACCGTAACACTCTGTTAACTGCGAGCACCCGTCGGACGTGTATAAATTTCTTCGGAAGCGATAACTTGAGGCGCAATATAGTAGCCGAAGGTATCATAACAGCTGCGATGGCAGAAACCTGTTTTGATGAGTGTTAATTGTGCAAAATACATATCTGGGGCCAGCATTCGGAAGTTGCTTTCAACTATTCAGCAACTTTAAAAGAAATAATTGGATGATGTCTCTAAACGTGTTTAAAGATGACAATCGATTATTTCACTATGGTTATTTGTTTCCACAAAAAAGCACATGTACATCGTTCCTTAAATATGTCTTTCCACTATACTTATTAGTGGAAGTGTGGCTTAATTTTTACACGATAGGAGCATTTGATTTCAACAAAACGATAACGAAGTGCTTGGAATGGTCAGCAATAATGAATATTTGTTTATAACTATTGGCTTAACAAAACAAAACTATTGGCTTGCTTCACCTTCAGTACCTGCACAGCCTGAAAAAAAAAACTCTAGAACTTCAAAATACCCATGCATTATAAATCACACGTGGAAGATGTTTTTTTTAAAGAGTGGAGTGCTTGTGTGGAGTGAAGCTTTATATTACTTAATGCAATCGTATGTTTGAACATAGTATTCTATTTGTTATTTAAATTAAGTTGTCGATCATTTTCTCGTATACCAAAAGATTTTAAATTGTTAGTTCTGATGCGTATTAGATCTATTTAATATTTTGCCTCCAGGGAATCGATGTAGTAATGAATAAATCTTGGTAAATTTCTATTGACTCGTCAAATTATTCGAATTCATGGAAAACATGTTTATTTTCACAGTTTTTAGTTACATAATGTTACTACGATATAGCCATTGATGGTTAATTTTCGATGTTATAATTGTTTTAGTTTTATTTTACAACAAAATAAACATTTGTGCAACCATTTGTTTTAGATACGCAATATATTCAATTAATTTTATAACGATGTCCCTATTTTGTCACCCTCACTTAAAAGTTTTATTCAAGAATTTCTGTTAAATTGTATATCAAATATACGCATTCACAAAGGATATTTGAAGCACATTTTAGGTGAATAAAACAATAAAACCACACGGTATTGAAGAACTTAAACAAATGTTTTTTTTTTTTAAATGGGATTGACAAAATCGGTTGATCTTTGTATAGACAAGGTAGGTCTTGTCATTTAAAATATTTATATTAAATAAAAATAATAATTCTAAGTGCAAATGGCACTTCAATTTGAATTAATTCGATTGAATTTGATCGATTATAGGTGCATTCTAGAAGACTAACATTATAATTAGGTAGATGAATGCTTCTCCTATGATTTGTTACAGTTTGTTCTTGATTATCGGATTTTATTTCATGGAGGTCGGTGGTAGACGAGTTTGTTTGCTCAAGTATAAGTTAAGTATAAGTATAAGTTCTATTCATACCAATTGGGGTTAAGGAGTTATTTTTGTTAACATGGTGTAGATGTACAAATATTCCGAGCATAACACGATATGCTTTCAAATAACTTTGAATGAACAACTTTAGTGTTTTAGTTACCGGCTTAGTATCTGACAAATTTGTAGATCTAAATAATTTGAAACAGGTTTGTTAAAGAAACCAAAAGATTCAAGTTTTATGCACTTTTCAGCAGTATAGGTTGATGTTTAGTTATTTTTGTTTGTTGTTATTATGACAAGATATTCATCGGGTTCGTCGATAACTAAAATAGCTATCTTTGAAATGTAACTAGATCGAAGAAAACTTTTGAACACATGTCTAAGAGAAGAACTGGTTGCTTTGCAGAAAAAAATCATTTATCTTCGTTTTGAAATGTTATCGTGACATTTGGAACGATCTACTCTGTTTTTTCAGTCAAACACTAATGGATATCAGGTATATTTTGTACATACATATATTACATTCTCTTACGTATAAATTCATATAATCGGGATACGGGAGGGACCATCAGGGCACCCGATTGAAGAAAATTGGATGGTGAGAGTTGGAAATACTAACTCTCCCTTGCTAACAGTTTGTGGATAAAGGGTGGGCTCTTCCCCCCACTCACTAGACTTTTGTTCGATACTGCGTTTTTGACCAATTGTTCAATCTCGTTGTTGGAAGGAGACTCTTTATAATCCCGTGAAAATGTGTAGGTGATGTTACTTATCGATCCAACCAACCCGTTTTTGGCCTTTCAATTCTAACAGTGGGAAGAACCCGTTGCTTTCGGATTTAGTGTCCGTGCTACAATGAATGGTACACAGAAAAAAATAATTAATTTTAACCAGCGCGTAAAATTTCCCTTCGTTTAATTCCAATCCATAGGAGGCGTAAACAACGAAATTGTTTGCAATCTTTCATACAACAGGCTAGATTCAGGTGTTATCTGGCTTAAATTTACATGAAATATCCCATTAATTTCTGCCAAATCTAGCATTCCTTTTATGTGCATCAGATAACGCAGAAAATTCAATGTTTCTTTTTATCTGTGTAGTACATACCATCGTCACATATCATATCATGATATCTGGATATATATGTGTCATTTTGATACTAGTTTTAGTCTTGATCGAATCATCCGCTTTTTTAAAGATGATAAGGTAGTTTCGGAGGAATATTATCATCAATATATTTCCCGATTGTTTGCGCACTAAAGAGCTATTAAATGCACATAAATTGGTAGTTGCTAGATGCTATATAGATTATAGCTTGTTCTATAATGAACTGTTCGTATATATCTAAAATGTTGATATATTAAGGTCTACATCCGTAATAATCTTGACACCCTAAGCAGGTAGTAACATTCGCATCATGTATTGTATTTCTTAGGACTGTATCAAAAACAAACTGGCAACACAGTTTTTCACATAGAATGAAATAAAAACAACAACAAAAAACAACTGTATCAGTTAATTCAAGTCTTGCTCTCTAAGTTTAAACAAAAAAAAAAAATGAAAGCAACTTTATTGCCAGAAATTTCTGATTTCGGATTTGACTCCACTCATGAGGCTTTGGACAGAAGTCTTGTCGCGTTTTCTGGCTGTCGCAGACCAATTCTTTTTGAACTCTTCCATGGTTTGGCCAGAACATAAGAAATACCTTGGGCTGCTTGTACGACGGAATCACCCTTTTTTGCAAACACTCAGTACGGGAAACATTGGCGTTCATCATAACTTTACTTTAGAAAATCGATGACTTGGAGTCACAGGAACAAATTGCCTGCCATACGAGAGCCTCCTGGACAAATGTTTGCACCTAGAACGACTTTTCGGAGATGCTCACTTCTTCGCCGATGACATTGGTGCAAAATTGCTGGCCTGGAGTCCTCGTTCACATATGTTTCGCCATCGATCAAAACGCAGGCAGATGGTCGTTGCAAAAGTCGGCTGTATAACTTTCTTGGCTGTGGTTTTCGCCCAGGATATTTGCTCAGCACTCTGTTTTTCTATTTTCTGCTTCGTAGCAAGTCTTCAGTTTGCTGTGCTTCTTGATTTTTTGCTCCATCCCGATGAAGGTACCAGCCTTTTTAAACACATCACTAATCGACATCGATCTGTTCCGAAGGATGAGGTTGACTACCTTCCAATCCAATTTTTTGTCGTGATGAATTCCGAAAAGTTTCGCTATTTTGTTCATCGAAACATCCGTCTCACAAAGCCAGGTGTCCATTTGAATTTTAACACTTTTCGATTCGCGGCATCTCGAAAAAGATCACTGTTTACCGAAAGTTCACGAGCTGATCAATTTGTTGACAGATGAACGCGTTGAAAGTAGGTAGGCTCAGACCGATAGTCTTACGCGTGTATGGGTGAACGCATCATAAGCAATGCCAGTTCATTTTTGCTTCAATCCTTAATGTTACTATTTATTTCATAAGTTTGGGATATGGTTTACAAATTCACACGATCAATACATCGTTATTCTGCATTGACATAAAAATCTAGACTTCGTGCTTCACTTCAGCCATAAAGGGTTTGTACAGACTCCTTAGTAATCTTGCTGGCAGCACTAGTCCAGATTGGTTGGAAATGTTTAAATTCAAGCTCCTGCTTCTTTCCGGAAAGCGCCCGCTTTATCAGAGCTTAATGTCTTTCCATTGGATGTAACTGAAGATTTACGACTACTTTTTGGTACGATATTAACTTCATACCACAGTCATAGGCAGTTATCCTTTTTGCAGGTGCTCCTTCTGGTGAATATTCCTGTTGATTGTGCCGGTGGAGATGAAGGACTTACTTTTTCTGAGACGCAAAATACTTGCTTGGCAAACAAGGTATTTAAAAAAAAAAATTTAACAGCTTTTTGGTCCTAAAATGTTTCCTTTCTGGCCATAAGTATAGAAAATCAGTCCTTTGTTTAAAATCTTCCAAGGCGTAGTTAGATTAATCGTTTATTATGTTTAACATGTTTATACATGGATATTTCAACAAATAATCGCTATACAGTTTCCGAGCACGTGATTTTGCCATTAAATTATGGTTTTCATTGCAGTTGGAGGCTTTTTTAACTTCTTAAAATTTTATTCCGGAGCTTAGAGTTGACTTTTAGAAAAATCCTGACGACATTTTTTTTCTCTAGCATCTTAATCACCTTCCCGTCAATAGCACGATTCGCACGTCCAATATTTTTGTCAGTTGGTTTGCTAGTTAAATATTCAGAAAATGTTTGTTATACACTGTGGACTGTAGACGACGAATTACAATACAAACCCTAAGCATTGTATTTGACTTCCAACAATGTCTTGGTATATTGATTTAGACTTGGTCTTCATTGGCATTTTTTTGTATGACATTGCGCAGTGTTATCCGGCCTCGTATGTGAAGTTAACGTGTTTATTTTTGCAGTTGTATTAGGAAAATATTCGGGCGGATTTCTTATTTGGCATTGACATGGCATTCAGATTTTGGCGAAAACTAGTATTCGGTTGAGAAATGCATTGGTTTAATAGATTTACGTTCATTACGTAGCAATCTGCAAATTTGGCAGAATCTGTTGTTATAATGTCACATTATGTCACTAGCATTTGCTGTTTTGTTAATTCATACTGTTCTGTTTAATATACTGTCTAATAAATAATTCATCACCTAACACGAATTCAAGAGATTTTTTTATAAGGTTGATAGTACCAATGACAGGGTTTCTTTGTTAACTATCTCCTTCATTAGTTACTAATCCGTCTTTACGTTTTTCATTGAACTATTTCCCTAATATGCTAACTGGGAACACTGTCGTTCGATTTGTACTAAGGAACTCTTCTTAAAATGCATAATGCCGTTATTATTCATTAAGGAGAATGACTGAGGAGAGAATCTCTCATTGTTACTTTCGATCTTATGACAATTTTCTCTTGATTAAATCGAAATAGCGAACAACTATTTACCCGTGTGTAACAATAGTGGACTGTATTGCGAATAATTCAAATCGTTGAATGAACCTAATCTTAAATTGACTTCATTGTATCTTAAATAATATCATCAAAATAAACAACACTGTACTCTCGGATTCATTTAATTTTATTTGCTAAGCAACAGCCATTCAAGCTTGAACCTCAGCGTGTGTAAAATTCCATAACCGTCGATTTAAAAGAAATCGAAAAATAACAATAAGCAACTAGCAAATCTGTCCGTTTTGTTGCCGCTATGTGGCATCTCATTGCACGTCGAAACCTCGTGTCAATATCGGGTGGCGTGTGGCAAACGTCGGCATGGTATTTTGACCTGCTAACAATTGCCGCAACTTCGCCACATCAGTGCGCACCTCAAATAAGTGAACTACGCGGTTTTAGTGAACAAGCGATTTGAAAATTTACACCGAGTTATCGATTAATTTTGTTTTTGCTTAAAAGTCTTTCTGTGGGTGTATTTTTATCGACTCAAATCCCAGAAAAAAAAATTAGCTTCATTGCACATGAAATCATTTTTGACACATCCTCTTGCTGTTATCTTGGAGCTTTTCTCTTAAGGGCCTAGAACACTAAAGAGGAGATATGTCAAAATTTGACCAATCGATTTGCTGTCAGTTTTGTTCCAAACGGGGTCCTCCCTTAGCTCAGTCGGTAAAGGCGCAGCTACACAGCAATACCATGCTGGAGGTGACTAGATTCGATTCCCGGTCTGGGCTAGACATTTTTTGTTAAGGAAAATTTCTCGACTGCCTGGACATAGCGTATGATTGTACTTGCCACACAATCATACTAATGCAAAAATGGTACCTGGCATCGAAAGCTCTCAATTAATAACTGTGGAAGTGCACTTAGAACACTAGTTGAGAGCAAGCAATAAGCGAATTATGAAAGCAATAAGCTTGAAATGCTAAAAAGAAGAAGAGGATTGTTCCAAACGAGCAAATGACCTGTCACATTTGGCTTCGCGAAGATTTTGAGGAGCAAGTTGTGGTTTATAATATCAAAGCTGGCTAGTTGTTATCTATGGTATTTTTGGCTTTTTACTTTGCTCTTAAACACTAAAATATAAGTACATGAGGGTCTTGGTGGATTGTGGCATAAACTGTCATGTTCTAATATTAACTACATAAGTTTTGTGAATATTAGACTAGGTTTATTATCTAATGCATTGCTCCCTTAAACAATTTGATTTCCTTAGCACGTTTTCTTAAGTGTCGTTTTTGATTGGAAAAATATCGGATCACATAAGTTCTCACCAAATGAGCATGTTAACTAATGGTTGTCTTTCGGAGGTTTAATTTTATAAGTGAAGATAAATTTAAATTATAATTGAGTCTTTCTAACCGTATGCAAGACTAAGAAGCTGAATTATAAAACAACTTCACGTTTTGAAATCTGAAAGTATATAAGCTATACCTAAAATTCTGGATTGAGCTTGTGAGCCCACAGCAGATCCCTGACCTTTTTTTTTAAAAAAAATCTAAGCTCCATTTAATGCTTGAAGATTTTGCTGCACGGAAGTCGTTGAGGGTATATGCTTTCTTATAAATCTCATGGCTTCGCAAATCATCCTACCTCAATAAATTATTTTTATTCCATAAATATGTTTGTATTTGTTATTAAGTAATAGCATAGATGATTCAGAAAATACATTAATCCAAAAGGAGTTCAATGCTTAAACTTAGTGTGGTTTTGAACGAAGAGATTAATACCCTACAATATTTTGCCCAAAATTAAAATTTATAGACGTTTCGGCATTTAGCTTTAATAATACTTAATGATTCTCACAACAAACGACTGAACTACATATGTTGAACGCATTGATAATGCCAAAGCGTGTTTTATTTGCCAGAAATGAAACGATCTTAAGCCATTTTGTAGTTTTACATAATGATTACAAAAAACAAACCATGTATGTAAATTTACCAGAATTGAAAGCTTTGAAATGCTAATAAAAATATAGCAGAGAATAGAGTATTTTTTTTATCAAGCCTAAAAAATTAACAACTTATTCCAACCGAAGATGTTCAACCTATTAGCAAAGTATATTTTTATATTTACTAATGTTCTTGTATAACTAAAAACTTACATTTTTTTATAGTTACACATGACTACTTTTATAGTTTGGTATGAGAAACATTTGAAGTCTTTCAAATTTGTGCCTTAAAATTTTAAATGGCTTTTTTTTGTAATTTTACACCCTAAAATTTAATTTTTATTTATGTGGGCTATTTTTTTATATGTTCCAGAATTTTTTTTCATATACTTGAGGTTATTTGTTTACTTAGAGTATAAGTCACTGAACAAATGGAACTCATAATTTTGCTGCATGGATGTTGATTTTATTCTGTAGAAAAAATCCTTTTGAATTTGTGAGAAATGTAACTGCAAAAACTCAAAGAGCCAATGGATTTCATTTAAATTAATTTCTTTTCAAAGAAAAACTGAACTTGTTATTGGCGTTTAGGAATGCATTTTCGTTCTGTGTTACGGAACAGAATATATATCCACTTTGTCATATAAACTTAAGCTAACGTCTCCCTTACCGTTCTCTCAAATGACATAAATGTCCGCCCGCATCAATATGATTTCACTTCCAGCGGAAATTAGAACCGTTTTCCCATCACCAACAATGCGCAGGATTCTTTCACCTGTTCCAATAGATTCACATTCCGTTCAAACCCTACCTGTAGTAGAAAGGAATTCTCACAGTTCAATAATGGGTCGTTCCAAGTGTCACTATTCATCGACATCGACTCTTTGTGCATGAATGTCAAACTTATTGAGGTAATCACGTTGAAGTTTGGGCAGTCCAGTGGTCATCAGTGATCGAGGCTGTTTCTACTTCAATCAATCCATTCTTCTCCGACGTAACTTCCTTCCAATTCATAAGGCAGCTTCAAAAAATATTACGTGTATGAAAAAAAGAAAACCAAACCTCTCTTCCCGCTACCGCACCTTTCGTGTCATTCCGACATATTTTCATGATCGTGTGACTCACAATAGATACTACACCTTCGCTTCTTTGGTTCCTATACCTGCGGTTCCCTACCCAGCCTTGGGATCTTCTCATTTGCCTCCTTCGTTCAGTGCTCTTAATCAATGAAATATCAATCAGATATTTCTTCGTCTTCATTTTCTTCTTCACAATCGCCACGCATTTGGCCAACTTGTTCACCGGACGGTCCCGTCGGTTAGTTTCACACTTTTCAAAAATTATGACTTTGATTTCTTCTCCGTCGCCTCCGTTCTCCCGATCGGTGGATGGTTCATTCATGAAACAGCATACTCCATGGAACACCATCACCGGAATGTGTGTATGTGGACTCTAACGACAGCTACTCGGAATCTTGGTCTTGTTGTCAAGATTGATTGCTAGGGTTGGAGTTTTTTTTTCCAAGCTGCTGCTTGCCGTCCAGACCGGATCGATCGTTCCGCATGGTGCGATGCTATATTGGGACATTCGATGCATTGATTGGGATCAAAACATGTGTTACTAATTTTTGGCAGTCTGACTGTCAGTATTTTCATATTACGTTGATGTCTTTCCAACGCATGGAAAACCCATAATATTTGAGAACAGGAAACATTTAGTATCGAACCTTTACGAAATAATGATTTCATATTTATGATTCATCGTGATCGTCGTGCAATTTTTGGGAAAGTTACTCGGTAGTTATCTCTAAAAAGTTCAAATCCGGCGACATGGTTTCGTCAAAATTCAGTTCCACTAAAAGGGTCAACAAAACGTCATTCATGATTGAAGTCAGTGACGGCTCGCTGGCGAGCAAGGCGCTTGGTCAGGATCGTGAATTTTCTTAAAACACGAATCTTTATGACTGCTTAAGTGCTCTTTATCAAAAATATATATATTTATATACGTGCATACGAAAACGGAGAAAAAAGCGAGCGAACAGAATCAAACACATCACCTTGTCAGTCGGGAACGGTGGAGTACTTTTCTGCGCTGGTGAAGAGACCCGCGGCGAAGTTATGCTTGGAGTCGCATGTGGGGCTACTTCGGACGATTTTTATTGTTGTTCTGTTCATATATTCATGAGCGGCTGTGATAAAATCGTACTCTCATTTTTACAGTTTAGGGAATAGCCAAGTATGGGTGACAAAACAACTAGCTATATCGAGAAATGATCATGATTCCGCTTGCTTTTACAGTCACAGTTTTATAGCGGGCAGAATTCTTAATTTTTCACAATGCACGACCGCTAAGTGCGTCGCAGAGATAAACGTCGCGAACAGCTAGTCGTTCCTCTGCACCACGAAACCGGGATCGGCAGTGAGAATCGTAAAAATATCAATAATTGGAATATGAGCCCCCCACTTCTAACCGATCCATCACATCACATGAAAGCACACACATTTGCCTACGGTATAATATGTTAAAACACTTATGGAACAACATCATTATTATTCCATTTTCCGCTGCGCGCTTATCTTTATGCATAATTATGTCATTTGAGACACGATACTGAAATGGAAATATTTGTCGAACTTCTTCAGACTTCCACCGTTGAATGCGTACCGACCCATGTGTTGTCGTCGAAAAGCGTTCAATATCTTCTCGCTTCTCGGTTGAAATGGGCATTCTTCTCCAATTCGCTGGCTGCTGAAGGTGGACAATTTATAAGACATTAGGCAGAGTGTTCGAACTTGGCATGTGCTGCTGGCTGACTAGCCATTCGTGGACGATGGATGATTGTATTGACGCCAACTGTCAATAACGGTTGGCATGGGTATGTATCGGAAACCCTTTGCAGCATTTTCATGTTTTAGAGAAGTGTTCGAAAAGTACAATTAGCTACAACTCGGGGTTGTTGTTCTATATTGTTGATCTAAGGCGCCATTTACAATCTTCGATGTGCTAAAATTGCCCACTTTTACCAAATTACTCGACAAGGAAACATAATACTAATAGCCGTTGGAAAAACGAAATAGGCGTGCAAAAGTAATATCTAAGAACGTCTATGTTTCTGGCGCAGGTCACCTTACTCGAAAACAATGAATTAATGCCTGAGTAGTTTGGTTTATTAGTTCAATAGTCTGTGTTCAACACTAGCGACAAATTCTGTTGAAAGAACACAATCAATTTGTACTTATTCTCTCGTATCAAAGAAGGACAAATATGTGACCCATAAGATGAATGTTGTGCCTTCTAGAGCCTTTTTAGTATCTTGAAAATCCATTATTGTAAACAAGTCATACAAAATTAAGTCTTCAGCGCAATCTACAATTTACACACTGAAAATTTATTCTCGTAAATTAGCTTTCACTCGTTTTGTAAGCATGGATTTTGTACATAAAACAAATGTCTCGTAAATTGTATGAAACATTCATATTGCTTGTCATCTAACAAAATGCTATCATTAAACCTTTTTTGTACAATGCACAAAATGAATTTCGTGAAGACCAGCCAATCGCTACTTCTCTTCGATCGTACTCATAAATGTTGGTGTTCCTGCTGGGATGGGCGGGAATCATAAATTTATCCCAAAATAGAAATTAAAGCGTTGTCGAGAGTAAGAACCTTATGCACATTAATCAAGTAACTTCTCACTGGTCAACATGGTTTAGTGAGATCAACCACGCACTCAATAACAGCTCTTTCTAAAAATACACGATCGAATCCCATGTCTTTTTTTTTTCAATTATATATTGAGTCGATAAAGTAGATCTGTCAGTCGTTCATGCATCCACCAGAGAGACGTTTATTTTTTATTGGCAACAAATTACTCGTAGCTCATTGTATTGTTTTCGTACAATTAACGAATGTTCTTTCTGTGTTAACAAATGCTTCGTGCCTCTGACAGTTGTGCGTTTGGCATTAAATAAACAGGTAGCTTCTTAAAAAGTACAAATAAGTTTCGTTGCAGAAAACAACGAATAGATTTGTTAGTCCTACCTTCGATTTCGTAATATAAACGAAAATTAATTTTCAGTGCAGAAAAGGGCGTTTGACTGAAATTTATTATTAACAATCAGAAGTCAGATTTGTACTCGTCTTATATTAAAAATCTCTGAAGATTCCCTTATAACATTTTATTTTTGAATACCGAACAACCATTTTCTAAAATATCAAAAATTCTCTATCCTGTATACACGTTACATGATTTCTAATCCTCACTCAATTTCTAAGAATCCTGAGAACGTCTTACATTTTTTCAATCGTGGTGCTGGACTAATTTCAAAGTTCAAAGACTTTCTTCAAACATTTATGGAGGTAAGCTTTAACCGTTAATAATTCTGTGCAACTAACGACTGTTCCAGAAAGTATAAGCTCACCTTATTTTAACGGTCACTTTAAATATAATGAAATATTTCAACATGTTTTGGCTGCGTCCTTTTGTTTGCATATTTCTGAATGACATAGCATAAAAAAAAGTGCTCAGTTTTGTGTTACCTATCAAAATGCGCGGTCTTACTCCGGAACAACGAAAAAATATCGTGCACAAATGGTGCACTGTGAGCGGACTCATCTTGAGAAAATTGGCCAAGGAAGAGGGTGTAAGCGTCGGAGCGGTACGATCTGCGATTCGAAAAAATAGAGAACAGTGTACGTTTGAAGATGCGCCGAAGAGTGGTCGGAAATCCGGTCCTGTTAGTCCAGATATCGATAAAAAGATCAGGGATGCCTACAAGCGAAAACCAGCGACTTCCGTTCGGGATGTTGCGAAAAAACTAGGGACCTCGTCGAGTAACGTCATGCGTGCCAAAGAAAGACTTGGACTAAAAACATACCGGAAGCAGAAAAAACCCAAAAAGAACCCAAAACAGGTCGCGTCCGTGAAACCACGGGCCCGCAAACTTTACGATTCGTTATTGTGTAGAAATTCTGGATGTATAATAGTGGACGATGAAACGTATGTGAAACTAGATTACAAAACGCTTCCCGGACCACAATTCTTTACTGTAAGCGAAGACAAAGACATCCCCGAAACGGAGAAGGCAATTTTTACCGAAAAATTCGGTAAGAAGGTTATGGTTTGGCAGGCAATATTCGAGTGTGGTAGAACATCTAGTCCGTACATCACAACGGAGACGATGAACACTCAGAAATACGTTAAGGAATGTCTCCGATTATTGCCGATGATCAGGCAGCACGAAGGTCAAGTAGTGTTTTGGCCTGATTTGGCGTCATGTCATTACGCAAAGGACACTTTAGAATGGTACAAAAGTCAAAATGTATGTTTTGTGCCGAAAGACGTGAATCCGCCGAACTGCCCGGAGGCACGGCAAATCGAGACTTTTTGGGTTTTAACCAAAGCAAAGCTTCGAAAATTCATGAAACCAGCGGACGACATCCAAAAATTTAAAAAAGATTGGCCAAAAGTGGTCAAAATGGTGGGAAGTACCACTATGCAGAAACTAATGGGTCATGTTCGAGGAAAAGTTAGGAGTCTTGGCTATGATTAAATATTTTGATTAAACGAGAGTAAAATATCATATAAAATACAAATACAAATATGATTTGCCAAATAAAATTATTAAAACTAAAAAAAAACATGACTTTTTTGTTATTTTGAAAGTGTGCTTATACGTTCTGAAACAGTCTATATGAAACCTTTCTACAAAACACCCCCAAAAGAACACAAAAAAAAAAAAAAAAAAAAAAGAACACAACAATAGAATTTTTATACAACAAAACAACACAAAATTTTCTACCACGGGAATAATAACATAAAAAAAAGACGATCTAATACTAATACATTATAGTATTTACACAATTCTATCAATCTAAAAATAAAACCATTTGTGGAAGAGAATTTTAGTTATCGGTAATTATGCGTTATCGTAGTTAATTAAAATCACAATTTTCAATCACTGTACGGACTATTTGACACATGTTCATTAAATGACTTAAAACGCAGAAAATTTTCACACATCAATCTGAAACAATATTTAAAGTCTCAATAGGCAATTATCACGCTTTAGTTCAATCATTTAAGAAACGTAATTATGCTGAACCTTTTTGATCCGAATACCCAGCATCTGGTTTGAGTGGCGTGACATCCATATGTGATATACACTTATCCTTATCCAAGTCGAATTGGTGTTTGTATTTGTATTTGTATTTGTTCTTGTAGTTACTTTCATCAAGCTTCTTAGAGCCTACACGAAAAAAAAAAAAAACTTTGGGTTCAATTTTTAACATAACTAGTCAACTACACTAAATACAATTCTATTCTTAAAACAGTAGTCGAAGCACTAAAATCAAACAAATGATAGTAAATATTCATTAAACATAAGAGTCATAGCTCTAATCAGCTCTTTTTGACCATGATCAGTACGGTGTAGATCAAGCCGTAAAAAGTTCGTATTCCTGAGACTTCTAGGAGGCACATTGAAATTTACTCAAGCTAGTATGTTTGGAGCCTCAATTTCTCATTTGGCTTAAAACACAATTCGCATAATGTTTCGTCTTTTCTAAAAACTATCCATGCTCAGCAGCCGACAACGATGACAGAAGCTCAATTGGGTTATTCCACGGAAAATCCTTCAAAGTAAATATGATTACATAATTTCCTTTGAACTGCTTCAATCCTTTGTATACAAATGTGAGAGGTAAGACTCCAGACGGCTGCTGTGAATTCCAATATTGATCGCAACAAAGAATAATATCGTCTTCAATTTCCGTAGTGAACTTAAATATCAATCAAAGATTTCGATTCGCTCTTGAAACGATGCTCGTCGAAAAGAAGCTTTGAATCGAGAAGAACACCACGATCCTTTACTGTGTACATTCTTCTGCAGCGGTTCATTCTTCATATGGTTATTCCAAATCATAGGTTCTTATTTTCCTGCTAAAGGAGATTATGATACATTTAGTTACGCTAATGCTCAGAAAATGGCGGATGTACCAGTCTTCAATTTGTTCACTTTGTCAGTTTGTTGATCGATATCTTTCAATGACGGTTTTGCTAACGGCTGCTAACAGATTCTGTGAGGTGATTGCAGGTCCTAAAATGCGATGAAATGCACTTTTTATGCACTTTGCTTGATCTATGAATGCATGCGATGATACCACAGAGAACATAAATCGATACAATTTGTAGCGTATACTCAAATTGAATTGAAATCTAAGGCTAAAAAGGTGAGCAAACTCTGATTAAAATGTATTACAAAACCTCTTCCACAACATAATAAAAATAAGATTAAAATCGCTAACAAGTGAATCTGTAAACTTCTCCTTTCAACGAGCTTTTGTCTGTTCTCAACTAAGTATTTAAGGAGTTAATCGAAAAACAGTTTCAAATTTGTATAACGCTCTCGCCCACCAATGCAAGCACGTTCAACGTCACTTGACGTTTCATTTGATTTATAGACATGTCAAGTTTCAGTTTCCGGCGTTATGTTGTTGCAGCATAGTTGCCTCGAATTCAAATTGGAGTGCGGAAAGAAATCTTGCACACTTGGTGTACTGTGAAAGGTGTGACATTTAATCAAATTGTAAAATGAGTAAGAGTAGCACCTGCAAGGATAAACGCAATTATTGAGAAATTTGGAACGCAAAATTCGGTTACCGATTTCCCGAAATCAGAACGAAAACAAGGCGCAAGTGACCCAAAATTGAACAAACACGTTGTGAAATTGACCAATAAGAACAAATCAATTTCTATGCGTGATTTGGCCAAAACGACAGAAGCTTCGTATGGGATGATTGACCTCAAAATATATAAAAAACAGAAAATCTGACTCGGAGAAGTTCGTTCAAGTTGACAAAGTTCGGACAAAAGGTGCTTGTTTAGCAGGCGATTTGCAGTCGCAATATACGTTCCTCCAGTTTTTTCACGAAAGGGACTATCAACGCTGAAGTTTACCCGAACAAGTGCCTATAGAAGCGGCTTTTGCCGTTTTACAAGCAGCACACAACCCCACCACTGTTCTGGCCAGATTTGGCATCTGCCCACTATGCTCATTCGACGATTGAATGGCTGGAGGAAAACCTTATCGATTACGTGGAAAAAGACATCAACCCACCAAACTGTCCGCAGCTTCGCCCAATTAAGCGTTATTGGGCAATTGTCAAGAGAATCCTGTAAAAGGACGGTAAGATTGTTCAGAACATGAACCAGTCCAAAAGAATTAGAAAAACTGCAATGGAGAAATATAGTCATGCTACTGTGCAGAAATTGGTGAGTAGAGTAAAACGCAAAATTCGTTTGTACGTCAGGAATGAACTCTCTGTCTGAGTTTGAGCTTAAAATGCACTTTCAACATCAAAGACTGCGTTTTGATTTGTTAAACCAACGTTTATACTTAATTTTACGTCAAAGAATATTTCGTCTCTTATAAGTAGAAACACAGTCACAGTAATTGATTGGGAGCTTTGTATGCAAACCAATGCTGTAAATAGTCATTTTAACTTAGTTAGATTCATGTTTGTAGAAAATACCACTCATTGTTGCAATACACAGTTATCAGACATTGGATTTCGACTAAGTTATGTATATGCTGATAACTTGGCTCAGAAGCGGATTTTCAAAATGCTATGCATCATGAAACTGCTGTCCTCGATTGTACTTTTAATATGCCTCGCAATATTGCTTTAAATATAACATTTAAGGCGTAAGAGCGAATGTTCATCGCGTTATTCAATTGATATTCAAAACTCCAAAACTCCATGAATATTCAATACAATTCAATTCAATTAAAGCAAAATTTCTTTGTGAGGCACGCCACTATGCTATCCAGGGAAGTCGAGCAAATTTGAAACCCGAAAGATCGAACTAGCTTTTTCCGACTGAGCTTCTTGAGTTTATCCCAAGGTTTTGAAAATACTTGAAAAATATTCTTAGCTAGCACCGCTTAAAAATACTTTATATTACCCGAATTTGCAATTGAGTTTGTTCAAAATACTAGAAAATAAAAATAAAATTGAGCTCTCATATGTCAGAAGCCATTTTTAAAATGCCGAAATCTTTTTCATGTATTGAGGGAATCTTTCTCACAACATAAACAAGATTTTTCGTTAAGTTACTAAGAAAGTTATGCGAGTAAATTTTAAATTAGTTTTGTTTGAAACGCTGTAAATTTTCAATCTTAAAATCTCTGCCAATCAGTATTAGTTGAGTGTTTCGGTCATTTATATGACAATTTTAAATTTAAAAAATTGAACACGTCGATATGGGTCAACATAGGACTACATCTCAAATGCCTTATAAGTACCCAAGCAGCACAATAAAAAAAAAGTTGAGTCACAAAGCAGTCACTTCAACTAGTTAAGAACTAGTGTGCTACTAGGATGTATACTTACAAAAGTTCATGATGAGATGATTTCTTTAGCTTTCAGACTTCTAAATAATGGAAACAGATACTTTTCTGATTTACGACGTTTTGGCGTAATGTACTTCGCCTTCTTCTAGGGATCATAGACTTCTGAAAAAGAAAAAGCCAAATAAATCATCTCATCATTATAAAGTTACAGTCGATAACCAGTTACCTTATAAAAGTTCTTGATTAAATTTGGGTTCTTTATGAATCTAAATTCCATGCCTAAATTATCATATGAAGTGCAATTTCCACAGAGGATATGAACAAGTTTTTGGGGAATGCATGATTATGCCCTAATCGAAGCAGTTACATTAAAAGTTACTGGACGTTTATTTCACAGAAAATAATGAATTTTTCTGAAATAGTTAAAACTTACTGATATTCTTTATAAGGTTTAGATTATTGGAAGTGAGCCATGCGAAAAAAAAACCCGCTCCAAAGGTAATGACATAAGTCAGAACAGCATTATGAGCGTTTGTTTGAATGTTTTTGTTGTATACTACAGAATGTGTGTTAAACATTATCATTGTTTTTGCAGTGCAATCAACTTGTTTGTCAGTAGAAACGAATTGAATTATTCAGTGAAGTCACACAATCAAATCCCTTTAAGACTAATGTTAATTGTTTTAAGAGAAAATTAAAATTAACGGTAACAATCCCCGGTAAAGCCCCAGTTTCTCATTTCTGCCAGTTTGATATTTGATTATACAATGATATTTCATATTGTAACAAACTTACTATAGATGGCAAAATCATTTGAAGAGAATTAATAACGGTATAACGGGTGTCCACTAAAAAATGAGAATGATTTCAATACTTTTCCATCAGAACAAAAACGGCCGCATAGAAATGTCACTTTAGATGAATGAATCGTTGCACTCTCCAGAAAATTTTCATACACTCTTATTTCACTCTAACATGTTCAGTCGTGTTCAGCATGCCGTCGAAACAGGAAGAACTGCGCGCGCGCGTTGTACAATTCTTTCAAGCGAACGAAGATCGTGGAAAAAAATACACGGTGGACCATTTTTGTCGTGAAAAAGTTCCGGTATCCACCGTATACCGTATCCTGGCATGCATGAGAGTAACCCGGAAGAAAGGTTGCGGCCGTCCAGCGAAAATAATGAATGAGAAAACGCTCCGCTCGCTGCGCAGCATGTTCAACAACAAGGATTCGGTAAGTCAACGGGAAGCAGCCCGAAAGTTCCATTGTTCGAAGTCACTCATCTGCAAGACGCTAAAGAAAGAAGGAATAGTGTGTAGAAAGAAAACCAGATCCCCAGAGTACACAGATGAGCAGATTCAAACCGTGAAATCCCAATGCCGCTGGATGACTCGGAATTACGGCGGAAAATCTTTCGTTCTGGACGACGAAAGCTACTTTCCTCTTTCGAAGTCTCAGATACCGGGAAACGATCGATTTTACACTAAGGACAAATCTACTACTCCTCCAAAAGTAATGTATAAGTTCAAGCACAAATTTGAATCGAAGGTTATGTTATACATCGTAATATCCGATAAGGGTATTTCGAAGCCGTGGTTCAAACCAAGCGGTTTGGCCATCAACCAGGAGGTGTACCAAAGAGAGTGTTTGCAGAAAATACTCATCCCATTTCTTAAACAACATCACTCGGATGGCAAATACTTGTTTTGGCCGGACAAGGCATCATCGCACTACGCAAAAAAAACGCTAACGTTTTTGGAGGAGCCAAAATATACCATATGTCCCAAAAGACCGGAATCCGACAAATTTGCCACAGTGCCGTCCTATCGAGGATTTCTTCGGTCTTTTGAGCTCCATGGTATACAAGGATAATTGGAAGGCCAAGAATACCAAGCAACTTACCAACAGGATCAAAAGCTGCATCCGAAAAATCGATGTGGCTGCCGTCCAACGGTCATGTTACAGCATAACGACTAAGCTGCGCCGCACGGCGGACCACGGACCATATGACAATATTCACTAAACTTAGTTTGAAGATTTAAGTTGACCCTTTTAATAAAATAAATCAGTTTGAACAAAACTTCACTGGTATTTTTTTCCTGACCCATTCTTTTCGTTCTCATTATTTAGTGGACACCCGTTAGTGTTTTCCCGGAGTCTGAATCAATAATCGGAAACTGATCAGTAATAATTGTTCACTTACATATTACAAGTTTTCTGTGATTTAGTACCTATGTCACATAACCACGCGCTCTTCAATCTGATAGTCATAATCTCCTTAAAATTAACAATTTCTAACAATTTATTAGCAAAAATTTCCACAAACAATAACCACAGCATCCGACAGTTAAAACTAAATTTAAATGTTATGATCATAAATACGCTTCCACAGAACACAGAACTCGAATGGGTTGCTATCAATGCTTCGACTAGACTATCCGTGCCCATGATGATACTCCTGGCGACTCCTCTCTTTTGGCGTAAAGTGCGAATGTTTGACCGATAACCAAAAAAATTTGCCTCTGGTTCTTGATTTCCAACGGACGGAGAAAAGGCACCAAAAACCACAAAATGAATTTTATTGCCCCTTAGGAATGAAGATGGTACTCAGGCACGAGTCAAGAAATTAATTTTGCTTTGCCGCCCGCGAAATGGCCGGTTGGCTCGTCTCAGCCGGACCATAGTGTGCTTATGGAATTTCCGATGAAGCGGAAAAGTAAATCACCCAAAACGACCTACCGTCGGACGGCTAGCACGAGTCATGCTTACTGTTTTAGAGGACCACAAGAGGATGAAACATTCAAGCAATTTGTAGTTCTTTTAAGATCCGCGAAAAAGATAACCAGCTTCGCGACGCTAAGACACGCCTAACCAAATCGCTCGCTTGGATTCCTTAGAACATTTGTCAAATTTGAATTCTGGCGGCTTTTAGTTTTGCCAGCTCGTTCTGGTTGAGCCACGTTTTACAATCATGTTCGACAGAAATTTGGCAAAAAATAAGAAGACGCCTGAAACATTTGTCTCCGAACCACTCTGAAGGCACACTTTTCGATATTCCGCAAAAAAGGTCGTCGTCAGCGATCGCAGAAAAGTGTCGCCAAAGTGTTGCCTTTTGATGGTCCGCATTTGAGATGTGTTTTTTTCGCTGCTCTCAGCCTCCTTCAGTTCTACCTTCTTCTGGTCTGTACTCACTTCCAGGTCTTTTTAGTGGCTATTAATCGTTCGCTGATCGGCTGTCTAATGGATATATTTATTTTTGTTCCTCGCTCACGCTTCACGCCTTGGTCTTCGCCATGATCTGTGGTCCACCTACTGACCAAGCGGGTAAGAAAAAAGCTTCAGTCTCGAGAGCTTTTTACTCGAATCACTCACTTCCACTTCACTCTCTTTATCGAAAATCATAAAAATAGACATCGTTGGTGGTTTTTCGTTTCTGATTTCTCCTCCCTCTGTATTGTGCACACCTACCGTCCAGGGACTTCTTTGCACTCTTGAGGAATACCACAGAGCAAGTTGGGAAGAAATGTCACAAGAAGTGTAAGTATCTCTCCGAGATGATTTTTTAAGTGTTTCAGACCTTAAGTGGCTTGGCTCCTCGCGAATCCCTCTTCTCTCTTCCGTTCATCCATGTGCCGCGGTTCGATTCTCGGTTCCCCTTGTCTTCCTACATTCACACTAATTTGCTTCGATATCAATTATTGACTGGATGTCAAAATATCACACGAAAATTGAAATTTCTTCCGCTTCCTTCCTGCCTGCCTTTTCCATACCCTTGGACCAGCTATGGCAATACATGGCCACCTCTACGGTTGGATGTATAGACATCGACGAGACTTGTGTGGCTGTCAATTTACCTTTTCCATTTCTTTCTCTCTCTCTACAGCCCTGCCTTCGATGCTTCTATCAAAGTTGATGTTACTGAATATCATTCAACCTTCCGTTCTTTACCTTTACCTTTGAATTGGTGTCATGTTTTTATGCCCCCATCGTTGTGCTAAAGGAATTCATCGGGTTTTAATGGATTTCGAATTTTTAAAATATGAATGCTTAAGAAACAGACCTAGATAAGAAATGCATGTGATGGACCAGTCATGATATCATCGGGCCAGGCTTGATTGTTCGTTTTATTTTTCGTCCGGGTCATAAAGTTAAACATGTCACTCAATTTGCTAACACATTGACTTGATATTTTGTTAAGAATTTGAAGAACCACAGAAGGAAAGTTGAAAAATTGTGTTACAGTTGTCACATTTCTAACAAAGAGTTATATCTCGAGAATGCATCTTGTGTGAAATTGTATTGAATTGTATTGAAAATGAGTGATAAGAATGACAGGAATAAGTCATGGTATGTCTTTTTGATTTTTATAGTGTCTTTGGTCTGTTGGAATTTTATTTTCGCTGTCGGATGACGCAAAACAGATCTTCTCTATAAGAATTTAGAAAAAATTACTCAAGAGGCTAGTAACAAAAATCTTGCATCTATTATTCAAAAGAAGTATTTTCAAACATTTTCAATAATTCAAGAAGGTCTTCAGTAGTCTTAAAAATAAATTTGAAACAGAATTTGAAATATTATTTACCGTTTTTTTTCCCAATGGAAGGATTTTCTAGGAACACCCCTTTTTTATCAATATCAAACTAAATATTCACGTTCTAGTAGAAAATGTAGCTTTATTACAGATTTCCTCATCTTATATATTTTCAATCATTGGAACTAAGGACTAGGCATTGTCCTCGATGAGATAAATAATTCGGTAGTTACATACTACTGATTGCCTATCCGTCTATGGTAAACACAATTCCGAACCGCTTAATTTTTATTCGTCCCACATCCATTACATTTCGACACACAAAATCAATCACCTGGCAATCCCAAACCGAACGCCATTGCATTTTTGCCGTATAGTGAATGTGGTATCTGCCGAGCTAACGAGAAAGAGGCCAATTTTCAACACTTGAACGATTGCGTGAGAACCCTCCCAAAAAACTGAAAGTAGCAACGCAAACAACAAAGAGAAACTGGCCTCAAGGCACCAAACGAGAAAAGTTTAGGGAAGT
Source organism: Aedes koreicus (assembly GCA_024533555.2). NCBI lineage: Eukaryota > Metazoa > Arthropoda > Insecta > Diptera > Culicidae > Aedes > Aedes koreicus. The sequence continues at coordinate 106,945 of JAHHFK020000033.1, read as the reverse complement.
ACTTCTGACTCCATCGTGAAGTGCTTATTTCCTCTGCTGCTTCGTTTCCACACTGCACCGTCATTAGCTTTAATTACAACGTTAGTTCCACCAGTCGTGGGGAAGTGCTCGGTTGGATCTAAAATGGCGCACCCTGGCGTAGAGATGAATCAGCGTGCTGAACGCGGGTAGCTGTCAACTCGTAGGATAGAATCGTTTCTCCACCAAGGTGCGCCATTATTTGCACTGCCATAAAATATTATTCAAAAAATCTGGAATCGCCGATGAGAAACTTTTCGCTTCGGATAGTGGACAGTAGCTGCGGAATGATCGTATGTTCAAAATTAAAATTTGAATGAATTGATTAAATTCTACACGGTTCATTAATTTTGTACCTCCGCCCGCTGGAAACAGCGGAACTGACACGACGCCGGCTAGCAGTAGATGGACAAAGAAAGAAATCCGAACAAAATTGTTCAATGGCCCCATGATCTCCTTTTTGGCCCATCCAGGTACGGTGGAAAGAAATGAATCTGAATCATAAAAGCAAGAGCTACATAATTAATTATAATCCTCAGTAGCTGCTCGAGATCATAAATATTTATTTATTTTTATTTTTATTTATTCTTTCACTCGTCTTCTCCATTCGGCTGTTGGCTCCCGACTCGGTTGCTAGCATCTTGCGCGAATGTTAACCTTCTTCGTCCCCAAAGAATGCGTCCGTGGATGATCAATTGCGTTTAAATTAATCTTAATTATTAGATATTTTTCTTTTCCCTCTTGCTCCCGCATGTGAAGCGGATATGATTGCTTTGAAAAGCTCACTACGTGCTTCGAAAAAAGTGTTTGACCTTAAACAAACAATTGTTCCGGCCGGCAAGCAGACTTCGAACGGGTCTCTTTTTCGGAGCCTTCTGAATGCTTCCCATAGCGGGTCGAAGTCGGGGATCTTTTGTAGGAAGGCTTTCTCGCTTGTCATCCAATTTAATCGGGCCACGAAGCCGCTAACTTCAATTAACGGGTAGCCGACTTTGAGAAGCGACATCCACCTACTTGAAACTGTGGCCGGTTCGGGTGGTATGCACCGTCGGTGTCGGCGGGTTCGTCGTCAGGTGTGTTGATGTCACTACAATAGGTTAACTATTTCTGGTAGCTACGGCGACTATCTTTTGCTCGGAAATGGTGCCATATTCATCATCACTTGCGGAACATATAGCCAACATGGTTGGGGTCAACTGGTCCAGGTTGCGGTAAGCTGTCACAGCGACCAGTGCAATAGCGATTCAGTAGCTTGCATAGGCGTAGGAGGAGGCATGTGTTGCCAGGTTTGAAGAAAAAAGTTTTCAATTTTGTTAAATAAGATGAACATGAATGGATTTTTTTATATAATTGAAAATAATTCAATTTAATCGATGCTTAATGTTTTGTGCGGAAATTCTCAATGAAGATGTAGTTTGAATATACTAACTTTTGTTCAAATAACGAGGTTGAACAATTTAAGGTACCGTAAAAAATCCAGAGTTAACTTTCTGTGCATCATAAAAAAACTACAATCAAAGTCAAATAAATGTTTTGTATTTTTCAATAGGGCATTATTTATTTTTCAATAGTTTTATTTTTCAATAGTCTATTTTTGCTAGCCATGCTTCCAAAAAGTGTTAGATTGTATTTATTTATTTAAGATCTATGATACTGCAGAGTTCTTAAATATTGTTTCAGTTTTGTCGAGGCATGCCAAGATCAATCATTTCACTAAGCGGATTAAAAACAATTATTTTCTCATTTGGCGATCCAAATATAGCGTAATTTGTACGATAATGACGTACGGCAAATAAATTCCTATTGTGTAGCTGTCGACAAGTAGTAGACAAATTTAATTTTGACAATAGATCGACTCGTTGTGAGACGATATCGTTTGCGAACGAAACCATAGCATAATTTGGATACTCTTTCAATATTTGAATAATGATAAGCATGGTGTTGATGATCGTATGATGGCAGAGGAAATACTGTCCATCCTCATTTAAGAAGTGCATACAACCGAAACTGCTATTGAACTCACTTTAATCTCTCCTCATGCTTTTTCATATAGTTCCAAACAACACTGCAATATTCTGGTATTGAAATATTATTTGAAATGGTAGCCAAAACTTTTTATAAAATTTTGCGTATTGCTGGCTTTATGAACTATTGTATTATTGTGATCGATAAATGTCCATTAAGAGTCCAAAATTGATCCTAATTCTCTAGTCTTACCACATTTTTGAACAATTAGATTTCCTAACGTAATGGAAATACTTGATATGACATAATACACTTGTAATACGTTGTAAGGTCTGTATCCACATTAATCCGGACACCTTCAAATCATTGTAACTTTTTAAATATTGCACGTAGGAATGAAATTTTTTACTGTGGTATAGCTGAGAGTTTATGGTGAAAAAGACTATGATTGATGTTTACATTTCATGTTTAGTATTCAAGATGGCGACGGAAGAAAAACAAGTGCGCGAGCGAATTTTGTACGAGCGTACGGCAAATCCTGACTTGTCAATACAGGACCTTGCAAAAACATTGGATTTGCCTAAATCCACTGTTCACGATGTGCTCAAATCATTTTCGGAACGTTTGACGATGGAGAGGAAACCGAGAAGTGACAAAAATATTGGACGCGCTGACCCTGTCATGAAGCGGAAGCTTTCTGGAAAGAAGCAAGGAATCAAAGACATCAAACACTTCCAGCAAATTTGGACAAAGACGGCTTCTACGATTTCTGAAGAGTCTGTACAAACCCTGTTGGACGGAGTTAAGCGCAAAGTTCGAAAATTTTATGCAAATACCGAATAACTATGTTTTGTCTTCACGAATAGTTGAAACACATCCCATGAATCTGAAATATAATGCGAAATTTATGTTTTATTCATGTTTTGAGGTGTCCGGATTATTGCGGATACCGACCTTAAGATAACAATTTTTTACATTGCAGCACCATGCATAAAAAATAGAATCTCATTTTGATATTAAATCATGTCATCACCATTTTTTGTGTTTAAGAATAAGTTTATGTAATTTTTTTTCTTGAGATTATGCGTTAACATCTACATGTCGTTAACATCTACATGTGAAATGTCGTTAACATCTACATATCAAAAAATAAATTTCCGTCTTTCTGACCCTGAAACTACTGAACCGATCAGTGTGAAAATTTGTATGCAGGGGTTTTTGAGGCCGTGAAAGTTCTTATGATGGTTTGAAACCCCTTCCCCCTTCTGAAACGAATGTCTGCATAACTCGAAAACTAATCAAGCAAATGGAGCCAAATTAGTAGATATTACCAAACTTTTTCTTTCTGTGTAGGGACTATTGAAAAAAAGTGAAGAAATTTCATTCTAAGAACGGCAACGTTAAGTTCAGTAAATTTATGCAACGCAGCTACACAAACAAAAATAAAAACAAAAACAAAATAAAGATCTATTATCGAAGTCACACATTAGCAAACGAATATATTTTAACAAAACTCATTCCGAAAAACAACTATAAATGCACCAGTTTTATTAAATTTTCATTTATTTAGTTTCATTTGTGGCAATGCTCGCACCAGATTCAGCTATGTACAATAAAAAGAAGTGATCCTAAATGAGAGCCTTGAGGAACCCCAGATATTGGTATTGATTTTTCATCATTGAATGTTACTATTTGCTGGCGGTCAGTTCTATATAACTCAAGCCAGTGGAGAAGCTTCGTCTCAATTCGCATTTTATCGAGCTATACAAGCGGAATCAAACGCTTTGGTAAAATCGGTGCAGAGAGTTTCTATCTGATAACCTTTGCCCATTGCATCTAATGAGTAATTGACAAATTCTAGCAGGTACGAAGTAGTTTAACGGTTTTTAAAAAGCCGTGTTGGGCATTCGTTATTCTATGTTTTTTTTTCTCTACAAATATTTTATTTCTTATGATAGATTCAAAAAGTTTTGGAATAGATGAGACTATGGTAAAGCCAAGATAACTACGAACATCGGATTTTTTTCCATTCTGCCGGAGAATTTTTCACATTCAAGTGACATATTGATATTCAATAATACAGAAGATGTAGGCTATTTTTTTCATAAATATTGGTGGATAACCATCTGGTCCTGAGCCTTTATTGGCATCTAACTCTTGGAAGTGCGCAAACGCATTTTGTACGAATGGCAGCAAAATCCGAATTTATCGGTATGTGATCTTGCCAAGATACTAAAACTACCGGAAAGTACCGTATTTTGTGTTTGCAAATCATTTGACCAGCGCTTGACTGTGGATCGGAAGGTTAGAAGTGCAACAAATCGAAAAGTATGTTCCCGACAAATGGACAAGAATTTGGTAGCCATTATTGAGAAAATCCCAATCTTTCTGTGCGAAATGTGGCTCGCAAAATTGGGAAATCATAATTATACGTACAAAAAGTGAAGCAGAGTCAAGAACTGTAGGCGTACAAAGGAAAAAAGGTGCCCAACCGTGATGACAACTAAAACATCACTGCAAAAAGTCGTGCTAAGGAGCTTTACATCAATTGTTTGCAAACATTTTCTTGTACCATAATGGATGACGGAACATACGTACTCGAAAACTTAAAACAGCTTCCGGATCTGGCTTTTTACACCGCAATGTAAAGGAACGTCGTTGCCGAGTATTTTCGGACAAAGAAGGTGTCCAAATTCCCGAAGAAGTATTTGATTTCGCAGGCCGTATGTGGTGGTTGAAAATCTAAAAGTTTCGTCTCTACCGGCACTATCAATAAGGATGTGTATGAGAAAGAAAGTCTGCAGAAGTGGTTGCTATCGTTATCACGACCCTCCAGCTGTGTTTTGGCTTGATTTGGCCTCATGTCACTATGCGAAATCTGTCCTGGAATGGTACAAGAGGTCAAATACGTGCCAAAAACAGCCAATCTACTAAACTGTCCAGAACTTCGCCCAATAGAGAAGTATTGGGCTCTAGCTAAGCGGAAACTCTTCGAAACTAAGAGGAAAGCAAATGGTACCGATGATTTCAAGAGAAGAAGGAGAATCGTCACAGCGGGCGTATCTGAGGATACCGTACGGAAGCTGATGGCGGCTGTACCACAGAAAGTTCGAGAATTTTACAGAAAGAAGGAGTAACATCTTTATCAACTGTTACTAATGTAGATTTAACTCTATTAATGTGAAATAAGCAAACGGTTTTGTTGAATTATGTGTACTTTTTTTTGCTGCTGTTATTTTGGTGTCCGAATTTTAACGTAGACAGGCTTTATGTTATTACCACGAATGCCGTGGCAAAACCAATAGCTTTCATGGAAATATGCGTTCTACAATATAACTCTAACTGGCTGGTACTGGTTTTAAGGATGAAATATTCCTACAAAAAGCATGTTTGATGAGAATAAGAATGATTTAAAAATTTTAGATCTGGCATAGTAATAGACAATCCATTAATAACGTGAGGATACATTGGGAGAGGGGATGTTTTTAGTTGTAAACACCGAAATCTGAATGGCAGGCAAAAACAATACTTATTACTCTTAATGCGCGGACTGCTTCGATCTTCTTTTTCTGTCCGACTATATTGGTTAGCGAAAAAATGTTCGTGATTCTGAAGATGTCCCAGGGCTCAAGAATTAGTAATAAAACAATATTTAATTTGCAACGGAGATCGAAATACTCCACTCAACTGAAGCAAATAATTTCTGTTTTCTAGTTCTACAGACTGTCAGTAAATAGTTTATTCAATTGACTTTTGAATCATTTTTTTGTTCTACTATTATCATTGCAAATTTACTATTTTGAATTTTTTTAACGATTTTGTACAAAAAATCCAACACACTAGAACAAATAAACGAATTTGATCTAAATCCAATCTTCCACTCTTTTCAAAACAGTTGAGGCCAATAGGAGCCACAAAGTTTAAATAAGTAATGTAACTTTATAATCATGGAGACGCATGGTGGCCTAGTTGCTTGAAAACACATGAGACCATTGAAGGACAATATAAGACTTGGTGAATTAAAAAAATATATAACTTTTAAACCGCTAATTTTTGGATATGTTATGTAAAAAGTCAAATACTAGCAAAATATATATGTTTATAGCTAAGCGTCGTTTGTTTACAAACTTTCAAAACAAAGAAAAACAAATGTTGATATTTTCAAATTAAAACTGACTGCTAAAGACCAGTTTTAATTATTTTTATATTTTTCATAAATGACATTTAATTTCCTTGTATTTGCTTACTTTATCTTAGAAATCATACCGATAGTAAGAGGTATGAATTTTTTTTAAATTTAATTTAAAAAACAATTGAATTTTATGAATTTTACAGCCCCCATATTGGCTGATATTTAACAAACTTGATACTCAACAAACTTGACCTTATTTTGAGTCTTTTTTTACATGAATCATACAAATCCATTCGATTTTTTTAAATGATTTGTCGACTTGTCAATCCCAGCTACATTTACTCAGATTTGAGTGATCCCACTTTTGACGAATGTGATTCAAAATTGAATTATAATTATACCCGTGTATGAAGAAGTAAGCATAATGCAAGAGAGCTGATTGGACTTGAACATCACATTTCATCAATAGCACCGTTGCTTGATTTTGTTGTTAAATATCAATGCTGATTTTTCGACGCGTTGATTTGTAATTTTTATATATTGATCTTCATTTTCGCCTACAATCGTTTAAATAAAGAAGCTATCTCGTTATGTCATACTGATCTTAAAATAAATCACATCGACAATTGCTGGTTAACTGCTTAGCATGCAGTTTAAATGTATCGGTAGCCAAACATAAAAGGTTTGCCAACAATAGTTACCTTTAATAGAGAAGTTTGGCGTTTTAAAGTAACACTTTCAAGCAGTTGTGAATCATTCTGTCTATTTTAAGGAGCAATGAAACAATGAGCATACAAATGTAAACTACAAAACACGTTAGATGCATGCGCGATACCGAGTACAAATTCTTAGAAAGGTTAGCTCTGCTTGGATAAGAATATTAATGAACATTTAGCATTTGAAATTCACAAAATTGCCATTAAATTATTAAATAATGTACCGTTAGAAAAAATAACAATTCGCACTACAAAAACTTAAAATAGCAATAAAAAATTGAGAATTCACTTTCAATAATTCAAAAGTGACCGGTAAAACATTCAAATCATGCAATGGCAATTAGTATAAACGCAATAATAAGCTGATAGTTTTCCGTCATAATAATAAGTTCTAGCGCTATACATGTGACAAAATTGAATATTTTTGTCACATGTATAGCGTTAAAACGTATTATTATGATGGAAAACTATCAACGTATTATTTTTCAAATCTAATCCAATTCATTCATAAATTCATTATTATCTTGAAATTTCAAACAGGTGAATTTAATGGTGAACACGGAATTATTGCAACACAGTTAATCATACGATTAAAGTCTATAAAATCTTATTTATTTATCGGATAAAAACCAAATATGCAGGGTAGTTTTAAACAGTGCAGTTTAAATACATTGAATCAATTATTACCTTTTTCTCATTTTTTATCCACTTTATACGCATGTCATTTGAAACCTTTATTTTATTTTTGGGCTTTCTGAGTTCCTGCTTTATCATGGCTCGATAAGTTTCGATTGGACGTAGTTCAGGGCAGTTCGGTGGATTCATGTCATTGGGGACAAAATACACTGAATTAGTCTCATAGCTTTCCAGCACACTTTTAAAATAGTGGCATGGAGCTAAATCCGACTAAAATAGTGGATTTCAGTGCCTGCACAAAAAAAAAGCTAAAGGCGTTTTTAGAGGCATTCAGTTTTGTAAATTTCACCATTGATGGTTCTTTTTATGACGAAAATTGCACTTCGCTTTCCACAGGAGCAGATAAATAAGGTATTTCTATATAAATGTCGACATTTGCTTTTGAAATGATCGTCCACTTTGAATTTATCTTATCTGGTGTGAAACTCCTGTTCTGGCATTTGTTGAAGGTCATCTTTGACTTATGTTTTATCATTTCTTGGTACGAATCTTGGCAACAATTGACTGTCGTTCATCGCAGTTTGGAAAGATTTTTGCATGTAATCCAGCTTCTGGACGTAACTTTGTGATACGCCGACCGTTTTGGCAACATCACGTGTTGAAACGATGGGATTTCGGGTGTGAAATTACCCTTAACCTTTCCATCCGTCTTGCTACATGATGCTCCCGGTTTTCTTCCTGCTCCGCGCTTGTGATCCAAATTCAACTGGTCATTGAACCTTTTTAGTACACTTGAGACGGTTGAATTACAGATTTGCAGCATTCTCCCCAACGCACGATGCGACGGCATAGGGTTTTCCATGAGAACAAACAATTTTTTTTCGCGTGTCTCCACTTCACTTACTTTCATCTTCGATGCAACAAACCACACAACTGCCTCGTTCACAGGATGTAAATAATACACTTCAAAGAGAAACTGCTCAAAATTTGGTTATTTTCTGTTCAGTGGGAAAAAAAGTTACAGCTAGTCGTAAGTGTGGCAATAATTTCATGTTCGCTCTTTAGTATCGGAAATTGAATAGTTCGGAAAATTCGATGTAACTTTTAAGTGAAATAGATTGACTGTTATTGTTATTAAACCGCAATGAATAATACAAAAAGCCAAAATACAGCTGAAATGTAACTTGTGCTGAATTCCCATTACCTTGAAAAAATAGTTCATGATATCATGAATTTTTATTCAAGGTTTACTCGAAAACATGATATATTATTAAAATCATGAAGGATTCATTTTGTTGTTTTGATGGTTGCAATATTGTGGATTTTTGTATGCTGCTAGTAATTTTGAATAAATTAGATCTGTGACCTTGAATTTGGTAAATAACAGTGCTGATGTTAGAGAGTTTTTATATTTGCTTAATTTCATGACAATTTACATCACGTACCAACGTTTAACTGCATAGATAAGAATTAATAACTAGCCAACAATGCATCGTAAAATCATCCTTTATTTGTATGATATACCTATTAAAATGATTACCACCCATACACTATTCAATAACAATTCATGGAACTTCGAAGTGCGTCTGAATCGCCCAGTGTTCTTCGATCGCTAGTTTAGATGAATCCAACAACAATCTGTAATCACACTGAATGGATGCATCCCCTCAATCCTGAACACGCTTGTGACAAAAAAATCACACTGAGCAGCTTTAGTCGGAACACCAACGAAAACAGAAACTTACAGCAGCCTTTGAGTGGAAATGCAGAGTAAAAGACTCACACATACTTGACGAGTGAGACAGGGAGACTTACCACCAACCGGTGCGCTGCGGTGGAGGTGCTTGACAGTAATCAAGAAGATCGCACGTCGGTCGCGACTCTGACTCTATGGTGCGGTGCTTGTTTGCTGCTGCTGCTTGTGTGACGGCAATCGGCGGCGGTGATTTTCAAAGACCACTATATGGCAATGTCAGCAGCAACGACACAGCGGCAGCGAATGCACAGTGGCGGCGAAGTAATATAGCGTTACTCGAAGGGAACGAGACGGAATGAGTTGACACGAACGAACGAACGAACGAACGAGAGGGAGATAAGAAATATTATAAATATCTATATATATGAAAAATATTGTTATTATTATTATAATTTCAAACTGGTTTTCTTCAATGCCCTGACTACAGCACCTATTTCCTCCACCGCCGAAAAGGAAGGAATTGGAAGATTCTCGACCAAGAGTACTGCTGTATCTTTCGCCAGGGTGATATCAAAATATTCTGCCATTCCCTTGTCTGGGCATTGCCTCGAATGCCAACGGAGAGTGAGATGAAGAAAAAGCTCTCTGTCTACATAAATAATAATAAAAACGAGAAATAAATTAAGAAAAATATGACGATATTATACGCTACTGTATTCATACTTTTATAGCACGAGCAAGGGAGCATACAGGAAGGCTGGTAGACGTAAGTTAGGGCAAAGATTTTTTTTATGTATTGCAGAGTTGAGGTTTCTGTTGTCTGATGAACACCTAGTAGGAGCTTAGCAAAGTTGGCGAGCTTCACGAATGAAGCAAAAAATGTGGCGAGGTGTGAAGCTCTAATGACATAAAAATCCAGAAGCTGACCAAGAAAATTAGAAATCCCCAACCGGCCGGCGATCTCTAAATGGCATAATTGGATATTTTTATTATGCTACCCTTCTGCAGGGGCTGCCGTGAAAATATGGGTAGCACAGAAAATTCCTCAAAATCCACCGGAATCGATGACCACAAAGACAGAAATACCGCCACGGAGTCAGCCGTCTTCTGCACGCGGTTCCGATCGGGAGAGAGCGATAAAAATAATCGTAAAAATAATCAACGACTATCAAGATTTCGATGGATACAAATTTTTTATCGCCTTCGAGCTAATTTTTGTCCGCAACGGCCATCCGTATGATAAATAAAAAATCTCAAAAAAGTGTCGGTGAGAGAAATGAGAAAAAAGAGTAGTAGCACCTTCTTTGCATATTCTAACGATTTAACAGCAGTTCGTCTCGTTCGAAATGCCGACTACAGCAGTATATGCACCCCGCTGTGACCTCCCGGAGTGCTGTTCACCGACACTTGGAAGCTGCCAAAAAAATGACCACGTTTCGAAGTAGGGAAAACTGACAGTCTTTTAATTGAATTTATTAGCACTGCTTCTGCTGATGGTAATGCCCGGGTGCTTCTGCGCAGTGCATCGTTGCTGCCTGCACTCGCATTGATACCGATAGGGAAGGAAGCGTCTGGTGGTTGTAGGACATGGGCCGGTTTTTGGCGGCATTTTCAACAGCACGTCAGGGTGATGAAATGCGTAAAGAAATCATATCGCTGCCATGGAATGTCGACCAGCATGCCGGTTTTTGTCTGTGCCACATCTCTGACAGATGACAGGCAAACAGGTACTACAAATCGCAAGAGGAGCAACGGCGTTCAGGGAGTGCGTTAAATTATGGTTTTTGGAATCGTGATATGGATGCTTGGCTAACATTCTAGTCACTTCACCTATGGGTATTTGTGTCTTAGCGATTTGTAATGTTTTAATGTTTTGTTAAAATATCAGCCATAAAAAACTCCATCCTGCTACAATCAGATTTAAGTCTCAAATTTCTCTAGTGTTTCTCAGTTTTGTAATCAATTATTGAACGCAACTTTGATCGATTGAACAAAGCAAAACAAGCACCGAAACATGTAAATTTTAATAACTTGATTTTACCTCACATTTTTACAACCCACAGAATACCATCTTAATTTAGATGCTTTGCCCAACCTGTTTCTTTCAATCGCCCACCACAGTAGATCTATCAGGCCTCAAATTTTGACCGAATGTCTTTTTTTTCTGTTCGGTTCAAAATTTATGCCTGTTTTTGGTAATGAGGTGTGAAAAGTAATAAATTCAAATACATCTCTGGGTTTTCCATTTGAAATTCAGCTTTGTTTAACGCTAATCGATGTTGTTTTAGTAAGAAGTCGATGAGGCCCTAGTTTTGTTTTCCTATGATTTGTTTTACGCTTTTGAAGATTCGAAGCAGGTGATTAATAGCAGCGTTCAGCTTAGTTAGCAGTGCACTGCCACTGCAGCGCCCAGTTCGGATCAACAATTTCGCCGCATTGTTCGATGACCATCAGTCGTGATCATACAGCCAGCAAATGGGGTAGGGAGAGAAATCTTTCTCTAAAACCCACTCGTTTTAATTGAATTATACACGCAGTTTGAAATGAACTTGATTCCAATTTGGAATCTTGATTTTGCCTCCACCCTCTTCTGTTCCTCCTACGCTGCCACAGCTGTTGCTTGGTTATAAGCTTCAGCTACCTCTGACAGTCAGCCAGCTCCAAGCCAGGAGTCAAAGCAAACAAACGACCTCGAATCCGTAACGAATCAATAAAATATTCATGAAACTCTTTTTCTCCGCTCCTCATACTGTCTTCGTGAATTCCAAAATTATCAAAGTTGTTTTGCTTTCTGCTTACTCCTTCCATATCTTACTCTTTGATGTTCTGCTGAAACGGGAATCACGGTTGAAGCCAGAACTACTTCTGACTTCGGTTTTATCAAGTCTATCAACTCAGTTAGACCCTGCCCTGGATCTTTCACCCATCAACCGCTGCTTATGAGTATGATCATTAAAAAAAACTCTATCACTAGCGCTTTATCTATAACCAGTCCTAGTGGTGTGACTTTGAAACTTCCAGTGCAACCTCACCGAGGACGTCTACAACAAGCCTCCGTTCGTTATTGAACAGAGGCTGTGGCACTTTGACGACGACAGAGTGTCGGAAGAAATCACCGAAAATAACAATAATAATAGGAACGGTCCGGGCGATTACGCAATTTAGTCACCGTCGTTCGTTTGTTCGAAGTGTAAAAGTGCGATCTCATGTAGGCTATTCTGATTAGTGCAAAAGCAAATCAATCATTTACGGGACCTGACACTTTGCCACTGATGAATCAAACTCGAGGAATGTTCCCGACCGACAATTTCAATACTTTTCAAGCGCTGAACATAAATTTCATTAATTAGTCTGTTTTGTTTGTAACAAGTTGTAGAGCATGGTAATTTTTTTTTGCTGTGGCCTGAACTAGTTTTGACTTTTTGCCTTGGACGATGGAAAAACGCGTTCCTGACGTAGAGTTGACAAAATCAATCATTAAATATTGACGAGAACATAGAAGTATGCGTGGTTATCTTTGTATGACATGTGATGAGATTTAGCTTGGGTCCTGCCTTATCTCGGTTGGTGAAGGTGCAACTTTCAAAACATCAAGCTGCTGGTAACTGGGTTCGATTCTTGGTCATGTCTAGGATTTTTTTGTTATGGAAAATTGTTCGATCCCTTGGTACAGGGTATGATTGTACTTGCCAAACAATTATAACAATGCAAAAATAGTACCGGCATCGAAAGCTTGAGAGCAAGCAATAAGCTAACTGTGAAAGCAATAAATTATGTGAAATGCTAAAAAATCAGATCAAGGTTGGTTGGTAGGTTCAAACAAAGTTTTAGCAGGCCTGGCAACTATGTTTAATTCTGAAATCTTATTTTTTATTCGTGTTGAAACAGAATGCCACTGAATACAGTTTTCTAACTTATTTCATTTTGATGAAACCCCATTCCAAAAGACCTTATCTTCTACGTGACAAAAATAAAATGGTCTTTGTATATGTATGTATGTATGTAGGAAGCCACCATCCTAGCGTGGGCCTTGCCCTGCATGCGGTTCCACTTAACAGAAAGATCATGCTTTGTTACCGTTCTAAATTCAACATATCGCTGTATGAAGGGCCAAAAAGGGTTGGGCAGGCCCGTAAGCAGACACACTTACGCGAAACCTGCTGGAATAAGAGAATCTCCTTCCAGCAATATAATCCTATAAAACGAATAACAAAATACGCAATTCAGTTAAGCTTTCCACTAGATGGTTTGTTTAAGAAAGGCGCGTCAAATTCATTACAACTGTTGGAGTGGAATGTACCAATCATAAATGATAGACACATCTCCTCCTAGACTCCGGTTGGCCGTCCACTCCATTGTCCAATTGCAACTTCAATGATGCCCTGATACACCCTCCCATCCCAGTTATGTTTTAAATCAATAAGGTATTAGGTTTTTACAATATATATCAAATATAGAATATAATAAAGAAATAAGTATATATATAGAGTGCGTATGAGTATATATAGTGTACGGAAAATTGGGTAGCCTGGACTGGATAATGTTTTCGAATTGTACACCTTGCATGTCAAAATTTCCTCAATGATTTTTATTTAAATTACATGTTTGCATACTGCTCGCCTACTGCACTTGTAGAAAAACCTGCAGAAAAACCTGAAAATTTAGACAATGTATCGTAACCATTCGAAAAAAAAAATGAATTAAAAATTATTTTACATAACTTAGTAGTTCCATGGATGACCTGAAATAATTTTTATATAATAGTATAACTTAAATTTCAGCATCTTGTTCCGTTTCCTTGCATCGCAATAATCAGTTGTATAGGATCTCATAGGTACTACAGTGATTTTAAATAATCAAATTAATTTAAATGTAATAATATACTTTCATATCATAACAATGACGTAACAAAATGATAACATGAGCACGACAGTTATCGATAATAGAATGTATATCTGTGACTAAGCTGTTCATCCTCTCGTCGATAGACTTCACTTTTTTCAGCTAGCATTAATGTCAAGTAAGATTAATATTTGTATCCACAATAATAATAAGAGAATATAATTTATTAATGTACAAAAAATATCTGACATCCAACGATCCAAGCACATCTAATGTGAACGTTATGCTGAAATAATGAAAAACAAATTGAGCCTTTAATGCTTGTAATGTTGCTCCATGCTCATAAGATAAGTGATCTTAGAACGAAAAGATGATCCCAAAGCGTAGTGAATTTATAAATTTAATGTAGATGACCACACCCCCTCACTTCGCTATTGTCAGATTGACAACATTGCCCAGGCTACGCCAACCAGCGTCTCCATGTTTCAGCTGGCAGTCTTGTAATCATATGACTCGTGGAGGCGTGAGGTAGGAACTTGTGAGAACCAAAGGTCTGTCGTATCCTTCTTTAATGCTGTCAACTCACCATTTGAAGCCCAAAAATAAAATGGTCTTTGTATATAACTATTTAACTCAAGAACAGATTGTCAGAATCTCACAATTCCTTAATGTTTGTCTTGCGTCCCGGCGGGTTAATAAGAAAAGTACTACGTAATGAAAGCCGCTGAATGTATGGAAAATAAGCTATCAACATGCACATTTGCGTTGTACGCGTGTCTTTCTGATGTTTTTAATGTGTTCATCATAGCATGTCGTGCTTTTGACAGTCATATTTTGTTTGTTTACTTGTTGCACGGTTTAAATTCTTCATTGCAAAGTGTTGCGCATTGAAAAATACGTGGAATTTAAGGGGTTGGACATATGCGTCAATTGGCGAAGCGCTTTAGAATTCATCACGCGAGTGTATAATCCATCATAACCAAGTTTGAGGAACACTGTTCTTTAGAAGATGCAGAAAACCCGGATCTTCCAACCCTTAACTGGACCAGAAAGTGGTAGCACTAACTTGGAAGAACAAATTAATGTCGATTCGTGATTTGGCCAATAAAGCAGGAACCTGCGTCGGAATGATTCAGCGTATCAAGAAACGGAACAACCTGAATAGAAGAAGCTGAAAATGACTAAACAAAGTGCACAACAGAAGCAACGCGCAGCAACAAGGGCCAGGAAATTGTATTCGCGAGTTTTGCAGCGACCGGATACATGTATTTCGATGGACGACGAGACCTCTGTCAAAGAGGACTCAAAAACCCTTTCAGTTCCACAATATTACACTGCCGTCGTAGGGGAGGATTTAAGCGATGCAGACAGGTTGATTCAAGTGGAGAAGTTTTGTCGAAAATTGCTGGTATTGCAAACAATATGTTCCTGCGGTATGAAGTCTACAATTTTTTACACTACCAGAACAATCAATGCGGAAATCTATCGATCTGAGTGTCTGCAGAAGACGTTGCTGTCTTTATATCAGACCCCTCCACTCTTTTGACGGATTAAGCGGCGGCGCATTACGCCAAAAAAAAAAAAAAAAAAATCTCAATTGGCTCACGGAAAAGGGTATAGATTTCGTTGAGAAAGACAACATTCCACCAAATTGCCCACCAGCCACTGGAAAAGCAGCTGAAAATATGCAGGAGTTCAAAAAAATTTGGGCTTAGGCGTCAAAAAATTTGATGAAACACTTGTGCGGAACATGATGAAAAGTGTTCGATTCGCAAATTAACATAAATTTTAACCGGCTTTCACAATATTCAAGTTTAATCCCGCACAATAAAGAATCATCCATTTGTTTGAATAAAACATCATTTATTTTAATATGATATGAAGGAAAAATATATGGATAACTTATTTTTGATACAGTCCTTATAGGTTAGCTTTATAATGAGGCAATCTAGAAATTAAGCTAAGACATCTACGAGCAATACTACCGTTGTACGCATAATTGTGAGTTCATGCAGGTCAAACAAAAAAAGGGAAGGCATATGTTGACTTGATAGTCGTTTTATTGGAAGCCGAAATCACTGGGATAAAAGGGTTGCTTTGACAGAATAGCTTGTAATGGAAAATTATAAGCTGAGTTCGCGAGACGTCAAGCATATTATTTATACATTAAACTGAATTCCACACACACACACACACACCGAGGCGGCACACACACACAGCACACACACACACACACACACACACACACACACACACACACACACACACACACACACACGGAGGGTATAGGCGGTCTGTCTAATAATCAGTTTGGCTTCCGTAAAGGGGAGTCGACGGTGGATGCCATCCTGTCCGTCACCAAGACTCGCTCCAACGCCTTCAGGTTCCTGGGTACCTGTACAAGATTCTCGGAAGCTACTTCCAGAATCGCGTACTGGTATATAATACAGAGGCAGGCCAGAAACGTGTGCAGATCACCGCAGGCGTCCCGCAAGGTTCGATCCTGGGTCCGGTGTTATGGAACACGATGTACGACGAGGTACTGCGGCTTGAGTTCCCGAGCGGGGTAAAGATAGTCGGGTTCGCAGACGACATCATCCTAGAGATATGTGGTGAATCCATCGAGGAGGTCGAGTTAACGGCCTCACACTCCATCGGCATTGTGGAGAGATGGATGAGCTCCAGGCAATTAGAGCTAGCCCACCATAAGACCGAGGTCACGGTGGTGACTAATTGGATATCGGAGCAACAAGCTGTCCTTTGTCAGTCACGTCGATTACGCTTGTAAGAAAGCCTCTATGGCTATATCGGCATTATCCCGCATGATGTCGAATAGCTCGGCGGTGCAAGGGAGTAAGCGTAAACTCCTGGCCAGCGTCGCCCTGTCCATACTTAGGTACGGCGGGCCGGCATGGATCACCGCCTTGAGTACCAAGAGCTACGCAAGTAAGCTATAGAGTACACACAGGCTTATGTGCCTAAGAGTGGTGAGTGCATACCGAACGGTATCACGCGACGCGGTCTGCGTCCTAGCGGGGATGATGCCAATAGGCATTGTCATAAAAGAGGACGTAGAGTGCTTCGAGCAACGTGGAACAAGAGGTATCCGGAAGACCACTAGAGCCGCACCCATGGTTAAGTGGCTGAGGGAATGGAAAAACTCCACCAAAGGTCGGTGGACCCACCGACTAATCCCGGAATTAACCGGGTGGGTCGGTAGGCGACACGGTGAACTGAACTTCCACTTAACGCAGATTTTGTCTGGCCACGGCTGTTTTAGACAATACCTGCACAAATATGGGCATGCACAGTCCTCCGCATGTAGCGAGTGCGCCGGAGTCGATGAAACTGCGGAACATGTGTTCTTCGCATGTCCTCGCTTCGACGGCACGAGATCCGGCATGATTGCCGTAAGCGGTCACGACACGACTCCGGACAAGCACAATAGCCCCCTCCCCGAATGCATTCAAAAAAACGCACACACACACACACACACACACACACACACACACACACACACACACACACACACACACACACACACACACACACACACACACACACACACACACACACACACACACACACACACACACACACACACACACACACACACACACACACACACACACACACACACACACACACGCGCGCGCGCGCGCACACAGGGTTAGATCCTACAAACTACATGGATTTAAAAGGCCAATCATTTCGTCAGTCCCTAGTTGGTCTGGCCTTTTTATTGCTAATTCTAGAGACCTCAACAATATCCGGAACATTTCCGTAGTTTGCTGATCAATAGAAATTTTGTGATACATTTTTCTTTCTAGTGTTCACAAAATAAAACAAATCGATATTTTTTTTCACAAAGTAATGGGAAGTAGAAGTTTATTAAACTTTTGCCTTTTCTGATCATTTTGTTCATGATATAGTCTATATCAATTCGATCAAAAGTCTCATAAGATTTTAACCGGAATTCGTAGATAGTAAGTATTTAGTAGATGTACAATTAAACAAGAAGTAGATTAAAACTTATGTGGTTAACTTTATAAACTTAATTATGATCGTTGGAGAATAATCGTAAGTTGCTAAATTGGAAGATAGTAAACCAAATTCTAAGTCAAGGTCAACTCAAGAAATCTTGGATCACCTTTTCATCGGAACCGTTTTAACCGTTAAACCATCCCAAAAGATTCATCTTCGGACGGCGCTGATGGATTAGTGGTGAGCGTGGTTGCGTCAAACTCCAGTGGATTTGGTTGCACTCTCTCTTTCTCTCTCTCTCTCTCTCTCTCACTCACCCTTTCTCGCAAAAAACACGCATTCTACTCTTCATTAAGACTCAGTAGTGGATGGTGCATCTTTCGGACACAATTATGTTTCTATTATAGGGGGTTGCGAACAAAACTAAATGGCTCCAAACGTTGCTCAGAATGTCGCATTTGGACGTATTTTTGTTGCACTGTTAGCAAATGCGGCACCCGTTGCGCAAATGCGGCACCCACAGCTTTTTCAAAGCCAAAAACTTCAGCCAAGACATGCCATTTTGTTCCATGTAAGATGCCTATGGCGTCAGCTAGCACATCCACAGTCGATCGGTGATCTTCCAAAACCATACCCTGTATTTTCGCTATGATTTCTTGTGTTGATGCACTTTTTGGACGTCCTAAGCGTGGATCGTCTTCAACGCTATCGGTGAACGGTTGAAAATGAAGGAGACGACTCCTTTAATACTTTCACCATCTTTCCATGAATCTGATAATCTAAAACAAAGAATTTAATCACTGCACGATATTCGGATTCATGACTCCATGAACTCAGTGGTTAAGCTGACGGATTTACTTCACTATTTTCAAGTGACCTAAATATGGCAAAATTGAACCAATATACCTTTTTATGCATCCAATATATACAGAAAATAGTCTCACGTGATAAATTAAATGGGAATGATTGCTCAAGAAAACCGTAGACCCAATTCAAGGGACGTATTTTATTCCATGTTTTTAACTACGATTTATTATGTTGATTATTTTGATATTAGTAGAAGTTTTTAATGTACGTTTTTGAGAAAGTGGTTGTATACCTTTCAAAAGGTTCATCTCAACGAAACTATAAGCAAAAAAGACTATTAGACTATCGAATGGCCAATATTATTAATGATAATCTTCATAACGTTTAAATAACTTTTTTTTTATTAAACCTGGAAAATTTCCTGATAGACGTCGCTGGTGATGCAGTGGTGAGCGTGCTTGTCGCTCACCCCAGTTGGTCTGGTATCAATTCCAGTCGGCGCCGTTTGGAAGGAAAGTAATGGCGTTGGTCACTGCTCATGTGTTGATGGGTTCGATAGGTAGGGTCCAGGTCGTCTCCACGGCGTGACGAACCAGCCTCAGGCTGAAAGTCAGGTAAATACGAAACAACAACAACATGTTATATGAAGAGAATATAACTAAGAATGGAATTTTTGAAGAAAAAAATACGAAAAAAATCCGTTTTATGAGAAACCAATTGGATGAGACGTGTTGTATCCATGAATATACTCAAAAGAAGTTGTTTATCTTTTTGTAGCTCAGATCGTACAACAATGGTTGAGATGCATTTTATATTTGTGGCTAACAGAAAGGCTCCAAATACACCATATTCCTTCTTGGCTTTTTAAGAGTTCGCTTTGTATTGAATATTTTATAAATTCTTATTTTAGATTTTAAGCTGCTTTTCCACAGTTAATAGTCAAGATTTTTCAGTGCCAACATCAATGTATGGATTTATATTTGTGTAGTAATGAAACTTCATGCCGAAAAAAATTGCATCCAGATATTTCTTTTAGGCAAACTGATTAATATTTTACCAATTTGCACTGTGTTGGCCGTTTTTGGGTATCGCACAGTATCGATTTTCGAAATTGACAAATAAAAATTGAATCATGTATACATATAAGTTATAAGACGTACTGAATAACGTTCTTTTGAAATTCCTTAAGCAATTGTTCTCTTATTTTTTCTAGAGCCGGCAAATGTTTTACTTATTTCGGTGAGTGTTTTGTCTTATTTAAACATGTTTTGATTTTTTTTCTCCAGTTTATAGTACATATTGTATATCAACAAAGTTACTTCGATAATTGTTTTGATGTTATCAGAAGTTCGAAGTGTAAAATATTTGACCTATGCAAACCCAATCATGCAAGCTAAAATCGTATAACATCTCATGATCACAAAATATAGCGCCAGAGTCTACAATAAGCGTTCCACCAACTTCACAAATTCTTTTACAATCGAACATTCCTATAGTTCACCTCATATTCGCCTGTTTCCATCTTCAACAACACAAAACAGAATCGAAATCGCCTCTTGAGATCCACATGAAGTGGTTGTTCTTCTCCTTGAGTCAAGAAAACAAAATCAACGCTCGTACTTGCGCGCGTGTAGGTATAGGGTACTCATCCATTTTTACCAACACCATTTCCATTCATGTGATTGAACCGGACGAAATTGCTCGGATATGATTTTGATTGCGCCCTCGAGTGGGTGACCCGTAATGAGAATGCGTTCGTATTGAAAAGCCACATCACGTACCTCTTTATGCAGACCAGACAGGCAAGCAAACCCCGATGCCGGGTGGTCTAGGCAGGTACTTGTTACTAGGGTACACATCTTTGCCGCAAAAGGGCGTTGACGTGATGCGAAGAAAACTCAGGATTCCTCACGTTCGTCCCTTGACATTTGCAGTCGAAAATAGCCACCCGGAGAGAATATAGTTTTTTTTGCAAAGGATCATAGATCTAATCATTGCCTTTCAAACACGTTTAAGTACCTGCCAAGTGGCAGTGTTACCAGTTGCATTTTAAATAGAATTTGGTTACTGGTAAGAGGAAACTGTTTTTTCCTGGATCGAGTTCTTCTGTGGACAAATCAATCACCTCAACCGAGGTATCATTTTTCACTCATCATACGGCGGTGGCGGCACATTGCCGGAACGCGCTGACTCAGCGGCGACCCGTCATAAATCTTGGCCGGCGCCTCGCTTTATCATAACTTCTACCGTTGCCCTCGAAACCTCATGATGGCTTCTGGACCCGTCCTCATCCTCTACGTCCTCCAAACCAGAGACAAGCACAAATTGGCCGTCGGCTTTGGTGGCTTGGCGGGCGGTGGCGGCATGCAGGCACTGACGGACTGGCCACAAGAAAGAGCAGACACGGATAATCACTTAATCAATCCTCCCCAATCCGTCCGAATGTATTTAAATCGATGTAATTTGAATCAGATATCGGAGGTGAGAAAGATAAACGATCCCTCCGTTTGCGGTGTACGCGATGATGCACACGCTCACGTTGTAAGGAAGCCGCCCTGACGGGAAGCGGAATAAAAACAACATCAGTCATTAATAACATTAAGAAATTAAATTAATTTCGTCTAATCTGATCAGTGGTAATCAAATACTAACACACAAGATCAGAAAGCGATTATAAGCGTGGTAGCTGCCAGGAGGAGGTCCTAATGTTTCGGTGTTCATTCCGCAGAACAAACAGGAAAGCGCATTGAAGCCTAAATGCAGCTAGGGGCGGTCAATTTTCCTTCTATTTGGTTGTTTGCCATTCTGTGATTGGACTTTCAAGGGCATTCCTCTTCTTTGTGGCCATTTTAGTATGCCCTCGAGTACGGATTGAGCTAATTTATGAACATATTTTAAGACTGAGGAATTTTAAAATATAAAAATACTTTAACCTGGCTAAACACCTACAATTTGGTGATTTAAGATAACATTCATTAGTTGTCCCATTCATAACACAATTAAAGAGCCTATATTTGTTGATCAATTCTATTCATCGACTTTCTCGTGTTACCATCGCTTCTGGAAAAGCATTTTCCATAAAATTAGTTGTTTACAATATAAAAATCTTTCCGGTTCAAGTTCAGTCCTATGAGATTTATTTCAAAGCTGGGTTCTTCACGCATTTTAAATTAAATGATGCACAGAAACAAAAGCGTTCACGAAAATGAAAACGGACCGTGAACTAGTTCACGTTTTCAGGATTTTTACTCAAAAACGTGATTTAGTTCATGATTACGTGATTCAGTTCACGGTGTATTTTTGCTTGTTCTCGAATCCATGACTGCAGTTCACGGATCTGGGCACGGATTTTTTTCCGTGTGCTAACAAAAAAAAAATTTTTTTTTTTATTTTTTTTAAAAAAATAAAATTTTACAAAAACTATAAAAAAAAAAAAAAATTTCCAAAAACCCCTCCCCCCCCAAAAAAAAAACAAAAAATAAGAAATTGTTTTTTTTTTTGGTTTTTTTTTTTTCCCCCCCCCCCCCCCAAACCCCTCCCCCGGTGCACTTTTTATTAATGTCCAAAACCGCCCCCGTCCCCCGGCCCCCGGCCAAACTCATTTTCCTCTTCCACTTTACCCTTACCCCCCCCCAAAACCCAAAAAAACCAACTCTCCCTCAATTTTTAAACCCCAGGGGTTTACCCGACCCCCCCCAAAAAAAAAACTCAAACAAAGATGCACAATTTTACGCCTCTCTCCCCCCAAATTAATTTTCAAAGGGTTTTTTTTCTACTGAAAGAAAGAAGCGTCCTTCCAAGGACGAGAGCAGATCAGCTAATTTAATCCTGCCAGCACACCCGGCCTCGGGTTTGGAAATTTAAAGATCGTTCGGAGGTGCAGAATCAGAGAAAGAGAGAAAGATAATAGAACAATGAGCAGCCTAATTTCTATCCCGGGACATGGCAGGGTTTCCTTCAACCTCCTGGATCGGATTATCCCTTTTCTTCTCTTGCTTGCATGCTGGGACTCCTGTTGTTTGTTTTCAGTATGCATGTTAACCGAAGTTCCCTCAAAGAGGTATTGCACACAACCATCAACCTATCGATCTCTACCCAATGGAGGGGGCAGAAAAGGCCGATAAACATGCGTGTAACGATAATAAGTGACTGAAAAGCCCGCGTGAGTGGTAGTTTGTTTGGATATTGGTTTTTGTCGAAATTTTTCGGGAGTTGCGGATCAACGCCCGAAGCTTCTTTCGACAACGGCATTGAAGACGAAGAAGTGAGAATGTGATAAACTAAAGAGACAAACCTAGTCAAGATAGCCGCAACCGCAAACAAGCTTCCCTGAAGAAATGGCAGCATTCAGGATAGAGAAGGTGAATGGACAGCAACATAAATAATCCATTAAAAGGCACCGAAAATTTATAGAATATTTGTCACTATTTTCCTTCTGCCCCTGGTCCTATCGGTCGGTCGGTCTCCGGACATATACCAAAGAAGTGTACGATGCGAGAGATAGAGGGAAGAAAAGCATTCCTAAGCCTCAATAATCATCAGCTTCAGCTGATATATGTGAGCAATTGTGGTTATAGATTTTTAATATTCCATCTAATATCTACACGAGCCTTTTGTGTTCATTTCTAGAACCTTTCTCCGACTGCCGCCGATGGTCGTACCAACGCCATTTCCGAGTCGTTAAATTCAAAATTTAACGTTTCGGCAATTTCCCAATTTTTTAGTGTTGGTTTTTTTCGAGAAAATTCCTATCCGCATCCACGACACAATTTGAATGGGTAGTTTATTTCATAATTTAGAATGCTCCGGGTTGCACCTTTCGCCGCTCGACGGCATGTGTGTTTTCGATGATGGTACACTTAATAATGTTCCCCGGGTCATTCCAGAGAGGAAATTGCCCAGTAGCACCCACACGGACTAGAGCGTGAGAATCTTCACCGAAATCAAAGGATTAGAGTGACATTTCTTGGTTCTGATTGAACGATTTCTCTCCTACTATTTTTTTTGTTATGTCGTTCGATATGGTTAGTAGACCATGACGAAGTTTTTATTTATGGAGATTAACTGGCGTGTAAATATTTGGATTGGATTAGTGGGTTGGTCTGGTGTACGAATAGGGCAGTGAATTTAACTTACCAGTGGTTGCACACTGCCTTCTGGTATGAGGTGTTAAACGAGGAGGCTGTGGATTTAGGAGTGCTGGCAATGGGAGAGATTTACTTCAGCCAGTGAATTAAGTTGTTAAAGTAATGTAATAAGCTTGACATTTTTAACATAAGAAAGACTCCAAGGTATTAACTCAATCTTCTTTTTGTGATATGTTAGCTTATTGCTAGCTGTAGAGAACTGCCACAGCTATCAAAAACAACAATCTATCTGTGTATTATTGTAATTAACAGTTAAATTCATTAGAGGCTTTTTAATATGACTTTCGGTAATCAAGATAACATTCGCACGTTACTATAACCCATGCTGTGATTATGTACATACTTCGAAAATATTTAATTTACACGAGACGTAATTTATCTTTGACAAATATTGGAAAACGTAAACAAATATTTCATGTAGAATTATTACACACGAATCCAAAACATATGCAACTTAACAAAAGGAATGTTTGATTGAACTCATATTCGTGTCTCTTTCAACTTATACTTTTTCTCTAAAGGTCGCTTGCATGTGTCAGTCTCAGAGCATCAGAATTACATATTGCTAGTGTTGTGATTAGACATGTAGCTCCATTGAAGGCATTGTTTGTCACCATGAGACACTATGTTTAAGTTTTTGTGAACTGGGCTGTTGTTTTCCTGTTTTTTTTTCACAGATTGATTGAGACTAAAGAACGGTCGTCTGGATCACAAGCTCCAGTCATAAGTTGTGGAAAGTGTGAGAGAGAACTTCTAACTTTCAAAACGTTTTTCAACTACCGCTGAAAAAAGAGTCGATTTTTCGGTTCCATGAGTGCTTAAGGTTTGAGTAAAGTGTTTGTTTTAGGAAAAACAGGCAAATCACGCAAGAAGTGAAGTATACTCAATATCAACTATGTCCATTATCAATGTTTTTTGCTCAACATTTGACAAATTGATAATCAGTACACAGAAAAAAATCTTGTATTAAAAACTACCTATTTACCCGACTACGCCTATCTTTAAAACTGCCATGAAATTTCAGTGAAATTTACTACATTCATGGTAAAACCATCAACATTTGTGGTATATTTGACAGACCTCATATTGATATCAACCGCACTATGGTCGATATAATCGCAGGCATGGTAAAATCAAACGCATTTATAGTCAAGTGAAAATTTTTGGTGTTTGCACTTAATTTAACCCTCGAAATGGTAGTTTACTGCGGTTTTTTTTTGCGTGTTTGTTGATTTTACATTATTAAAATGTTAAATTGAAACAGGTTTTAATTTTTAAGGTATAGTTACTATTTAAAAAAAAAACGGCGTTCTTGGACATACAAATTTAAAAAATCGGTATTTTTGTGGAAAATTTAGGTAGCTTTTTGAAAATTTTAACACAGCCTCTTAAAAAATTGACAATAATTTAAAAAAAAAAAACGTTTCAACTGTTTTCTTCAAATGTCGAAATTGACGCACAAACTTGGGAACTTAACTTTTTGCGCCCTACGATCATGCTGAAATATCGATGCAAAGCCAAGGTTAATAATATAAATAAATAACAATGAACTAACAAAAGAACAGTTATATTATAAATTACTAAAGTACCGCACAAAGATCTTAAACAATATGGCATACAATATGAATTGGTTTGTAAAATTATTAATGGAATGAACTCACCAAGATTTTTTTACACTGATATTTCAACATGGTCAATATCGGGCGAATAATGGACGTAACCAATAATTGCGTCAACTTTGATCACCAAATCACTTGATGAAAACTGTCAATTTTGTCCACATTATTCTCTATATTTTTTGAGGCTAAATGTTTCACAATTATACGGATTTTCGAAATTATTTTGCCCCAAAACGACTATTCACATATAATTTTTCATAACATAAAATTTATAGATTCTAAGGACTGTATCGAAAACAAACAAGCAACACATTTTTTCTCATTGCATGACATAAAAAAAACAACTGTATCGAAAAATTCAAGTCTTGCTCTGTTAGTTTAAACAAAAAAAAAAAATGAATGAAAGCAACCTTATTTCAAGAAGTTTCTGATCTTGGATTTGACTCCAAGGTTTGACTCATGAGGCTTTGGACAGTAGTTTTGTAGCATTTTCTGGAAGCCGCAGACCAATTCTTTTTAAAGTCTTTGAAGTAAGGTTTTGCACTCCCTACCACTTGCGCTTGACGATAGCCCAGTAGCGTTCATTTGAACGAACCTGTGGTTGATTAGGAGGATTGATGTCTTTCTCAATGAAATCTACTCCATTTTCTTGCATCCATTGTACTGTGGTTTTGGGCTAACCCAAATCAGGCCAAAACAAAGGAGGGACCATGTGCTGCTTGTATAACGAAAGCATCATTTTCTGCAAACACTCAATACGGTAAACTTCGGCATTGATCGAACCTTTCGTGTAGAAAATCGATGACATGGAGACGCAGGAACCAATTGCTTGCCATACGAGAACCTTCTGGCCAGATTTTTTCACCTCGAACGACTTTTCGAATATGCTCACATCTTCGCCGATGACATAACACAGTGGTCCAGAATTCGAATTTAGCTGGAAAGATATATTTTCAGCTTAAGGTTACATTTTCAGTTTGAGGTTTTGGAGCAAAATTGTCTTCTACAAAATTGTTTTTTGTAATAAGGCCTTTCTTTTGGTTTGAATGAAAACTAGGGTGGTCCTTTTTTTAGGGAAATCGAAAATCTAACTTTTTTATTTGCTGAAATAAAGGCTGGAAAAGTCACTTCGGAAAAGTTGTAGATGAGAAAATTTTAAGCAACTTTGAACGCATACATTTTTCTGTAGCTTTTGAAATGACCGAATTAAGGCAATTTTTCTACGTAGCTCAGGGTGTTCCTATGAAAATCAGTTATTTGGCTCAAACTTTTTTATTTCAATTTTTTTAGCAAAGATGTCTTGCCATTGATTGTAGAACAATAAAAGATACAACTTTTGGTGTACTGAAATCGTCTCTATCGTATGTCAAACAAATGGTATTGTGGTTTTTGTTTGAAAAATATGCTTTTTTCAAATGTTGATCTCTTTGGTTGGGGCAGACAGAAAAAATATTTCTCAACTGCATTTGGAAGGTATTGTATTATTGCATATTATAACTGAAAACTGGAGATAGAGTTTTCTTTAAATTCGGATAATTTACTGCGAAAGTCACATTTCCGCTCAGCCAACTATCATTCTGATTTGCTACAGCTACCGATTTAATACACCGTGTAATCTCATCAATAAGCTCTAACTAGCGTAGCTGTGTTTCTTTCCAAACACTAACTACGAAACAGCACTTCTAACTGAAAACCGTTGAGCTACTATGATCAAGCAGCAACAACAAAAAAATCCAATAGCGAAATTACTCATAAATAATATCGGCAGTAGAGACCTTCATCAGGACTGTTTTTCTTAGAAAACTTAGGGTGTCCCTACAAAAAACAAGTTTTTTGCTCTAACTTTTTTATTTCTAATTCGTCAACATAGTTTTCTTGAGATTATTTTTAGAACTCAAAAGATTTAACTTTTGACCTATAAATCTTGCCGATATCTTTTACCGTTAGCGAGTTATAAAAGATTTTCTTATAAAATTACGCCCTTTTCAAATGTGTCTTACTCAATTTAAAATAATAACCTATCTCCAGTTTTCAGTTATAATATGCAACAATTCAAAACCTTCCAAATGCAGTTGAGAAATATTATTTCTGTCTTCCCCAACCAGAGAGATCAGCATTTGAAAAAGGCCTATGTTTTACAAAAACCATAATAACTTTTGCTTGAAATACGATAGAGACGATTTCAGTACACCAAAAGTTGTATCTTATATTGTTCTAGAATCAATGCAAAGACAACTTTGCTAAAAAAATTGAAATAAAAAAGTTAGAGTCAAATAACTGATTTGTATAGACATCCTAAGCTACGTAGAAATTTTTTTTCTAATTTGGTCATTTCAAAAGCTACAGAGTCTATAGTTTTATGACGATACGTCTTCCTCTATCTGAAAGCAAAGCTCAGATTTATAGTACAGATTCAATTTATTTCCGAATTAGCCTTTACTACTACTTAGATACTGAATGTAGATAGAACGAGTCATTCAGAAAATGAGTCTGAATGGTCTGTTGAAATCATGAATTCATCCATTCCACTTCGCGTGACATTAATTGGTAATTTTCGTTGAAACTACTCTATTTCAATATCCAGCTTTATCATGCATACATTGAAAGTAAATTACAATGTGTGTAATATAAATATTACGCATTTTAATTCATAAGCATTCATAAAACTGTAGTTTCGAAGCACAATAGCTGCCTAGTACAGAGCCAACCACCACGAAAAAATATCTGGTGATTGACCGGAAGTTTTCCAAGCGTGTATCCGCCTCTTTTTCAACCTCAAATTCTTCTTTTTCTTTCTTGGGTTGCAAATTGTAGTACAAAAATCACTGATTCATTATCAAAGTCTCTCCCAAACTGTGACCGAATAATCTAACCATTCCCTCTCTGTTGTTTCTCTCACTTCTCATTGCAGCCCCGGAAATCCTACAGCACAAGCACCTCCGCCTGCCATCATCGGCTCTCCAGATCAGCAGCAACAAAAAATTAGCACCGTGGCGCTTCATTCGACTGAAGCCCTGATGGCGGGCTTTCTCAAGTCGACCGATCTCGGTCCGCACGGTCCGCACGGATACGGCAGTTCACACCATCCACACCATGCCCATCCGCACGGACCGTTGCCGCCCGGAATGCCTATGACATCGCTTGCTCCGTTTGGTTTGCCTCACGGGCTCGATGCTGTAGGATTCCCGCAAGGTATGTGGGGTAAATATTCGCTTTTTTCTACCTATTACTCACCCGCTAGCTGTAAGATCGTTTGTATAATCAACGAAGAGATGGCATTTGCTGCGCAGAGAATGGCCCCAAGCTAGTTACTCGTGAACAGCCTTCAGCTAAGTGATCCCATCCAAGATTCTCGATTCGATTCGGTAGTCACAAAAATGTGAAGAGGATTAAGCTACTCTTCTGCGCGACCCCGGGAGCCCACTCTGCGCGGCAAATGGTTCAAAACTAGTAGCGCTACACGTTTCGTTAATTATACAACAACCGCTCATGATTGATATGTAATATTAGTTTTAGATCTTGTTAGTTTTCTTCCCCATTAGAAACCCATTTATGACATTTATTTTGGTACGTTCGAGCGGCCTTATCTTTGAAACTGAAACGAAACACATAAAATGGGACCAACGATGGTCAGTCTGAACATTGGACGGAGAGCATCAAATCACGCTCGAGTGACTTTCTTGACAATAATTCATCTGTCATTTTTCTTAAAAGCATTCCCCGCATGACGAGGGGTCCAACTGCTCTTGCTTTCAGATTATTGATACCGTCGATGATATACCTTTGGACATTTCGTCGGGTACCGATGGGAAATTTGTCCAGAAGCCTAATGATGAGGGGAAAATGACAAAGAAGATCGGTTTTTGATATGTCGATGACGTGGTTTTGCCGCCGCCGCCGCCATGGTGGTGTTATGAAATATTCACACGATCTGCGAGAGATGGGTGCGTTAATTTTTTATTAATTCCATTAGAGCGAAAAGCGGCGACCATACTCAGTCGTATCAACTTTCATTTGTGAGCGCAATGGACTACCGTGCTGTTTATTGATCTGTTACTCCCCCACCCCCGACCCCTCCACCTTCAGCAGAAGACTGTAGAGCCCGTTTTGATTAGCGAGCTCAGGCTTAGGAAATGGCATTCCGCACAGATGATAAATTACATTGATTTGATTTTGATGATTTTATTTTGGCGCGGAGAGATTTTCCGGAGTGAGAGCTAAGAAAATTGTGACAACCGTGACAGTGATGTTTGGCCTTAATTACTTTCATTGCGGTGAATCACGACGAGCACTAATGGAAGTGGAATGCTGGATGAAACTTTAATTGAATGAAGAATAAAAGTACATTTCGATGTTGATTTGGCGGGAAACTTTTCTTTGTGTGATTTGAGTTGAATTTTGTGAAACAAGTTCGGTTATTTCAGATATCATTTTGAACTCAGCTGTAAGCGCATAACAAATTTTGTTATCAACAGTGAATATCATCATTTGTTATCATCTGTTATATCAATTTTTAGAGACGATTTTCGCCGAACATTACTAGTTGCAGTGACGGTGAAGAAAACGAACTGAGTATCGGTAAAATATTAAGTTGTTATCCGAATCTCGGTAACTTATTCACTGAATCTCAGTAAATTGAAATGCCAAAATGATCAGCTGTTGGATTCTCGGCGAAAAAAGCTAAGTGTGTGAAAATATTTGCCGAATAGCGGGGTGCTACTTCTGTAGAGACATAAATCCATCCTTTAGCATCACAGGGAAACCGTCCAAATGAAAACTGCACATCAGCAACAATTCCCGGTAAGATCTTTCTGATTATTATTAAATTTAAATGATACTGCTAAATACGTGCCATCCTGAAAAAAATATGATTTGATAATGGAAGTGTATGCACAGTACCTATATCCATTTGATATTTGTACTGTGTTTATGCGGGGCTAGTTGTAAGTGAAAGTGACCTAGTAATGGACGTGAGTAACCAGGCATTCTGAAATGAGTCACTGGAACCCAACACACACGTTGGTTGCATTTTATCATTCTCATTTTACCGAAAAAGCCGGGTATTTACGCAACATGAAATTCTATCACCAATGGGATTCATGTCATGAAGCTAACACCTCTTCAATTTGAGGCGTTATGTTTTTCTCTTATTATTTACACACATTCGTATAATGCCTCATTGATAATAAACACCTAAGAAAATCATATTCATCTTGTATGAAATGACTTCTATAGTGTACAGAAAATGTTTGAAAAGTTTTGAAAAGTGCAGATGTACGCATACTTCTTAGTGTCTTTGTTTATGTGGATTTGTATGAAATCTTTTTTTTTTAGACGGGTTGGAAAATCTGCAAACAGACACCTAAAGAACTCAGGGTATGGGGATGAGGGTTTCAACTCGTCGACCCAATAAAAGCCAACCATGCCTCGAGTCCCAGCCCTCCCCGAAACCACCTTTCGGTATTACTCCAGGGAGGTGGCTATTGTGCATTACGTACCCACTATGACTAACTAAATAGAGCTTTAATAGTTAGCTTCTGCGACCTGACGCTGGCGCTGATTCGATCGAGATGATCCTGGATCCAAACCAGGTCGTCCGCGATCTCCTTGTCCGATCACTTACGCTACCTGCTGAACCTCGCGTCGTAGGGTCCTTCCTCCGATCGAGAAAAGCCAGGGCGTGGACTGGGGTCGGGGCGTCAGGAGGCACGGCATCCCCAAGATGATTCCTGTTCCCTCTGCCTGCCGGGCCTCGCCGTATTGCGCTTCCTCCGTAGTTCGTTTAGTCGTTGAGGGGAGCTTATAGTCAATATAGCCAAGAGGAACCCCCTATTTGCCATCTTGATGGATATAATATGAATTTTTCAATATCAAGTAATAAAAAAAAACATCAGTGAATTGAGTGAATTGAGTGCAACGGTGCCTTTTTGCTCTTCCGTGTTCGCTGTTAGAAATTCAATTTACAATTCAAAAATTATAACAGCCTCCAACTCACCAATATGCTCTGTGTCTGGACTGGATCTAGGTCTTCCGCGCTTGAGTTTCTTTGGTTCAAAACTGCTTCAAAATTGCTACTGTCTTTCCGTGTTTCAGCAGCGCTGCAATTCAAACATTTGCAAATACTCTGAGCTTGGGTTGTGATTGAGTTTTAGAGATTGTTATTATATCTGGGGGCGACTTCGGCGTAGTGCTTAGCATTCATACTTCTCACGCAAAAGTCACGAGTTCGAATCTCACGTCCGGACAAGTTACGAAAATACCCAAAAAAAATGTATTTGAGTGACTACGACGGGAGATGAACCAGCCCAGGGCTGAAAATCTCGATAAACAAGGAACTAAAAAACATGGTAATTATGTATTCATAATTCATCATGATCTTCTTCATTAGAGACCCTTGTACCACCCATGCTGTACTCCTCACACGCCAAGCAACATGTTCCGCGGATGACCGCTGGATACAAGTATTCTCTGAATTAGAATTCTTGTAGAAATTGTCGGAAAACAACTGTTGTACCTTCGCTTATCGGTCGAAGCGACGATGCACACGAGATTATCGTAGACAAAAAAAATTGAATCGTTTCAACATTGCTGAAGCATGATTATGAGGGGAAGAGCTGTTGACTTTTAAAATCCCGCATTCATGCCCGCCGGATTCTTCTTCGGTCGTTCGGTCGTTCAAGTTTGGTCATGTTTGATACAATCTCTGGTTTCCGAAACCATACAGTTTAAAAAATAAAAAATAAAAACAGCTTGGCTTCAAATTGTATCGTCAGCTATTTAACCAGAGGCTAATTTTATTGTTTTCATAGATCTATATAGGTTAGTTTATTCATGCCATTATGTTTATATGGTATGATGTTTAAAATTATCTTTATGTTAGGCATAAAAAGTTGAGTTGGAAATTGAAAAGCTCTACGTTAAACAAATTAAGACAAATAGAAAACAAATGTATTAAAACCCTTGAAAGTAGCAACATCACTAGCAAAGAATTCGTTAAGGGTCTCTGGAACATTAAATTTTGATCTAACTTCCGGAACATGGTCAAATATAAAATGGCTTATCGTAGTTTCATAGAACCCGAAGCAATTATGGAATACTTTTTGATATTTTCTTATCGCCTTTGTGTTAACATGAAACTATTACAACTTGATTATCAAAGAACACATTTTTTTGCAAAAGGTCATTGAATAATACTCAATCGATCCTATCTTAACAATTGTTTGTTAACAAAGTATTTTTATCCCTACATGCATTCTGAAAATTTAATGAAAATCTATCTAACAAAGGGGTTTGCTAAACTGTTCGGGTTTAATTTCTAAAAGCATTTCAGCAAAGATGATAAAATATGGAAATCGTTCCTTTAAAACAATGCAACCATCAAGAGTTCTCCTACCAAACATACAGAAGCTACAAAGCTTGCACGGGCACTGGTAAGGAAAATAAATACCCATGTACATCAAAATAAACAACATGGAGTTCGTGCATACCTTCTCGTGTAAGGCATCGTTGCAGAAAAAAAATATCAACAAATAACGACGCCAAGACATATTTCAAAAGACTGAGTACAGTAAAAGGGGGAGATGGCGGGAGCGAAAAGCGAATGGCAACTGAATTACCGCGCTCAAAGAAGAGACCATAAATTGCCAACCACGTAAAAAGCAACCATCCACTCACTTCGTCCTTGTTACTTTCCTCCATTTTCCACTCCATTTCTACTGCTGCTGCTGCTCAGGATAGGAATCATCATAAAAAATAAATGACGTTTTTCTGGTGCCTCTTGAGGGGATCCTTCTCTGTGCAGAGGGTCCACAACGATGTTGGTTGACGCAGTTGAGTGTCGCTGCTGTTTTCCGTCGGTTGCTGTTGATGGGATGGGGCGCTTCAACGAGCATTCATCGGAACGAAAACTGGAAGAGAGTTGTTCCTACCTTCTATGTACGAGTTGAATATACACACGATGAGAGGGGTTCTTATAGCTATGCTCTGGAGTAGGTCTATTCCGACGTTAGTTACTGTAGCGTGCATTCATTTGTTATTATGATTGTTGTTCCTGTTTTGGCGTGGGGTTACTTTTGTGTATCAGGGCTTCTTGCGTTGCAAATGGATTCACCCCCTCCGTTGTTGCTGCTTGCTTCAGTGGAAGGAATTTCTTACTATACAACACTGTGCAGCGATCAGTGGGAGGAGGATATTTCGGGTGCCACCCCGTTAAGCGGTTTATCTTTCTGTTTGCAGGCTTCCTCTTCGTGATAATGTGGATGCTGTAGTTGTTGCTGTCGGTTGGAGTGATTTTTCTTTTCATTCTTGCTGCCAACTTTTGTTGATACTCAACAAAGTAGCACTACACTGACTAGGACGGGAGGTCATGTATTAGGGCGTCATGGAAAAGATGTGGTTTCTAGGTTTTATGAATTTTATTTTTTCATTTTAAATTCATTAGGTTTGGTCTAAAAACCTAGAACATCTAACGAATTTAATGGTCAATGCTGAAGTGGATCTAGCGATTATCAGGTATATGATACACGCTAGTAATGACTAGTCTAATTCACGTCATGAATGGTTTCAAATGTTTGAAGTGATTGCATTTCTAAGTTTTTGTCAATTTCATAAATGAGGATTGAATTCTTTTTAGAGTTCTGAAACGTTTGATACATAATGATGAGATAGTGTAAATTTAAAGTGGAATAGGGATAGTAGGGGCATAATTGGAACTTTAAGCATGGGCACAATTTTGGCAAATCAAATAACAAGGTTATGACACAGTATGTGCTGTATTCCATTTATTATCCGTAGCACTATATATTTCATTAGTTAATAGTCAGAAATTAATAATAATAATTTAGTTGCAAAAAAATTCATAAGTCGCATATACATTGTTTATTTTATTTCATTTCATTTTATTGATGTATAAGGTGGCATGGCGCCAAGTCACCACTCTGAGTTCAAGAACTCATACCTTACATAATACACCAGGGAATAGTTGAATAGGCTTCGCAACATTTCTACCCATGGGGGTTTTGAATTTTGCGGCATACACTATTAGTGCACACTAGAGGTGTACAATAATATTGCATCGCTGCCCACGGGATTGGGGTAGGGTGGGAAACTTGTTGGTCTGTAAGGCTGTAGGAAGAAACAAAGTTAGTAAATGACGGTGAAAATCAGTTAAATTTCAATACGTTGGGAATGATATCTACTAAAATACCTGCTTAGCTTGAAATTACGTTAGAGCATCTTCTCTCGTTCCGCGTGTTGACTTAATCTTCCATGCCGTGGACTGTTTCGTTAGTTTGTGATAGGATTTTCCATCTTGTTTCGCGGTTTTTTTTTTAATCTTTAGCAAAACTTCTTCTAGATGACGTAACACATCGTCCATTTCCGATGCGTACTTTCAGTTCGTGCTATTTGAAAACAAAGGATTGAAGCGTAACCATCTGATTTCTAACTTTTTATGTATTGTTAATTTTCTTTATTTTTATTTGTTGTTGAAAGTAAGCAAACTTAATAACAAAAGGAATCAATAGATTCAGACATCAAACCTATATTTCCGATTAGTATGACTAATAGATCATGAGATGAATAATGGAACAGCTCCCCTATGTGGTAATTCTTTCCAAAAGTGTGCTGATTTATGATAATAAACTATTTCATCTTTTTCAATAGAGTTTATATGATCAAACGCAACATTTCAACTATTTGCAAATACTGTCCTTGACCATTAATCACCATCTCCGAATCACAATGTTCATGGATAAGAACTACTGGAGGAACTTCAAAAGCAGTTTTTGGCTGCATTACCACTGACCTGGCAACACTAGTGTGTTTGTTTCCAAAATTGTAAAGAACCAGACCAGCCCTGGGGCATGATAGTTGAAGTTAAACTACCTTAAGGTTTTTCCAGTGCCCAGGGTATTCATAAGTCGCATATACATTGTTAGACACTTAATCAGATACACAAACACTCAAAATAAATAAGCACATAAGCACATGTAAGCATATGTAAATAACTAGTTAATTTCAAGGGTTGAGATAAGATGATATGCTCATTTTGCCTCTAATAAACTATAAGAAAAAAGAAATTCAATCAATGCTGAATATGTATGACACTGAAGAATGTCTACTCCAAAACAAAATTGGTTGGAATTTTTTCAAAAAGCTCGTAATACCTTGTTTAGTATGCCAGCATGTTATAATAGTATGCCAGCATATTATAATAGCATGCATAAATAATATGCTTCGAACATTCTTTAGCGACTGAATTTAAATAAAAACAGTAATAGGCGAGATGGACCAAGTTGGTCTTAGCCGTCTGTGAAGACAACCACAAAGGAAAAAAAAACAGTACTGGCAATAATACAGTAAACACTCAATTTAGTTTCATAAATAAGCACTTAACTTCGTTGTTTCAATAGATAGATCCTCAATATGTACGGGTGGAATTGAATTCTTTTATTATGCTATCAAACAACAACCTTTGTATTTTATTAATTGTAAGCGTTTTTTTCACTTCCGAATAAATCTGTTCAGAAGTGGCAAAAATACGTATACAGCACATTAATTGTATCGCCCAACACCAGGCCGGCGCTTTGTGTACTTTATTGTTGATATACAAGACAAAGCAATAGCTTTCATTCGTTCTGCAACATTCTTCAGCAAATGGTTGATGTTTAAGTTCTCTGTGGAATAACTATCAACATACATGAAAATATCTCTGCAATTGCGTAGTTTGATCGTAAAAGACTGTAAGAAAGGCATTATCTCAAAAAGGTAGAAAATTTCAGTGTAAGCGTCGCAGAAATGGAAAAAATCTGGGGAAAAATCCAGCAGTTTGGTTCAATTGTTGATAAAGCTGTCGAGGATGAAAGCGATTAACAACATTGCTGTATGATGCAAGAATCTTGAGATGAGTTCGTCAAAACCCAAGGTTGACAAGTCGAGCAGTGAAGGAAACATGTCTTTGAATATTTCCGAGATAAACAGTACAGCTTAGGCTGCAGCTACAAGGCCTTAAGAATAAGTTTGCCTCTCGTCGGCCACTGATGAGTAAACGCATTAAAATCAATCGTCTGGAATTTGCCAATAAATACGTCGGCCGACAGATTTCCTTTTGAAAAAATGTGTTGTGGATTGATGAGAGTAAGTTCGAATTATTTGGACGCCATCAGCGACCAAGGATTTGGTTGAAAACGCGAGAGGAGCTTTTGGAAAAGAATGTACAGAAAACAGTGAAGCACGGAGAAGGAAATATTATGGTGTGGGAATGCTTCGCGTGGACTGGTGTTGGGGAACTTGCTCAAATCGAAGGATTCATGGATGCTAACAAGTTCATTGACATTGTGCGACAAATTTTAAAGTTTCTTTGCTGAATTTTGGTCTAGAAAATGATTACATATTGCAGCAAGACAATGATCCAAACGCACGCAAAACTACTACTACTTTGTGTATCTTGTATAAAACTGTTGGAATGGCTTCCTCAGTCTTCGGATTTCAAACCCATCAAAAATCTATGGTTTATTCTAGATCAACAGGTTGATAAAAGTAAAGTTACCCACAAAAATCTGCTATTTGACGCATTGAAAGACCCTTGAGAAAACATTTCTCAACATTACTTTCAGAACCTAAAGGAAAGTGTGGCAAGACGTCTCAAAGCAGTTATCAATGCGAAGGGAGGGCAAACTTTATACTAAAGTTTGTTTCGAAACTTATTTTCCATCATATTACTGTCATGTATACTCTATTTATGCCACACAAAAAGTGATAGATAAACGTTAATGAATTTGCTTCAGGAAATCTACCGGTGTTTTGTTTCTTTTTATACGCCCATAGAATGAAGTTATGATCACTCCGAACATATAAACTAGATAATAACAAAATGGTTAGTATAATTGAAGTGTATACTTTATTTTTTCCAATACTGCATATGGTTTTTGTGAAACCTATGGTGCTCATTATGACCCCAATACAGCGATAGATATTTTCCCGACATAATAAAGGCGACGTTTTATGGGATAGAAATGGGCAAAAAACATAGGGAAATATTATGCACAAGCTTTTATGTTTTCAATGAATTTTCTCTATTGCATCTACATAATTGACAAGTTGCCTTAAGCACATTTGAGATATCTTTGCGACTGTAAAGAATCAATGAAACGTTATAAATATACTCCGAAAAAATTATATAAGTTTCAAACATAAAAAATAAAACTAAGTCTCTAAAGGAAAGTTTTTGTACCAATAGACGCAATTTAGTGATAGAATATGATGTTTTACTTTGTTTAAATGAATATACTACAATCTGCCACTTGCTAAGTGTAACCAATGTCGAAATATTTAGATTCGGTTGACAAATTGACTTAGGTTGGTAATATTTTTCAAATACGCCTTGACATTTTCATGACTCGGTCGTAATTTTTCATATGTAATGATAAAATTTCCGAAATAACGTTTCAATGCATAAAAAAGCACTCGAAAATCTATTGATGAACAAAGCAATACAAGTGTTGACTGCGAAACTCATCGATTTTCATATAACTTATGTGCGATGGAAAACATATTTTACGGAACAGATGATAATGCAGCTTATGCAATGAACATAATGGTGAACTTCTCAACATGCAAAAAAAAATGGCGTGTGTGGGAGGAGGGGGTGTATTTTAGAAACTTACTTCCACAGGTTGGCAGCGGCACTATGAATAAAATCTCCCTGCAACCAATTATGTTTGCTTTCAGAAAGCTTATATCCTGAAGTTAGAAGGTGACTACTGTAACACAATTCGAATAGCTTATTAGAAGACAGGAATTCCGAACCTATTTTTGTAAACAATAAACTCCGCTCCAATACTTTCTCAATGTTAAATCATCATGAATGTCGTAGAGCTTTCTATCAAATTGTGGCGTATGTATTGTTGACAATTTTGACAATTTTTTCAAGAAGAAACTTATATAAATGATAATCTTACCACTTTTGAAAATATTTTTGTATAATACTTCTGGTCAAATAAGCCTGCTATCATGAAAAAATCCAGTCATACATAGATAATAGATAGAAAGATAATCTTGATCTCAGCATCTCCCAATCCGGTGAGTTCAGGGTCAAATCTGCCGTTAGAAGCGATGACGTTGTAGCGAAGCTCTTCACCGGCAACCATTAATAAACGTTTCAAAAGAAAATAATCGAAACCATTTTTCACACTCACTTTACTCACAGCTTTTCATTGATGCTCATAATGTAAAAACAAACTTAAATAGTACGAAAAACGAACACAAAATTTTTATTTTTCCATTACTTGACAAAACGGAAGCGAAAAATCCTCAAACGCACAGCCTACTCTACATGCAAAATAAGTGGCAGGAATTCATACTTCTCCATCTTTCTTTCGTTCACACTACAAGATAAGGATTAGGTCAGCTTCTTTCTGACATATTTCTCTTTTGGACCTGAGGTTTAATTAGTTCTGTCTAATAGTAACTATTGGTAGCTCTCTGTTACATCGCAGTGAATTAGACCAATACTCTGCTTTATTAAAACTGGCCAAGCAAATCTGCTATGTGAGAAGCTAGTTGGTTATGATATCAATTACTTAATCTGTATCAATAGATCCCAAAAATTGTCCAAATATAAAACTGTCCAAACATAAAACACATTTTCAAACACTGATATAACGGTTAGTAACCTGGATATGGCTTTTTTTTAGCTTTTTTGGCTTAATTACATAGCAGAACTAGCTTATTGTCTGCTTAGTGTTCTAAACATACTCCAACAGATATTCATTGAGAGCTTTCTATATCTGTTCCATTGTTGCAATACACAGATAGAAAGAAACATTTAATTGTCTGTGTTATCTAATGCACATAAAGGGATGCTAGATTTGGCTTTAGTTAATGGGTTCTTTCATGTAAATTTAAGCTAGATATCGCTGGAATCAGGTCTGTTGTATGGAGATTGGAAATGAAAGATTTCAAACAATTACGTTGCTTTGGTTTGAAATTGAACGAGGGGAAAGCTTACGCGTTTTTTAAACTTCATTATTTTTTTCTGGGTAGTATAAGCGAGTATCAAGTACAATCATCTATGTGTGCAGAAAGCAGTGATGGAATTTTCACCAACATATCAATTCATCGCGTGATACGTTTTCACTTGGGAACTTCCCGTTGCTAGATTCACACGCCAACGTTTCTTGAGTGAACTTTCTGGGATGAGAGAATGAAATATCGCGAACTTTTTCTACTCGAGTCACCGACGCGAGGATACGAAAAATATCAGATCATTTTTCTCTCTCTATATCTTTACGCCACATTCGTTCTTGAAAAGCACACTGCCCGAAAAAAAAAATTCATAGGTTTACAATTAAATGTATTGTAACCATACAATAGAATCAATAGTGTATACAATTAATATTATTGTTCATGACAATGAGATGACGATAGGAGATATTGTTTCCACAATAGAATTTAATGTAAATTGAGGCATCGACAATAGAATAAGGGGGTTGTTATTTTTCACCATTGAAAAAAACATTTTTTCTCGAACAAATCTCAGTCAATTACTATTGATTGTATTGTTTCACAATTGTCGAAAATTCTAGCATGTAGGGTGAATTGTAGATCTATTGTAATGACAATTTGCATTTTTATTTATCCAATACGTGAACAATAAGATTCATGGTCGTCAATAGATTTTAATGTTATTTTATATTATTGTATTGTCATTGTATGGTTATTTTTATCTGGGTGTGCATTTCATAGGTATGGAATCTAGAAACAAAGATATCTCGCATAAGTCTAAACACTCTCTTCAGCCTGATGTATGTCCGATTGCTGACTGTCTGGTCGGGGAAGTTGGGTTGAATTTGTCCTCAATGCATCACGCCATTCCAGCAGACGTTTCCTACCACTCAAACTTTGCGGTGGCACAATACTTAAAAACAAACATTAAAAGCGAACATCGCATACACATACTTGAGAGAGAAAAAGAACAAAGCCGATGGGATATTTGGGTGAATCGGATCTCGAATACGAGTGATACGTTGTGAGATCGAGAAACGAAAGATCTTTTGCGATGAGAAATGGAAAGTTTCCTCACTCTGCGCATTCATGAACTTTAGATTGCATTTCGTTCGCGAACTTTGTGTGCGAAGTTCCTCGGCGATATATCTTTGTAATGAGCAAAGAGTGAACTTTTTTTTAAAAAAATGATTTTTTCCAACACTGGCAGAAAGTTAAGACATTTTTCTCTACGAAAAAAAATCATAGCCCAGACCAGGAATCGAAACCCACCCAACCCCATTCCCAGAACCCACCTCCAGAATGGTCTAACTGCGTCTTTATAGAGGGAGCTAAGAGAGAACTTGCATACAACTTCCTTCTTCCTGGCTTTTGTGACGCTCGTTAAACGAACTTTTGCCTGCTTCTCAACTTAGTCTTCTAAGCGCACTTCCTCAGCTATTAAATGAGAGCTAGCTTTGCCTACACCAATGCATGATATTGTATATTGTGTGGCAAGCACCCAGGGAAGTCGAGAAATTTTCCAACCCGAAAAATTCGTAGACCAGTCGGGTAACAAACCCGCCTCCGGCTTGGTAGACCGTTCGTTTGCCGAACAACGCTATCCGAGGCCCCTTGCATACAGCTATCAAGGCTGAATAACGTGGATAGCTTTTATAAAATATTATCGTATTCGGTATGTTTATACCGAAGTTTCAACCGCTAATACGTTCTGTAGACACATTATTGGATGAATTGTTAAAACTATCGATCTAATAACTGCATCGTGCTCAAACAGAAAAAAAAACTACTCAGTTTGACAGAAATATACTTTTTCAAACAGACGTATCTAATTTTGTAAACAAAGAGGGGAAGTAAGATTCAAAGGTAAATTTCTCAAAACTCTCAACACCCTCTCGGAAAGTAACATCACCATCATGTTAGGGAAATATTGGTGGTTCTAGTTTGCATTAAAGTGCTAAGAGTTTCAAAAAGTTGACGTTTGAATCTTACTTCCCCTCTGTTTGAAAAAGTACTCGAGAAATAGTTAGGCGCAAGTAGCCTCTTTGAGTCAATCGAACATACTTGGAGATTTCTTTTACAGGTTTGCTAATCAAACAGAATCTGTACATGACCGAAAAAATAAATCGATTGATAGAATAAAATCGGTTCGATAGTTTCGATTAGTAGTGAAAAACTACGTTGACAGAAGCCGTGTTGTAAAAAAGAAACTTTTCTCTGAAATATAATGGCTCCTACTTTCGGCAGTTTATTTTAAATTTCCAGGAATGGATTCTTCGAAAATATAAACGAAGCATTCTAAGTCACGTAAAACGTAATTAGTTCCAGTTCAACAAGTTTATTATCAGTATTAACCTTCACGTGAACAATCGATTGCCGATAAATTTCTTCCTTATTTTAATGCAAATCAACTAAAACAACAATCAACCATAATAAACGACCCGTCCGATGAAACACACACGGATACGAAGCCCGAAACTGTCATAAATCTGCATTATCCTTTGAAATGGCGTCGTCGTTCATTCGGTCCCTCGCTCGCTGATGTTATTTTTCCGCTACGGCTGCTGTCTAGATAGACCGCGCCATCGTCGTCGTCGTGTTCAATTTACCTCTTACCTTCTTCTCCAATCTACTTGCACCCCTGGCCCTGTCCGCTGTCAACCCCTGCGGGTGATGATAGCGTCAGGGCGTAGGTATTTTACCCATATTTTTAAGCAACGGTCTAACTCAGGCATTTTCGAATAAATTCGCTAGGGTCTATCGTTCTATGTACTTGTGTGCAATATGTATTAAAACTAACCCTCAAGGAAATAGTTAAACAACTTTTCGATCCTGTTCGGTGTTCGATGCATAGAATGTGTATTCCGTTTATATACGAAAGCAACGGGTGACAGTTACAATTTGTCAACGATCAAAACGCAGTGGATGCAATTTGAAGGGTCTTTCGGTTCGCTATGGGACGTCCTCGTGTGTATACAGTGTTTTGAAACTGAAGGCCCCCCTTCTTAATCAAACGTTTGTTTGTGTGTTGGGACACCGATCGATGAAATATTTTTTTTATTTAAATTATTTATATCAATAAAATAAAAAAAATATAAATTTAATTATAGGTTGCCCTGCTGGGAATTATTTGATATATCGCAGTGACTTTGATCCCGGGCTCTACTTCTTTGTAAAATTTTTTTTGTTATCTTTATGATCCCGGGGTCGCCTGTGTTTTTTTTTTTTTTTCTGGGTTTTATTGTTTTATTTTTCCCGGCGGGAGGATTTGGTCGACTTACATTTTTGACTTTTGGCCTTTTAGTGTCCCTTGCACTGAACTGGCCGGCTTGACGTGCCGCAAGGGTTCAGTAGGGATCAAGACCCGAAGCTAAGAGTCAGTTCCATTGTGGTTATATCACATTTATTAGCAGAGCATCACATCGATATTTTAGGTTCATTATTCTTTATATGCTATACAATTTCAGATCATCCATGGATATCCCAAGTTTTGTAAAATAATTTAAAATCAATTTTTTTTTTCTGGTGGCCATGATACATTATCTAAGCTTTCAGGTTCATGGTGGATGTGCGGGTCCGTATACAATTGCAACAGGTCCACAATCTGCAGACACGTAAATACAAATGAAATTATTATCGTTTTATATTATAACATCCATTCACTACATTTTGTATGCTTTTTTATAAGTCATTTTCAGCTTTGCATTTATGCATCCTTGTCAGTTATAGCTCATCTAACCTACGTTATGTATTTGAAAAGATAGGAAGGTTTTTAATGTTTTTTTTTAGAAAGGATCATATTCGAAAAATTCTACTTAAAACAGCATTTTCCTTCTTCATCAGAAATATATATTAATTCAAAACCTAACAGTTTACAATCATTCATTTCCTATTTCACAGACATGAGGAATCATTTATGGGTGTACAAGAGCTATAGAAAAAATCAATTTCCTATTTTTTTATTTTAGTTTTATTAAGATTCAGTTTTTAGATTCATACTCACCTGAAATTTATTTCGCCTTACTATTAGCTGTCTTCAGTTTTTCTAATATTATTATGATATTTATACATATCTAATTTTTATTTTCAGTAACATACCAGTAGATGTCATATATATCTTGTACCTACGCTTATTATGTTCTCTGACTATTATTGTGAAAACAAATTCTAATCTTAGTAAATATTATTTCAATAGAAACTGCAACAGTCTTTCGATGAGTGGATGGTCAGATTAGTTACGGATATATGTATTCTACTATAGTTTACTGGCTTGCTGGTATTATTATTTTATATTTTAACGTCAGTTTATTATTTTATGTTGTGATATTAAATGATGTGACATAATTGCATTTAAATTCATTTCATTAAAATCGCTATTTCCGATGAGACTCACTACATAAATTATTGCAAGGAAATGGAACAGCACATCGAAATTTTAGGTTTACTATTCTATTGCTATATAATTTCAGATTATCCATGGATATTCCAAGTTTGATGAGATAATTATAAATCAATTTTTTTTCTCGCAGCTACATTGTCTAAACTTTCAGGTCCACAAATGGAATTGTTATTTTCATTCTTATATTTATTCACTATATTATTTGTCATTATAATATTCATTCGCTATATTTATTATACTTATAATATTAATTCACTATATTTTAAACATTACTATATGACATTAAATATATATTGGGAAGGGAGGGAGCATCAGGGTATCACTCAAGCTGGAATTGGACAATGGAGTGGTATGACAACCGGCGTCTAGGAGGGAACAAACAGTATCATTTTCTTTATCCTACCGATTCGAGTGTGGTGCTGTGAATTCTACTCCAACAGTTTCAGTGAAAGTGACGCGCCCTTCTTAACAAGCCATCCCGTAGAAAGCTTAATAAGTATTGCGCATTGGGTTATTCGAGTTGTTGGATCGTATCGTTGGAAGGAGATTCTTATGTTCCCGCGGGTTTCGCGTAAGTGTCTCTGCTTACGGGTCCGCCCCACCGTTTTTGGCCCTTCATACAGCGTTACTGTGAATGCAAACCGGTAACTCAATTTGATCTTGCTGTTAAGTGGAGCTGCATACATGACAAGGTCTTAGAAGGGATGGTGGCTATCTTACATACATACATACAGTTATGTACCTTTTAGTGTTTTTATTTGTACCTAACTAATGAACAAATATTTATTTAGTCATTTCTTCCGCCTCATCGGACGTAACTGTCTAAATGGGGGGCTATGATGGGGAAAAGCCTTTTTGGATAAACCTACCTCTATG
Organism: Aedes koreicus; assembly: GCA_024533555.2. Lineage (NCBI taxonomy): Eukaryota > Metazoa > Arthropoda > Insecta > Diptera > Culicidae > Aedes > Aedes koreicus. Next base: position 62,104 of record JAHHFK020000033.1, on the reverse strand, counting down.
CTCACTCAGAAAGGCGAAAAAACACATACCTTTTCTTAATAACATACATAAACACATTGATTTTACAGAACACCAGCGAGTAAAAAAAAATTACATAAAATATTGAGTATTAGTCAGATCACTAAAATAATATCCATGCTGAGGCTGTGTATAGCATGTCACTGAGTGGTAGGCTCCCAAGGTACAGGTGCTATTCAAATTAGGGTTCTAATGCATTGCTTTTTATTTCTTTTTTTTAATATCGATGCAGAAATAGTGTAATTGAACAGCTCATATGCTTCGGTAAACTCCCGACATATAACAGCTATTGGTTAATTTAGGTTAAGCTTAGTCGATCTCTACGGCATACTGAAACCGACGGAGCGTTGATGTTCATTTTCTCCAGGATACTTGGTGCCTCAACATTGCCTAGCAATCGGTTTCCGGCAAATAACGCTCGGGTGGAATCACGTCTGCTATGTAAAGATCCCATTCCGAGCAATAGACACCGAATCTCGTATGACGGCATATTGCTACAAAGCAGCAATTTGAGAGCAAATCTTGAAAATTTAGCCTGAACAGCTTCAATTCTGGTTATTCTTATATTGGTGTAAGGGCTCCAAAACAGGTGATGTTTTACGGTTGAACTAAATTACAGAGCATTTTTTGGAACTTATGCTCATGTGATTCCTGAGGCACCACTCTTCGAAATTCTTGATATTCCGAATAATGATGTAAATGTTCAGGTCATCAGCATACACCAAACGTACTCCGGAAGGGATCAAATTGCATATCGCGTTGAAAAATATCGAGAACAATAGTGGCAAAAAGTTACTTCCTTGGGGAACCCCTGAGTAGTTTGTAAAATTATTGGATTGTACTGTGCCAAGTTTAACAGACAGCCGTCGATTCGTCAGATATACAGCGGATTTCTCGGCTTCCTTCAAAGCGAGTATCACGTCAACACGTTCCTTCCCATTCCCTACTTGACCAGCATTCGGGCACGGTCGGCGCCGGCATTGCTTCATAATGGGTCACCAGATTATACACATTGAGGATGTCTGTTAGTCCCAAACATCATCTATTGGTTTTTTGTGTAAATACAGCTGATCTAGCAATAACGGAGTTGCATCCGTGGGCGGTCAATCATGCTAATTGGATTGTACTGTGCCAAGTTTAACAGACAGCCTTCGATTCTTCAGATATGATTCAAGCCAGCGTGTGAATAGTTATGGAGCACCCAAACGGTCCAACTTCGCTGTCAGTATACAATGGTCATCACGGTCAAAAGCTGCCTTTCAATCAGTGTAGACTGTGTCAACTCTGTGTCAACTAAGGGTCCTCCCTTAGCTCAGTCGGTAAAGGCACAGCTACAAAGCAATACCATGCCGGAGGTGACTGGGTACAACTCCCGGTCTGATCTAGGAATTTTTCGTTAAGGAAAATTTCTCGACTCCCTGGACATAGCGTATGATTGTACTTGCCACACAATCATACTAATGCAAAAATGGTACCTGGCATCGAAAGCTCTCAATTAATAACTGTGAAAGTGCATTTGGAGCACTAAGTTGAGAGCAAGCAATAAGCGAATCGTGAAAGCAATAAGCTTGAAATGCTAAAAGAAGAAGACTGTGTCAACTTGTTTGCCGTTCTCGATGTTTTTCAGGCAGTGTGACGTGCCTGTACGAGGTTTGTCTCAGTAGATCTTTCAGAAAAGAAGCCTGCTGCTCAGAAAAAATGTTTGATTTGGAAAATAAAAAACAGTACATCTCCAACAGAGGGAGGTGATACCTCGGTAATTAGTAAAATTTCGTTTATGTTCTATTTTTAGCACAATGAACATAAACGATTCCTTCCACTGTGTTGAGAACGTAGATTCGGCTAAAGATCGGTTGCAGATAATAGTGAGTGGAACACGCAATGATGCTGCGCATTCCATCAGTACCATCAGATGGTATAGTATCTGGTCCAATTGCAGTCGAAGACTTTTTTTTTTTAATTGCCGACGTCTGCCAAAGCATTATCAATTAGACGAGTGGGAACAGGACCCAGTCGACAGATATCAGAAGCTTCTTCGTTGTTGAGGAAAACTGTTGTTGGTAATGCGTTCTCTTTCGTCTTTTCATTCATAAATGTCGAAAAACTTTTGGGGTTCCGTTTGGGATTTGACTCCATGCGTTTTGTATATCTAACATAGAGACAAGGATGGTTCCAATCGTATCATAAATCATTCGTTGCGCGCTCTTTTTTGATTCAATAAACGCACACAATGAGAAGTTTTGCTTCACTTCTCTAGCAGAAAACTGATGGGGCAAGGAAAACATTGAATTAACATAGCATGAACTTCGCCGTCGGTCAATTGTATGCGTGTTCATCACTGCTTGCTTGTACAATTTATTGATTCGTTCGTTCGCTTCTGTGTGAGGTTCATTTTCGTTTCCTGATACGATTGAGTGCTAGTGCTTAAAGCTTGGTGATTGTGTGGTACCGCGTTCAAAGCAAAAAGGAACCGGAAGCTGAAAAGCACAGTGTAGCCAGTAAATACAGCGAAAAACAGAAAATATGTAGCAACTAAACGCCAAATGTTAATATTAAGTGACATGTCTTCCTTTGGGCCAGTATTTTCTGTTTTTGGTAGATAATGGTGATGGCACAGGTTACTTAGTTGGTAATGGTACGGCAATGGTTTCTGTACCCTGTCAGAAGATTTTTCACTGGTTGCACAAAAAAAATTAGAATGAAATAGAAAACAAGCGATGGTTGTTCAACGAACGATAATCGACGCTATGGTTATTTAACTCTCTTCAATTGAAGTCTCTATAACGATCTTTCTCGCATGTTATGCGATATAAAATTAATAAGGTGTGCATAACACATTGCGTGAATAGTCCTGAAAAAAATTATCACGGCCTATAGGATACGTGTGACAGGAAAAAATATAAAAAATATAATTGAGTAGGCTGACTTTTTGCCAGACGGTACATACACACTTAGAAAATTTTACAGTATTCGGTAATTTTTTACCGAACTTTCAACAGGTGTACGTTTGGTAATCCGATTTACCGGATTTGGGTGAAATTTTACAGTATTCCGGTAAAAAAATTACTGGAACTTGTCAAATTTTACCGAAATCCTTTAAATCGGATTACCGAACGTTCAGCTGTTGAAAGTTCGGTAAAAAATTACCGAATACTGTAAAATTTTCTATGTGTGTACTTAAAAAACTTCCAACACTGTATTTCAACTAAAAGACAATCAATGATTTTGTGCAAATGAATGCTATCATCTATCGTCTCCGAACATTATCATCTGGCGATCCTTCTGGGTCGTTTTTCCACAGCCACTCAATCAATGAAGAGTGAATCACAGGCAGAGATGGTGTCCATTTGGCTTACGTGGTGGAATGAAGTAATCTACAAAACTTCTAATCTTGTTCACTCACTGAGTTCCAGCGTATGATGCCTTTACCAATACATTTCTCGATGTCGTTGTTTCAAGCACGGATAACAATAAATAATTTTCCCCGATTTTTTCGTCAGTCACCGACAGTGCATAGAGAAGTTTGTTATACGACCTGTATTTACAACGTGAGTAAAGTCTGTATCTACAATAATCCGGACACCTCAACACTTATGTGAAGCAAAAATTCTGGAACAGATTTTACTTTATAACGTTTGGGGTTACGCTTTTTTGATTTTTGGACCATTGCTATTTTACGAGCAACCGTTCGAACAGAGCGATTCGGGTTTTCCTTCAATATCTTCTTCACTTTTCACAGGATCATCACGTCCTCTGTTTTCCATTGTTTTTTTTTTTTTGCGGGTTCCCATACTGACAAGTCAGCATTTGGCTTACGTTCGAACAAAATCCGCTCGCGAACGTGCTTTACATTTGTTGCCATCTTGAACACTAACTATGGAATTATAAACACCAAGCATAGTCTTTTTAATCAAAGACTCCCAGCTATACCTCAGTGAAATTTTTCACTTCTATGTGCAATATTTCAAGATTTAGAGTGATTTGAAGTAGTCTGGATTAATGTGGACAAGGACCTAATTAAAACGAACCGTACAAACACAAATTATTGCTTGAGTAGTAAAGTAAAGTTTACTTATAACCTTCAAACTTTAAACTTTGAACTATATTACATCATGAAAAGGTATAAATATAAAGGTCTGCTTACATTCCAGCTACAAACCTTACTTTTGGCGTTTCTAAAAGTGTAAATATTTTGCAGGTGTACTCACACGTTTAAGTGTATTTATACTCATGTGTTTTGTACAAGAAGACAACCTCACAACGCACGTGCAGCCTTGGATTTGAAAAAGTGTCCACGCCTGTGGAAGCTTTCCATTCGCTGAGAAAAATGTATTTACATAACTTGAGCAGCAAATTGCGAACGACGCTGGTGCGTGGCATCACCACACAGCAACAGTCAAAGGATAATCTTTCAAACGCTGGCGGCACAATTTTCCCGTTCATTGGCAACTGTTAGCGTCGGGCGTTTGGTGTCATGTTTTGATAGCAATTAATTTTTCCACTCTAATTGAGATGAAGGAAGGCAGACGATGTCGATTTTTCCAGTATTCGGTGCAGCGAGGGTGGCAAATTAAGTGTAAATATTTACTTTTCGCACCCACAGTTGAAGTTAAAGCATTTTAATGCTTTCCTTTTCTGAGTTGTTTGTGGATAAATACCAAAAGTGCTGCAAAAACCACCCTCTTGTTGTGATGGAACGTTGACCAAGCGGCCGGCGGCGGTGTGGATGCGGCTGTGATGTGACGAGTCAGTCACGTGGCCTAGGGTTATTTGTAAGGTTTTTTTCTCTAGCTTTCGAGTAGGTAATTGATATTCAAACAGAACGATACAAAAAAGAGCAAAACAAACCATAGTGGAAACGTATGGGAAAGAAGGGCTGAAAGTTACAGACCGATGGAAATCAAGTGTAAGCAAATTCTCCGTTGGACGAGCCGCGTTCACCGGGGGAAGTGAACCTTAAAATTGAAACTTGATAGTTTTCCGATTTAGATGGTGTGGTTACCGTATTTGGATCAGTTGACGGAACGGTGGCTTCCACACGTCTGGCATTCATTTGGCTTTGATGCGATCGATGAAGGCACGTTTTTTTTACGTTTTGCTTTGTCAATATGTACGAGCAATGCATGCATCGAATGTGTGAATGCTGAAGAAGGTTCGACGACCCAGAGTAGAAGGTTGCAAGGTTCAAATAGAGAAATTTGGAAAATGATACTAAATGTATTGAATTAGAGAAAGTGAAAAAGTTTCGTTCCAGTTTAGAAGGCATTTTGCTTTGATTGATCAATTTACATCATGAACTTTCATATCAACCGTCCTAAACCTACTTGTATCGTAGTAGGTTTAGGAATTAGTGTTAACGTCATCTATCCTAGGCGAAATGAGACAAATTACTGAATTTTTCTTCTTTTCCTTCCCTATAGGAGTGAACCCACGGAAGCAACGACGAGAACGGACTACCTTCACCCGTGCCCAGTTGGATGTCCTGGAGTCTCTGTTTGGTAAAACGCGCTACCCGGACATTTTCATGCGCGAGGAAGTTGCAATGAAAATCAACCTGCCCGAATCACGAGTACAGGTATGTCACTGTTTTCTTTGGCTAATGACTACTTATATAGAAATAACATGTTGGTAATGAAATCTCTGTGAAACATTAACTTACAAATATGCACGCTTTGTATTTATGATGCATCTTTCTTTCATAGGGTATTGCTTATCATAATAAGCTTATTGCCTGCTCTCAATTTAGTGTTCTAGATGCACTTCCACAGCAGAGTGGCTCAACATGATCATTGTTTTCAGAGCAGCACATTTTTGGATATATTTTATATCTGTGCAAAATATGGTTTGAAATTTGTTTGGATATAATTTTGGGGAAACGTACTTTTTTACATTTAAGTTCCTAGAACTTTAGACTCTATGAAACAGCAGTGAGAAATATGTGTTTCAAACATTGTGGGTGCTTTGCTCTGAACAATTTTCACAATATTTGTAAAAATTGAGTCGTTTGTCAATAGCTTAAACTTGCACGTTGGGCTGAGATAGATTAATGAGTACTCATTTCGACGCAGTTGGATTTCTTTGCTAATACCTCGTTTCTTAAGTTGATGATGATGATCAAATTATTTCGATTGTTTTGTCCCTCAAAGCTAAGCTATATCTAATATAAGAGGCGGGGGGATTCATTTCATGGAAATTGCGGTGCATATATGTAGCTACACTTTAGCACCTTATACATAACAGCTAGGGATAGGCACTTTTATACAAAGTTGATTATTACACAACGAGCGCAACTAGTTTATCATGCTGCATGTCCGAAAATTCAATAAAGGTTATTAACGAAATCCCTCAAAGTAACCTATTGTTTCTCTGGTAAATTTTCACACATGGTTCTATAAGGGATTTTCATGATCCCTGTGAAGGTCTATTTCCAGAATATTAGTACTCAGCATACATTTCTGATGCAGTTATCTGCATATCAGTAAAGATGTATGAACTCTGCCCAAGTGCATTCTTTGAGTACACTATTCTCAGCATGAACTGTCAGGAAGGCAGAAAACCCGGATCTTCCAACCTGCAACTGGTCTTGATCTCTAAGTAGCAAGAATAAACCAATGTTGATATTGGCCAATAAGACAGAAACGAGCGTAGGAATTATCCATTGCTTCAAGAAACGGATCAAACTGAAGACCTACACAGCTCGAAAAAGTAGTGTGAATTTCTGCTCAATATCATGCACATAAATGGAGCGTCACAAAACATACACATTTAGATAATAAATCGTTTAAAGTACTGAGAGATTCGATACATAATCAATAACGTTGTATGCAAGAGCTCGTCTTTGTTGAAACTATTGCATGCAAGTAGCTGCCTCGTGTGGAATGAAATACAATTTCACATGCTCTGATAATTACATCGTAATGAACATTCAGATTTTTTTCTGTGTATAAGAAGCAGCCAAAGTGAAGAAAAGAAGCAACATGCCTGTAACGAGACCTGAATTGGCCTGAAATGAAGAGGAATTGGCTCAGGGAAAAGGTAATAGATTCAGTTGAGAAAGGCATCAGTCCCCCAAATTACCGTCAGCCCATCGAACGTAACTTAGTGATTGTGAAGAGGTTCTTAGACTGGCTGGTAAAGTAGCTGGAAATATGAAGAAGTTCAAAACAAATTGTTGAAGCTTCCAATTAATGTGAGAAACACTTGTCCGGAACTTGAAGAAAAGTGTTCGATCAATAAAATGAAAATTCGTAAAGAAATAATACTAATTTCGTTCGTTCTTCATAATTTTGAAGTTCAATCTCGTTCAATGAAGGAAAAACAGTTTATTTTATGGGTTGAAAAAAAAAAAATGTGGATTAGTTTTTCCTATACAGCCCTTAGAGTTGGTTCGAAAACAGAAATGGTCTACAATTGTCTGTGTTTTACTTATTGATTATTATTGAGTTGTATCATGACAATCAAAAGTTGATTCAAAACGAAACGGTAAGAATAAAGAATAAAAAGAATACAACGAAAAATAGTGCGAGGCTGCTCATGCGAAACAGTGCAGCACATAAGTTCTTTATACCGTCGGTTTTTTTTCATGTTTTTTTTTGTTTGTTCATACATCCGTCGACCATGCAAGGTTCTTCCGATGGACAGTAGTACTTCGACAAATCAGTACCAAGCTGTCAAATGAAAGCAAACCGTCATTACATAAAAAAAGCATAAAACTGAAAATAAAATTTATTTTATTCTACGAAATCTATCGTTTGACTCATCAATCTATTCGTTATTTTCTGCAACGAAATTGAAATTTATTGTACAATATATGAAGCTAGCTTCGTATTCAATGCCATATGGGCTGTCAAAAAACGAAGCATTTATACAATTAAAAAGAAAATTCATGTGTGTTGTTCAAAAACAACACAAACAACAAACATTTTGTTGATAAAAATATGCTTTCGGGTGCTTATCATTGCATGGATGTTTGACAGATCTGTTTCATCGACTTGAAATGAAATTAAAAAAAAACGACCGTAGAAAGTGGCTAATTTTTTTTTAAATATTGTCGATTTGAAAATTGATCCTGCTTTTTTTTCACTCTATTCTTTTGAGATTTTTCACTCTATTATTTTGAGATATTCGCTAGTAAAATATATTCGCTAATGGTAAAAAATCTTTAGTTGTTCTATATAAACGTTACTTACAGCTTATTGGGATTCTTGGTAAGGGAAATAAGCTGAACCAAATCGACACATGGGCTGGGCTTTACATCTCTTCTGAAGTAAGATGTGATCAGAGATTTTTCATCTCAAAATTTTTTTACGGTGTCGACTGGAATTAAACCAGATTTACTGGAGTTTCAGGAAAATCCGCTATTACTTTATCATCGATATCTTTAAATCATAGCAATGATTTGCAAAATTTCGTGGAGAAGTCGGCTACAAATGCTACAAGTTTATCATGCATCATTGCTTTTATATTCAGCTTCTGAAATAAGGAGTGTATCGAAAATAAGCTATCCACAAACTTTCTTTCAAATTATGTTGAAAACCGATATTTTATTCATACAAAAAATTGATCCTTTATTGTACGAGGTTCAACTTGAACATAATGAAGACCGGATGAAATTTAAGTTATTCCTTCACGAATTTTCGAACTTTGGATCGAATGCTCTTCATCATGTTCCGGACAAGTATTGCATCGCATTTTTTGGACGCTTGAGCCCAAATTTTTTTGAACTCCTGCATGTTCCCAGCTGCTTTACCAGTCTTCTTGAAGACCCTCTTCACGATTGCCCAGTAACGTTCGATGGGTCGAAGCTGAGGGCAATTTGGTGGATTGATATTTTTCTTAACGAAATCTATACCCTTTTCCGCAAGCCAATTGAGAGTGGTTTTGGCATAGTGAGCCGACGCTAAATCCGGCCAAAACAGTGGAGGTGTACTATGCTTCTTATATAAAGGCAACAATCTCTTCTGGAGACACTCAGATCGATAGATTTCCGCATTTATAGTTCCGGTAGTGTAAAAAATGGTTGACTTCATACCACAGGAACATATTGCTTGCCATACCAGTACCTTTCGACCGAATTTCTCCACTTGAATCGACCTGTCCGCATCGCTCACATCCTCCCCAACGACGGCAGTAAAGTATTGTGGACCTGGAAGAGTTTTTGAGTCCTCCTTTACATAGGTCTCATCGTCCATCAAAACGCATGCATCCGGACGCTGCAAAAGACGCGAATACAATTTCCGGGCCCTTGTTGCTGCTCGCTTCTTCTGTTCTGCACTTTGTTTCGAGATTTTCTGCTTCTTGTAGGTCTTCAGGTAGTTTCGCCTCTTGATACGCTGGATCATTCCGACACTCGTTCCTGCTTTTTTGGCCAAATCACGTATTGACATTGATTTGTTCTTCATGATTAGAGATACCACTTTCTGTTCCAGTTTCGGGTTGGAAGAACCGGGTTTTCTGCCTCTTCCTGGTAGCTCATCCAAAGAATAGTGTTCCCCAAACTTATTAATGATGGTTTTAACACTCGCATGATGAATTCCAAACCGCTTCGCCATTTTTCGCATAGTAATACCCTTCTCACTTAGCCATGTGTCCAGAACCTTAATTTTCACTTCCTTTTCAATACGTGACATTTTGAAAACGCAGAATTTGAACCGCACAAACAAGTAAACAAAAGAAAGCTGACAGTCAAACGCACAGCATGCAGTGTCCAGAGCATAAAAAACCATCACAAATACATGCGTACAACGCAAATGTATGTGGATAGCTTATATTCGATACACTCCTTAAGTTAAATGCAAACGAATCAAATGGCAGAAACCTTGCCTGCGAGAAGATAGAACACTATACTCAAACTATTTTTTCGTAAATTCGCCTTCACTCGTTTTGTAAATACAGTTTTCGTACATTGAATATATGTCTCATAAATTGTTAGCAACATTAGTGCTGCTTGACATCAGCAATACGCTTTAATTACATCGTATTTATACAATACACGAAATTAATTTCGTTCGGACCAGCCACTCGCTGCTCCTTTTCAATCCTACACTCTGACATTTGTATAATAGTCCATAGTTTTATAGGTTATAATTTTTATCATTCATTAGATTTAAATGTCGCATAGTATAAAAACTATACTAATGTTTCATAAAGTTTAAATTTAGGTCAAGTCGTGTGTGAGAATTCAACATATAATTGTTCCTCCTTCAGCGCAATCATTCCTTGATGTCAACATTTCATAGATTCTCGTTTAAAAATTGCTAGTTGTGTACAGTGTGATATTATTTTTCAAACAATAAATGCGCTTTTGAGGCGTATATCTAGCGAGTTTTGCTCTCATTTTTGCTGGTTTCAAATCAGTGATCTGATTCCAAAAAACAACAGCTGTCAGTGTTCGAATTAATCGATGGTAGTTTAGATCAGTGTAATAAATGAATCTCTATGTCTGCATGTGGCATTTCCCAAGTAGCACATTTCCAACCCGAAAAAAAAGGTTTAAGAAATTTTGGTGTCATTAGTTTTAAGGTAGTAGTTGACAAAACCAAAACAATTCTTACGGGTCCACACCCCCATTTTTGGCCTTTCATACAACGGAATAGTGAGGATTTCATGTATGTACAGTTTTGTCTTGCCACTGGGAGGAACCGTACGTCATGGTAGTGCCGCACTGGTAATGGCTTCCTATCACATCACATCACAGCAGTAGTTTATAAAACAAAAACAAATCCGACGGGAAAACGTTTTATTCTTAGTTGCAAATAAATCTCTATTAAACTAAGCCCATACATGGTGTGGAAATATTATCCGTGTTTTTTTTCTCTCCTTTCACCTTGGTGTCACAATGAAGTCAAATCCATTACGAAGTGCGGTGATTGAACTGTATAAGCAAGGAAACCTTCCTGTGTTTATCACTAGGACATTGAACATGCCAATACAAACAGTTCGTGATGTTATAAAACGATACAATGAGCTTGGAAATTTGGATGATCGTACAGGAAGAGGCAGAACAAGGGACTCCTCACAACCGAAGTGTACTTCGTCAAAGGTTTAATCGGATTTCTGGACGGTAAATCCGAAAAATGGCGAAATCATCGAAAATCGACCCCAATTCAGTACGAACTATTCTTCATGAGGATTTAGGATTACGTTCTTATAAATTTCAAAGAACTCCCTAAATAACAGGATGAAAGACAATCGGTACCGGAAAGTAAAGATTTTGTTGAAGGAGTTCGGTAATGGGCGTCACCATACAAATTTATTCACCAATGAGATAATTTTCACTACCATAACTTCTAAAACGATCGCCAGCTTTTGCCGAAGGGTTCATGTAACCGAATGGCTATAGCCAGATCACACCATCTAGCTTCGGTGATGGTTTGGGCGGGAATTACTGCTTCCGGTAAAACCGCCTTAATATTCATTGAGAATGGCGTCAAAATCAACCAATCAGTCTACCAGAAGCTTTTAACGAACACTGTAGCATGATGGGCACCTACGTATTTTGGTAAGAACAAATGGAAGTTTCAACAAGATTGGGCACTATCATATGTAACAAAAAGGACGCTGGAACTCTGTTATATTTGACCAAAGATGAATGGCCTTCCAACTCTCCCGACCTGAGTCCAATGGATTACTTCAATTGGTCCATTCTTGAGTTCAAAACTTGTACTAAGCCACACACTCGTTGGATCATTTAAAATCCAGTCTAACCAAAGCCTGGGACACTATATCTTTGGAGAATCTAGCGTCCATTCTCGATGGTTTCCCTAAGCGATTTAAGGCGTGTGTAGTACTTTGGACTTTGTACGTGTGTAGTCCTTCACGTTTTTTCGCATCTTGCACGAAAGTTTTGGTTAGATTCAGTTTCTTCGCCACATCTCGAACTGAACTGTTGGGATTCCTCTTGAAAGCTTGACCTACCCGCTTGTGATCCTTAACACTATACGGAGATCCGTTTTTGCCATTTTTTTTATACCGTGGTACCGATTTAAAACACGAAACACCGTAGAGTGTACCATTCCCAGCTTCCTGCTGATGACACGATGAGAAAGATCTGGATTTTCGAGGTACGTGCGCAAAATTTCTTTGCGCCACTGCTGTTCTTCCGACTCAATCTTCGCAACGATTGCACATCTGCTAGTGAAACTTACACAGCGTAAACAAATACACATTGAACTAATTCCACTCAAAATTTCAATAGAAAATACCCAACGGGCAAAAAGTTGCAGCCATTTAAAAGTGGTGCAATTTGATTCCGTACAACCTTTATTTCGAGATTATACGAAGCTACGCGTCAACTAGGTTTAAGGCGAACTTAAAACTAGTTAGATGAATTTTTTTGCTGAACACTTTGGTGTTGCTATTTGAGGCAAAATAATTTATTTATTTTTAGTCGAAAACTGTGACTTCATCTGCATTTATCTCTCAACTATAGCCTAACGGGTCTAACGGTTCACTATAGCGTAGAGAGGTGAACCACGAGTTCAGCAGAAACTATTCCCAACTGGACCATTCCAATTCCCAAAACAGACACATTTTAAAAAAAAATCACCACGAAACGTCTCCCTCCCCACGGTTGCGCTTTTTTTCAAGGTTCTATTCAAGTCGATGAAGCAAAACTGTCAAACATGAAAGCAACGGGTCAGCACCAGCACAAGCACATTAAGTACCCAAACCAGTATTTTTATTTTTCAACAAAATTGTCGTAGTTCTTATTGTTTTCGTACAATGAACAATTGTTATTTTCGAATGAGGGAACATCCATTAATTATGTCCCGCAAAAAAAGTGGCATTTTAGACCCCTTTTAACGTTTTTTTGTATGGACCTTCAAAATTTTTATTAAGGATTGTCACGGAAACCCAACTCCTTCCCCCCTCCATCCTTACTGCGTTACATAATTAACGGACCTTCCCTTAAACAAATTCGATCTTTTGTCACCGCATATGGTACTTCATAGCTTCATAAATTGTACAAATCAATTTCGTTGCAGAAAATAATTTGATGGCTTAAATGAACGATTTCATTCGGTAATCGACTTGCTAATTCCAGTTATATTTACACAAACTTGAATGACTCCACTTTTAATGATAGTGTGTCTAAAACGACTCCAAATTGGGTTAAATTGGTGGCTGTGTAGATTACAAAGCGTGACATTTGCCATCACTATGATTGAGATGTAAATTCTAAACAATATTGGTTTTTTATGAAGAATTCAAGATCAACCCTTTTGCCAGGTCAGCCAGTACAAAGAAGAAAGAATGATTATTCCATTCAGAACACTCACATGATGATTGCTATTTATTTCGCTGCAGTTTGTAATTGTATTTCCAAATTTAATAGTTCTGTTCGAAATATGCAGCAGTATTATTATTCCCACCAAGAAAAAGATCCACTTGATTCAAATGCTAAATTCTAAAATTTAAAAACGTGACGCTTGACGATGAACATTGTATATGTAATGACAATCATGTTTCAAAGCCTCGAAAATGCCCTATGGGAATATTCCGATTGGAAAACATATGTACGTATACACACGAAAAAGAAAAACAGACATCAGCTCTTCTACGACAGCTCTGCAGAACTTTGAGAGGGTGCTGGGAGTGGTCGTGTGCCATGTTGATTTAATTTTAATTTTTAATCAATTTTCCATTCCGTTGGACGCGTTCCTAACCTCATCTTTTTCCCGAAGTTTATGTCGATGAAAGCGTTGAAATTCGCCCTCGAATTGAGGGTGAATAATAAAGTGATAATCGAGGATTTGTTATTCATAGAGAATCACTTGGAATCCTTGCATAGGAAAGGGATCGTGTCACAACTTTTGCCGGCGTCGGAAAGTATGCTGAAGATGCGCTCCTTCTATGGGGGATTTGAATTTCACCGTCGGTTGACAGGCTAAATTAGATTTTACGAAAGGTTACAGTCTGATAATTGAAAATGGAGATGCTATAACCATTTGCTGGAGAGTTAATTTTCAAAATACTTCCCCATGTTCGTATCACGATTCCAATCGAAGTGAAAATTTCATCAATTAGTTCCACCAGCCATCGCCATTAGTTTTCTTTTTTCCCATCATTCTTGCTCTTGAACAAAGCTTCATTTTTATGAGCCTATTCTGACCCCGGTCAAAGTTAATTTCTGCGCAGCAACAAATCAACGGCAGCCGTGGTTGTCAATTTACAGATATATATTGAAATCACACAAAATGCGATTCAGTCTCACCGCTTAAAATGGCATTATTTTGCCTCCTTCTAGGGTTGTCCTGGCGGAGAGTATCGACGCAGATTATCATAAACATAAATATGCCTATCGACGGCCTTTTTCTAACGTTGACGGCGCCAAAAAGGTTCAGAGCTAAATTGGCGGCAGCATCTGTCTCGCTCTCTGTTTGATCATGCATAGAATGGAACGGCGGCTGTATTTGCGCAAGAGATCAGCTAGAAATTGATCGATTTCTACCCCCCTAGAGCGATTCCAACGATCGTCTCAAACAACCGTAATAATTGCATGGGTAAATACAACCACTCCCGAAAAATGAAACCTAAGAAAAGCGCAAGGAACAAAATAAACAGCAATGAGTTTGCGAAACCTCTGTATATGGGACATGGGACTGTTGCTTCATGTTACGTGCTTTATCTCTTTTTTGGTCTCTCTGGTAGCACCCTTCAAGGGAAAAGGTGATAATGGGCCATCTCATTATGGACTTTCCAGGAATTGTCTTCCTTTCTGCCGAGTCAGGCCCGCAGTGATTGATCATCATGTTGGTCAAATTGCTCTCCTGGACGTCCTGCCGTGCACTTTGAAAAAAAAAAGTTTCAAGGCAGATTGAGTTGTAGGCATCTACGTTATGATCCGGGCGGGATGTTTGTTTTTACGGAAGCTGACAGTTATTGTAATCATTCGGTTTGTTTGTTTTGTTCAATTGAAATAGGAGTTTGGTCAGCTGCTTGTCATTCGATAAAGTTTAGAAATCGTGTCATCGTTTGGAAGAGATTCATGTTTTTGCATTGTCTCTAACAATCGAAAAAAGCCGAAGAGACCGGAGAATTTGTTCCTGGTCGTTCAGCTGTTCAAAATCCCTCCACCAAAATAACAGATTATTTATGTACAGCTCATAAGCAACTATTAGCAACATCATTGAGACATAACGCCCGCATTCCTTGGGGACTTTTAACCCTCGTGTTCCAGAAGAAAACGGGAAAGTCATTTTTGCGGAAAATAAAATTTCCAGCTGCGTCAGGAACCGCAAAACGAGAGGCGACAGATAGGGGACTTGACGAATCGGAGAGAAAAGGTAATGATTTCGTAATCACGTTTTCATTACCCAAGCAAATAATCCCTCAAGAAAGGAGGACGCTGCGGAACCGAGAAGCTCGGTAGCGTTTTTGGGGGAGGAAAAGTAATAAAACCAAATGATTTGAAACAAATCACAGTGCGGTATTATAACGAGGGGCTTGAGATTTGGTTGTGCTATTTTTTGGGGGAGGAAAGTCACCCTGAGTGGGCCTTTAGCAGCGTATCGGTTTACAGCCAGCGGAACGATAGGTGGGAAATAGTGAACAAGTGCTGAGGAGGAAGGATATTGAATTACCTTTTGTACTTTTGAGAGTTCTTTAAACTCGTTGGTGGTTGAATGAGACTGCCTTTTTTTCTTTTTTTTTTTCAACTAGAATGCACTTCACGACGTGTGGCATTTTTTAGGCACCACAATGCAAGGTTATTAACTTTTTACATCTGTTCTGATTGAGCTACTGGGTAGATACTGGGAACATAAAAAAAAATCTTTATTGAAGATTTTATTAATTATTTGGCACAGGTTTGAGAATTCAGTCTTTAAAGTGTTGCCGTCCGGGGAACCAAGAATTTAATGAACACGATGGTTTAAGCGCCACTCTAGCAATCGAGAGGCCAGCGGTCGTGTTGATTTTGACCAACTACCGAGTTTTTTTTTCCATGAGCCCCTTTCACAGGATCACCCGAACGTTACGATTTGTGGGGAAAACGACTATATACACTTAACTGAGAAACGATAAATTCTAAATGAACAACTGAAACGAATCAACAGTACACTAGCAAATCGTGGTCGCAATAGAGTTTACGGATAAAAATGAAACCCGGCTAAACAACGAATGTGTTTGGAATTATGGAAAACGGTAATGAATGATGGCGACGGATGGCGATAATTATCAGAAGGTGACCCGTGTTCATTATGGTCTAAACTTGAGGTGAGGATGGGTGCCGGTTGGACGAAAGGCTACGGAATATGACATTTGACAACTGAGAAAGGTCGAACTGTCCAGAGACATCCAATTCCGCGGAGCAACAAGGCCACGTAACGTCGGACTGCTTCACGAGCTACCGTTATGACCGGTCGAGATGTTATGTACATCTATAAAAGTGCAATTTGACTAGTTTACAGCCGGACGGAAAGTTTCTGAAAAAAAAACGCAGAGAGATGAGCCTCGACAAGGTCGAGTCCCGGGAGATCTAATCCCGTGGAGGAAACAAGAACGGGTTCACGGTAAAAATTGGCGAAATTTTGGGTTAAACTAGTTTGTTTACATGTGCAAAATTTCGCCGCAATTTGTCAGGTGGTTATCGAATTGGCTTCCAAGCAAGAATTGCTTCTGCACAAATTATGGGCGCGGTCACGGAAAATCTAGGCCAGTGCCAAAGGTGGATCGCAAAACAGTTTGGAATTGACAATTCCACCGTGTCCCGTGTGGTAAAATCGTTCAAGGAGACCAAGCAGTGAGTTGGCAGTGGAAGAAAACGACCCACCCCGTGAACGCACGGACGGCGAGGGATTTTTCTAGCCCAATCCGAAACATTCGATTCGGGATGTGGCCAAGAAGGTCAATTCTTCCGTCTGGTTCATCCAGCAGACAATGAAGCGGGCCGGAACTCATGTCTTCAAGGTTAGGAAGGCGCCTAACCGAACCGATAACAGAATACGGTGGCCAAATCCCGCGCCAGGTAGCTGTACCGCGAGTGGTTGGTGCAGCCGTAATGCATCGTATTGGACGACGTGGCGTACATTAAAGCGGACGCCAAGCAGATCCCCGGCCTAGAGATTTTCGTCGGCAAGTCCGTGTTGGATGTTCCAGAGAAGTTCCGGAAGAAGAAGGCCAATTTGCAAAGAAGTACTGGGTGTGGCAGGTGATCTGTGGGTGCGGCAAATTCAGCAAGCCATACATAACGACCGGCACCATCAACGGCCAAATATATGAAAAAAAAAAAAGAATGCCTCCTGAAGCGCCTGCTACCCTCCCTCCGGTCCCACGGAGGTGAAACTCTGTTTTTTCCCGGATCTGGCATTGTGGCATAACGCAAAACCGGCGATGGAGGGTTACGAAGCCAAAGAAGTTGTTTTTGTGCCGAAGGAGATTATGGGCGATTATGAAGGACAAGCTCCGAAAAACAGGAAAAGTCTTCAAAATCGACAAGGATTTCAAGAAAGAGTGGATGAAAGTTGATAAGATGGATGGCGCAAGTGTTGCACGGGATTTGATGGGTAGTGTTAATTCCAAGGGGCGGGCATTTTGCCTAGGAGAGGAGGTTGAATAACCCAACTTTGCAAGAACATAGCTAATATGTGTTGATTAATTCCATGAGAGTTAAAATTAAAAAAGAAAAAAAAAGTATCCGACTTAAAGTACATTTTTGGTGATCATTTCTATCTGTTGCTTTTTTTTTAGTATCATCTTTAGTACTACGGTCCGAACTCTCACAAAAGATGGTCCCCGGGAGCTGTAACGTAATGAAGACCTCACCGATGACTTTTGAAAAAGTTCACTACAAAAGTACTAGAGACTTCACTCACCTCCGTTTGACTACCCTCAAGTGAAGTGAATTTGGAGAAAAGGTAAAAGTCGCACGGACCGTTATGATGCGTTTCATGAAGGTTGAATAATAATTTTGGACCTCAGAAATCATGTCTTCAGCAACCTTCTTTCGATGATCTGTTACTAAAATATCAACAAAAATGTGTTGAACGGTTCTTTATGAGATGTTGAGATCACTAGCCATCTCTCTAAGGCTCACATGACGATTTTCAAGCACAGTTTTTAAAAAAACATAATTGCCACGTTTTCGTCTGTAAACGATGATTAAGGGCATCCGGAACGACCACTTTTAAACTCTTTATACCATTCGGGTGCTCATGTTTTCGAGACTGCAGATTCCCTAAAGACTTTCTGCAACATTTTCAACGATTCCGCATTAGAAATTTCGATAGAAGCACAACTGTCAAACAACAGAAAATCTTGTCTGGTGTAAACAGCTGCCTTAAACAAACATGAATGCTTCGATCACGCACAAATGTTTGACAGATGTCTTTTAAAGTATTAAAGTACCAACTTAATTTTAATAAAAAAAAAAATAACCCGATGGGTCGAGAGTGAATCATTTAAATTCCCGGTACTTTTTGATCATTACTGTATATCAAATCCCGACATTGCATGTAAATGAATTAAATTTTACGATAGTTCATACAGTCATTCGAGTTCAGCTTCTGCTAAGCAATCACCGTTGTGCAGCTCCAATTTCTTCTGGATTCATGCAATATTCGGTTGCTCCACCTTTAAACATGTTAACCGTCTTGAGGCAAAATCTCATCAACTGACGTTTTCTTTCTATCTTTTGCAGGTTTGGTTTAAAAATCGACGAGCCAAGTGTCGACAGCAGCTTCAACATCAGACCTCCTCGAACCTCAACAGCAGTAAAACGTCCAGCAGTTCGTCCACGCGGCAGTCCAATACCGGTTCGTCATCGTCGTCGTCATCAAACAACAATAACAACAACAACAACCACGCAACAGCCACCGGTGCCAGTAGTAATAAGACTTCGATCGCCAATGCAAATAATAAGCCTACGATCAAACACACGCCGATGAATAGCCACAACAATTCGTCCAGTGGAGCAAACAATGCCGGTGGAGCCAATGCAAGCAATGCTGGAAATAGTGCAAGCAACCATTCAAGCAGTCACAACGGTGCTAGTCTAGGAATAACCCACAGTAATGCCTCACCGATCCTTCCAATCACACCATCGACTTCGGTGAGTCCACCAATCAATGTGATCTGCAAAAAGGAGCAACCGTCCTTCCATCATACCCAAAACAACGACTCGATGAAGGGCTCCTCTGGCTACGACTTACTTAAAGATCCTGAGCTAAGTCTATCCCACCACACACCAGCCTATGTAAACATCAATTCCCGGTTAGGGCAATCACTAGGAGCTGGTGGGTCTGGAGTGTCCAATGGGCCTTCCGCCGGCAATCTAACGCCTCTAGGTTCAAATTCATCGATCATGACCACACCTTCACCTCCAATCACCCCGCAAACCTCACACAATCCACTGTCGTACGTGCCAAACCATGAAACGTACAACTTCTGGCACAACCAGTACCAACAGTATCCCAACAACTACAACACTCCATCCTACTATAGTCAGATGGATTACTTCCAGAACCAGAACCAGAGCAACTACAACATGGGCCATTCTGGGTACACGACGTCAGCAAACTTTGGTTTGGCTTCAACTTCTGCTCTGACCGGTCCCATGGGAGGTCAAACCTTCAGTCCAAATGGGCTAGATTACATGAATCCACAGGACAAATATGTAAATGGAATGGTGTAAGCTCAAGGCTGCCAATCATTTTTTCTCATATCACGACAACGATTAAGCATGGGGAACATTTTGTTAACGAATGTGTCTACTTAGCAATGTTTTTATAACCAATTTTGCATTGAAACACACGCAACTTTCGGTTAAAATAAAACCATTACAGAGCCCCTGAAATGCTTTCATGTTTTCATGCTTCAGTTCCACCAGTCTTCTTTAAATCATATCAAACCGTGCGAACGCCAATCAGCAAGTTCGTGTCTTCTTGTTCAATGTTACTGTTTTGAGTTAATCTCATTCGAACGAAACCTTAATTTATTTGTTAGGCTGCCATGGGACGAAAGTACCGGCAGAAATGAAGAACGGGCATTTCTCAAAGTTCGAAACTAGTGTAAAAAGAAATTTAAAGAATCAATCAAAATTGAAGAAGAATCGATATCAAATTGTTCATATCAGTATTTTTTGATAGGATCAGAAAAAGTGAACGCAAGTATTTAACAGACGACGAAGTGAAAGAAATGAACATCATACATCGATTTGCAAGCGCCAAATGTGTTACAAAATCTCCTTTTAAGAAAAATTGAACATTACAAAAATGTATCGGAAAGTGTAAATCCATGTCTGGTGATCAGCATGCTTCAAGCAAATCCAGCGGCATGGATGTAAGCAAAACATGCTAAACACTGATATTAAAATGCTCATTCGTGTGGACGATAGTTAAGGCAACTGGATTAAACAGTGAGAGAATTTGTGCAATTTATTTTCGAGACAGAAAGAGTGAACGAGAGAGGATTGACACAAGGTATGAGTTTGAGCTCAGTTTTCGTATTTATTTCCTCTCGCCACCTAGCCGAAATACTCAAGCAAGACTTGATTCGTTTTATTAGTGTTTGCTGAAAAGTTATTATTTTCAGTCGAATTCTTTTTAAGAACCAACTTTTTAACATCAACTCGAAGGAGATGAAAAGTAAACAAAAGAAACCCGCGATAAGAATAGGTAAACATAAGATAAAACGATTAAATGAATAAAAAGCCCATCAAAATGCTATATAGTTGTACATGGATCGATGATTTAGAGATAATGTAAGTTAATGCGCCCTTCCGTTTCCAGAGGAGGTTGCTAACAAGAGATTATTAAATCAAGACAGCTGTCAAAGAAAAGAAAAGCAACGCGATAGTTATGTATCCACAAAAACGATTGCTAATTAATTGATAATTAAGTAAATGATCAGATAATCTCCAGGTGTACATAGTAAATCGAAATATTATATAATTATATTATCTCAAAATAATAAAACAAAAAAAAACTTATGAAAGTATATTGAAACAATGTGTCTTAGTGTTATCCGAAAATATATAATTAGTGTATTCGTAAATCCTAAAAGGGATAATTAAGTGGTTCGAAGGAAAAGCGCTTGTGTAGCTACTCGTATCAGAATTATTATTTTTTGTCTGGACTGGGCCGTAGGGTGATTCCAGCTTGCCCTTTCATTCGGCCTATGTACCAAATATGTCATAAATTAAGCGAGAATGTACCAAATCATGTTGACAGCATAGCTATGCACTTTCGTAATATTTCCAATTTCCTTAACTTTTGGCCGTCATGACTTCATTGCTTAAGCTGAACCTATTACCTTCATTATTTTCCAATGACTTAAATTTGGAAAAATAATTAATCAGTATATCTTAAATGTTAATCAACTGTTCAACTGTTCGTATAGGAAAATGTAAACCCAATTCAAGGGTCTTATTTCTTTTGTGTTCCCAATTATGGCCTATTATGTTTATCACATATGTAGTATTTTGTTGGTATTAGAAGAATTTTCACAGGTGTGTATGGGTAAGTGTTTGTATATTTTTCAAATGTTCAGATGTTTGGACTATACGAGCAGCCAATAGTTAAATCTTACTTTATAACTTAAATCTTTATACATTACTAATTAATTATGTTTTTATTGCGTACAGTGCGCCAAATTTAAATTATAATGTTTTGAAATTGGAAATATCTTCTCAACATCATGGGATCCCACTAGTGAACAGCAGTTTACCAAAGCAGCTAGAACCAAAGATGTGAAGAGAAAGTATCGATAGGTCCGATAGAGCCAGTCAAGGTGGCGGATCCGTCCCTGCCTTGACCTACCCCACAGTGGGATGTTTGGCAAAAGTGTCTGTGTTTGCTTCAAAATACTGCCAAAACAAAGCCCTACGCTCATTTTCAAACTACTTCTATTCAATTTCATAACCTGCCGAGCTCTATCGGACCTATCGATACGTTCTTTTCACATCTTTGGTTCTAGTAGAAACTGCTGTTCACTACTGGGATCCCATGATGTTGGGAAGATATTTCCAATTTTAAATCTTAAGTTAAATCTTCTCAGCGTTTTAAAGTGGTTCAATTGTTTGAATTGTGAAATGTTCTCTAATGTGAAAAGAACATAACTAACATTGCAATGCCTGAAGAAATTACAGGGTGCGGCAGAAAATAATGCGAAAATGTTCAAACCTGAGTATTGGGTAAATTCGTGTAGCTAGTGACTAATTTCTGTCGAAAGTGTATTTGTTTATGTTTATTTTCAAGTGCTGCATCCGAACATTCTATTTGTTTTATTGCAAATTCGTCAAAATGTTCGCGAAAGAAGTGATCACCAGTTTGTTGCTCGCCCAGAAGAAGCCGAAAGAGATTGCCAAGGTGGTAGGGTGCCATTTGGCAACAGTTTACCGCATAAAAAAGTCCCTGCAGGATGGTCCTAAACAGCGGAAGCCGGGAAGCGGACGTCCGCGCTTTACACGCACGCCGAACGTGATCAAATCGGCCCGTGCAAAAATTGCTCGCAACCCGGTGCGTTCCATAAGAAACTTGCAAAGGAAGCCAATATTTCGGAGAAATCCATGCGGAGAATCATCAAAGAAGACCTGCATGCATCTTCCAGAGCCAGAGTGAAACGCCACTTGATTACGGACCGGGTCAAGGAACTACGAGTGACTCGTTCCAAGAGATTGCTTTCCTTGTTGAAGAAGGAAAAAATGATAATCCTGTTCTCCGACGAAAAGCTTTTCAGCATCGATGCTGTGGCCAACAGCCGCACGGACCGGTTCATTTCACCGCAGAAAATGGAGAACGTTCCGAAAAAAGTGAAATTCAAATTTCAAACCAAACATCCGGCTGGTGTCATGATGTTTGGCTTGGTGGCGTCCAAAATGCCGCCTGTTTTCATTGATGCTGGAGTTAAAATCAATACCGAAGTGTATATCGGTATTTTAAAGGACCAAGTGCTTCCCTGGGTGAAGGCCAACTTCTCCTAGGACCAAAACGTTGTCCTACAGCAGGATGGAGCGCCGTGCAACACGTCCAATCGAACCCAACATTGGTTGAACGATAACATGAAGTTTTGGCCGAAGGATTTGTGGCCCCTTAGCAGTCCAGATCTTAATCCGTTGGATTATTCGATTTGGGCATATGTTGAAGCCTGCAAAACATCACACCCTAGTGTGAAAACCCTGAAGTCAACCATAACACGCTCATGGCAGTCAATGTCGGAGGACTACGTCCGAAAGGCATGCTCTGGCTTCTGGCGTCGGCTCGAGGATGTTATTAATAAAAATGGAGGACACATTGAATACATTTGTTTAAAAGGAATTTATAAAGATAACTGCACTCGAAAATGTTGATATTATTGCTTGAATTAGTTGAAAATGGGATTTGAAAGAAATAGAACAAATTTTCGCATTATTTTCTGCCGCACCCTGTATAACACAAATTCGTCTGATGACTGCTTTTAATACGAAACCTAGTGAAGAGACGAAATTCCATCCAAAAATATACCCAATATGGTGCTTATAGTCCAACGTTCCGTTTACATCCCTCGGAAGACTACGTCTTAATGAAACTAGTTTTTGAACTTTTCGTAGTTAAGGTAGTTAAAATCAAAGACTTGCAACTCCAATTGCTTCCGCATCCACCGTATTCACCCGATTTGGCTCCCTCGGTCTATTATCTGTTCCCAAACCTCGAAAGATGGCTTATGAATAAAAAATTCAGCTCACGTGAGGAAATCATAGACGCCGCAGAGGAGTATTTTGCAGGCCTTCAGGAAAATTACTTTTCGGACGGGATCAAGAAATTGGAAAATCGATGGAATAAGTGTATTGAGCTAAAAGGGGACTACATTGATATATCCTAATTTCCAAAGAGCATGCAGGTTCTGAAATGGATACCAAACAATAAAATAATAAAGGAAAAAATAAAAAAAAAAAAAATAAAAAATTTTTTTTTGTGAGGGCACAGAGAAAAATCCATCCCATCCCCCCCCCCCAAAAATATATTATTTTTTTCTACCCAACCAAAGGAAAAAAAAAAAAAAACAAGCTAGGGGAAAAAAGAACAACAATATTTTCCCATTTTTTTTCCCCCCAAAAAAAAAAATTTTCCACCCCCCACCCCTATTTTTTCCTTAAGGATACACAAATTTATTTATTTTTTTAAATAATCGTTTATTTGTACAGGCTCAATCGAATCAACTTTACAGAGCCAAATTTTCATATTTATATACATCATTTATCTTAAAACTAAAGTTAGGAGGATAGAGCCGATTACTCGCGGCCGTCTCGAGGTTAATAGGAATTACAAATTACGGATGGGAAGGAAGGTGGGAATTTAAAGTATGGATTACATAACACATTAAATTTAAATTCTAAATTATCTAAAAACTTATAACTATACAATTTATGGTTTTCTTTTGACTTGAACATTTTTTGAAAAAGAAAAAAAAAACACACATACACACATACACCGATAAAAAAAAAAACTTATAGTAAACATACAGGTTAAACTAACTACAATCTAAGGCTAATGTTAGTCAAAAACACATAAATGAGTTTCATGTACTCCAAATCAAGAACAGCCAAAATATCTCGAATTGGCACATTGGGTTGTCTACCTCGAGCCCGAAGGGAATCATAAAGCTCCGATCTGACTCCACGATGTTCAGCACAAGACCAAATAACGTGATCTGCGTCCTGATAGCCTTGTCCACACTCGCAGAGATTGCTGTCGCTCAGCCCAACCCGGTATAAATGAGCGTTCAAAGAATAATGATTGGACATGAGGCGAGACATGACACGAATGAAGTCTCGACCCACATCCATCCCCCTAAACCAAGATTTCTTCGACACCTTTGGGATGATAGAATGTTGCCATCGCCCCAAATCTCCTTTACTCCATTTATACTGCCAGCTGACGAGTGACTGTTGACGAAAAATAGTAAAAAATTCATTGAAGGCGATTTGTCGATCATAAATATCGCCTTCCATAGCGCCCACCTTTGCAAGCGAGTCCGCTTTCTCATTGCCCGGAATTGAACAATGAGATGGGACCCATACAAAGGTGATGATAAAATAACGCGAAGATAAAGCACTTAGAAGCTCCTGTATTTTCATGAGAAAATACGAGGAGTGCTTTACCGGCCTCAATGAGCGAATGGCCTCTATAGAACTGAGACTATCCGTGAAAATGAAGTACTGATCCGGTGTTAATGAGGCAACAATTTCTAACGTAGAGTGTATTGCCGCTAATTCAGCGACATATACGGAACAAGGAGCTTGAAGTTTACGATTGGCGCTATAAATTTCATTAAATATACCAAAGCCTGCTGACTCCTCTATCAAAGATCCGTCAGTGAAGAACGATTTAGTGGAATTAACTTGGCCAAACTTTGCAGCAAATATTACCGGAGCAATCATAGGACGATGATGCTCTGGGATTCCATGAAGCTCTTGCTTCATGGATAAATCAAAATGAACCGAATTGTCGAAATCGGAGAAGCAAACACGATTGGGAAAGTTCGGCGAAGGGCTGACATCCTGTGTTATGTACAAATGGTACAAGGTCATGAAGCGGGTTTGAGTATTCAACTCAAGGAGCTTCTCAAAATTTTCGATCACCTGGGGGTTCATAACTTCACACCTGGTGAGGAGCCGGAGAGATAATTCTGAAAACCGATCCGAGAGTGGCAACATGCCAGCCAGCACTTCAAGACTCATGGTGTGAGTCGAGTGCATGCAACCTAACGCGATACGAAGACACCGATACTGAATACGTTCCAGTTTAATGATGTGCGACCGAGCCGCTGACTGAAAACAAAAACTACCGTATTCTATAACCGACAAAATCGTTGTCCGGTACAACGTTAGAAGATCTTGCGGATGTGCTCCCCACCAGGTCCCGGTAATTGTGCAGAGAAAGTTGATCCTTTGCTGGCATTTTCGCTTCAGATACTCAATGTGGGATCTCCAGGTGCACTTAGAATCGAACCAGACCCCAAGATATTTAAATGACATAGAGTGAGTTATTGGCTTACCCCAAATTTGAAGCTTCGGTTGTGCAGGGTTATGCTTCTTAGAAAAAACTACCAACTCAGTTTTCTCCGTAGAGAATTCGATACCTAGCTTTAAAGCCCAAGTAGACAAATTGTCTAAGGTATCCTGTAAGGGTCCTTGCAGATCGACCCCATTGGGTCCCGTGACAGACACTACGCCGTCATCTGCAAGTTGTCTCAACGTACAGTTGTCACTTAGACAACCGTCAATGTCTTTGACATAAAAATTATACAAAAGGGGGCTTAAACATGATCCCTGGGGGAGACCCATGTAGCTAAATCGTGAAGCTGTAGAGGTTCCATGAGAAAAGCTCATATGTTTCTCTGACAGCAAATTGTACAAAAAATTATTCATTAATGGTGAAAAGCCACAAGCGTGGAGTTTATCTGAAAGAACTTCAACAGATACTGAATCAAAAGCCCCCTTTATGTCCAAGAATACAGAAGCCATTTGCTCTCTTTTAGCAAAAGCTAACTGAATATCTGTGGAAAGCAACGCGAGACAGTCGTTCGTTCCCTTACCCCTACGGAAACCATATTGAGTATCTGAAAGCAGGTTGTTCGTCTCAACCCATTTGTCCAGACGGAAGAGGATCATTTTCTCCAACAACTTTCGAATGCAGGATAACATCGCGATGGGTCGATAGGAGTTGTGGTCGGACGCGGGTTTGCCAGGTTTTTGAATGGCGATAACTCTCACCCGCCTCCAATCATCCGGTACAATGTTGAGCTCCAAAAACTGATTAAACAAGTTCAACATGCGCCTCTTCGCGACGTCTGGAAGGTTCTTAAGCAAGTTGAACTTGATTCTATCAGCTCCTGGAGCCGTATTGCCACACGAAAGGAGCGCGAGAGAGAGTTCTACCATTGAAAAAGGTTGGCTGATCTCATCTATCGAATTCTTGGTTTCGCGAGGAATGATCCGTGCCGGCACAGAATCTGGACAAACTTTTCGCGCGAACTTGAGGATCCATTGGTCCGAGTACTCCTCGCTCTCGTTTTTCGTAGTTCGGTTACGCAATCTTCGCGCCGTGTTCCAAAGAGTACTCATCGACGTCTCGCGCGATAGCCCGTCCACGAATCTTCGCCAGTATCCGCGTTTCTTGGCCTTGATGAGGCTCTTAAGTTCGCGTTCGAGAGCCGTGTATACTTCGAAGTGCTCAGGTGTTCCACGTCTACGGAAAACTTTAAACGCGTCGGACTTTTTACGGTAAACCTCGGTGCATTGCTGATCCCACCATGGAGAAGGAGGTTTCCTGCGAAATGACGTCCCTGGAACTGGCCGAGTTTGAGCTTGAAGCGCGCTGTCTAAGATCAGGTTGGAGAGGAAGTTATATTCTTCTAGCGGTGAAAGCCTTTCTACCGTCGTTACGGCTTCATCTACTGCTGTCCTGAACTTTGTCCAATCGATGTGACGGGTAAGATCATACGTGACGTTGACAGATTTCGACGGATTGAACCCAGTGGCAATCGAAATTTTTATGGGCAAGTGATCACTACCGTGGGGATCTTGAATCACATTCCATGTGCAATCCAACGATAATGAATTTGAACAAAGTGTGAGGTCTAATCTACTGCCAACTGAGGATGGACCAGCCAAACGTGTTACTTCTCCATTGTTAAGAACTGTCATATTGAAGTTGTCACAGAGGTCATATATCAGGGAAGACCGGTTGTCATCGTACAGTTCTCCCCAGCCTGTACCGTGAGAGTTAAAATCTCCCATGATCAACCGTGGAGAAGGAAGGACCGAACAAATATCTGAAAGTTGTTTTCGGTTAATTGAGGCTCTAGGAGGAATATACACAGAAGCAATGCAAACGCTTTTATTTTTAATAACAGCCTGACATGCGACAACTTCAATACCTGGAATGGGAGGAAAATTCACTCTATAGAAGGAGTAGCACTTTTTGATCCCCAAAAGTACTCCTCCTCCACGTGAATCCTCACGATCAAGACGAATAATATTGAAATCATGAAAAGAAAGATCGATTCCGGAAGAGAGCCATGTTTCACAAAGAGCGAATGCATCACAACCGGTATTGTGAGCTAAATATTTAAAAGATTCCAATTTAGGAATAAGACTTCGACAATTCCACTGTAGAACAGTGATCAAATCCCCGACCTCATTTGGAAAATTATCCATCGAAGGAAATGATTGCTGCAAGGAGGGGCCACTTGATTGTCAATTGCTTCAAAAAAGTTTTCACCGTGGGAAGCATTGCCAAAAC
Organism: Aedes koreicus; assembly: GCA_024533555.2. Classification (NCBI taxonomy): domain Eukaryota; kingdom Metazoa; phylum Arthropoda; class Insecta; order Diptera; family Culicidae; genus Aedes; species Aedes koreicus. The sequence continues at coordinate 33,863 of JAHHFK020000033.1, read as the reverse complement.
AATGCTTTTAAGAGGGTCAGTAATTTCGAGGTACTTGAAGATACCTTCGGCAATGTCATCAAATGAGAACAGCCCACTTGAGGAGGGAGCTTCTGTTCTTAAAATAGGGGCTTCAGGGGTTTTTGATGTCCCCGGGAGAGATGGAAAGTCCTGGGTGTAGTTAGTACTACGGAAACCAGGAGGAATTGTTTTTTCCTTTTTTCCACCTTTTTTTGAAATGGGCAAACACAAATTTATGTCGATTTGAATTTTAATGATTGCCGGATAATTACTACATGGATTGGACGTGTATCTTATGGAATCTTATTTTAAGGATAGGTACTAACAACTCATGGGGGGGCTGCAAAATGGTGAGTCGACCACTGGTTAGGAGCGTGCGTTCCCGCAACATGGCTCTGGCCCTCACAAGTTACCACAAGCTACCTCATGCTTCCACGGGTCAAGAGATGACCAAGACCGCCAGCTAAGGGTTGCGTACTTAGCTGGTAGTGCAGCCTGGACACTGTTGTCCTTCTGACTTCAGCTAGATTGAGGAGGTGCGTGTCGAGCGTCCGTCCACCAAGGAGTTGCGACTCAAACAGTGTCTGTCCTGGCATCCAGAAACGCTGAATCGCATAAACTATACCTTAGGTGGCAGCCCTACCAACGCGATGTAGGCAGCGCAAACCCGGTAAGGTAGCATGAAGGAATCTTACCCAACCACGAAAAATGGAAATACTCTTTATACGGTCCTACGGCCCTAATTACAGATCATCCATGGTAAGATTATATGTTTCCCTCGTGGCTAAGGTAATGCAAGTCCGTCTACAGCAGGACTACAATCTGCAGACATGCAGACATAACAAATATAATTGTTTTTATCATTTTATATTATAACATCCCTTCACCATATTTTTAAAGCTATTCTCAGCTTCGCGTTTATGAATCGTTGTAAGTCTTAGCCCACCTTACTCACGTTAAGTATACGAACAGATATGATGGTTTTTAAAGTTTTTTATAGAAAGGATCATGTACGATAAATTCAAAAAATTCCTTCTTCATCCAAAAAAAATTCAAAAACTAACATTGAGAGACATAAAGAATCATTTATGGGCCCAGTAGGAAACAAGAGTTAGAGGAGAATTCAAATTTCTTTTATTTTATTTTGGATTTATTAAATTATTGTTTTCGGGCAGGAAAAATGTTTCGTTTTTAATTTATTTGTTCTTTATTTTTTGCCTACATTTTCTTTACTATTTTGCTAGGCTGCCAGGTGATCAGCTTTTTTTCATTATATCACGTTGGAAATTTCCGTTATTTCAGAGTTTCAACCATCTAACATCGCAGCAGAAAAGGCAAATAGCTGCATTTTATTATTATATGTACATTATTTAGTATTTCATTAGAACATCGTATTATTTTCATCATTCTCTTATTGTTTATTTTTATAATCATATTGAGATCATTATTAAAAAAATAAATAATAATAATTAAATTTCATCTTCTTCAAGGTTATAAGGAAGTTGATTCCAGATAGTACGGATATTTTATTGCATTGTATTATGATATGTTTTTCTGTTAATTTAGATCATTGGATATTATTATACTTAATAAATGCTCTTCAATCCTGCTGATTATGTATATCTATATGTCATGAATATATCAATATTTTTTATTGTTTAGCATATGATTAATTGTTTTATGGATATTTAAACTTCATTTGATTGAGAAATAACCTTCACATTCCAGAGTTACATTCATCTGCCAAAGAGCTGTATAGAGGCACCTTTATTACTATTTTAATTATTTCATCATATTTTTTTATTTATAACCTTATTAAAATTACAGGACGACGAATTCCAACTATGACATATTTTAATTAAATATTCTTGTATATTTCATTGCTCTATTACATACTACATATATTGCACATTATGACATATTATTTACATTATATGTAATAAATACTGGGTTGGAAGGGAGCATCAGAGTATCATTCAAGCTGAAATTGGACGATGGTTTGATTGACTGCCTGAGTCTAGGAGGGAATGAACCGTATCATTTTCTTTATCCTACTGATTCGATTATGATGCTGTGAATTCTACTCCAACAGTTTCAGTGCGCCCTTCTAGAAAGCTTAATGAGTATTGTGAATTGGGTTATTAGATTTGGTGGAACGTATCGTTGGAAGGAGATTCTTAATTTCTCGTGGATTTCGCGTGAGTGCCTCTGCTTACAGGCCCACCACTCCATTTTTTAACCCTTCATACAGCGATATTGTGAATTCAGATCGGTCGCTCAAATTGATCTTGCTATTAAGTGGAGCTGCATCCAAGCCAACCGCTAGAAGGGATGGTGGCTACCATACATACTTACATGCATACAATAGGTACTAACAACTCGTAGGCATTAATGGACAAATAAGTAGATTTTAAATATGAGATTTTCATACAATCCAACGCAATCTTTAAATTGTTCGAAACTGACCGCAAAAAGAAGGCGAGGTTTTCTCTCCGTTTTCTATCATTTGCGTTCTCCAGTACTCCATACCTAGCGTACAATTTTCAACATTTCGCAGCAGGTGATAGATTTTTTTTTATATATACATTTGGTAGGGGCATTGCACTTGAAGCTGAAGCATTTTATGAGGCCAAACACGTTGTTTACGCTATAAATAATTGTATTACAGTGTTCATTGAAATTTTGTTTAGACACTATGAGAACACCCGAATTCCTAACTCTTTCACACTTTTCAACATCTCAACTTCCTAATGAGATTGATATATTTGGTGTTTTTCTTTTTCCGCTGAACGATATGAAATTACATTTTATTATGTTTTTATTTTTGTTTTAGTAAGCTTTAGTAACGCGATATGTGAAATATGTGTATTTCATTCTAAAATATCATACTAGATGGTATCATACTGATTGCTTATTTTCAAAAATAGAATGAGAGCCTTTGTTGTGTTATATAAATGTCGTTTACGTATAGCATGAATAAAAGAGGGCAAGACGAGAGCCTTGTGTGACTCCTGAGTTGACTTGAATGGGATGGGATTTATTGTCATTGAATTTTATTGTTTGCTGGAAGATTTGTAAGGAAGGATTCAAGCCACTTAAGAAGTCTGGGGTCTATTCCCATTTGATTCAGTTTGAAAAGCGGCATTGGAAAATCAACACGGTTAAATACATTGTGAAAATCTGTGTAGAGAGCCTCTACGTGGTTGCCATTATCGATTACAATGAATATTTGGCAGTAAAGTGACCTTTTAAGAATCTATGCTGCATGTTTGTAATTATGTTTTCAGTAATGGCTAATAGTCTTTCGTTGATAATTGCTTCGAATAGTTAAGGATTGCAATAGATTATTGCAATTCCACAGAGATTTTTGGCTTGTCGGATTTTTTGCCATTTAACTAATAGGCAACAGAAAAGAAACTTTTCGAATTTTGTGGAAGATTCCAGTCTCAAGCAAAATTTTGAAGAGCCAGTATTATGCAGCAGGAAGTTCCATTGCAAGTTTATTCAGATATATAGTAAAATGTCATCAGATCCAGAATTTTAAAAGAAAAAAAACATCTAGATTTGTATCGTGATATCGTGACTATATTTGCACCGCTGTCACTAGGAAATTTCATGGTAAACTTACCCGGTTTTTATCATGTTCAAAGCAGGTGGTGTAGCTTTCCTGGAAAAATGTTACAAATTATTGTATATTTCTTTCGTCTAGATGCACGGATGATGGAAAATTGTCAGAACTCAGTCATTTTCTCACGTAGGTAGTTCTTAGATTACGTATTTATTCCTTTTTAAGTTTTAATGCTATGCTCTTCAATTGGGATGTCAAGGACTAAATATAGTTGATAACAAACATATATCATACAAATACAATTACAAACTAATATTTCTCCATGAGAGGAACCAATTGAAAAATTCAAAATATGTAAGTGTATGAACCTATTCCCATCGAATGTAATGTAGAAAATTGACTTTTTAACATGGGAATATTCTTCACCACATGAAACGTCTCAAATAATTAGTTCTAACCAAACTATTTTGATATTTTTTTTTTACATTTTGATATCTCAAGATTTAAAGATTGTTTTACTCAAGTAGTTATTTCATTACTTTTTCTCCACTGATCAATTCCACCCAAATTTACGGTATGCACTTTCTTTACCTTATAAGTCATCGTATTAGCGAATTTATTTGCATTCTGTAAACAGACAGTTTTCCACTCTGAACAGAGTGCATTAAATATTCCAGAATAGTTTGTTTTCGAGAATATGCAACGTTAGTTCAGGTTTGGTCATGGAAATGTCAGTCGAACATACTCTTTAGTTGTAAATTGAAATGATCGTCCTAAAGAGAACGGTGGGCAAGATACGCGTTATGAAGAAAGAAAAGGCTTTTTTGAGTAGAATTTGTCGTATCATGCCATCAAAAACCTTTGCTATCTTTTCAAATACATAACGTGGGAAAGGTGGGCTAAAATTTACAAATATGCATAAATTCGAAGCTAAAAATGTCATATAAAATAGCATATTATATATACTGAAGGGATGTTATAATATTAAATGATAATCACAATTCTATTTATAATTGCATGTCTGCATATTGTGGTCCTGCAAATGAAGATGGAATTGCGCATCTATTCTGAATCTAAAAAGTTTAGAAAATTTATCATAGCCACGAGAAAAAAAAAGATTTAAATTTATTATACAACACTTGGGAGTTCCATGGATGATGTGAAATTTTATACTGTACTAGCTAAACCCGGTGCGTGCGCTGCTACGCTTGCAACAAAATGAAAGAAAATTTAATATAACTGGCACGTTTATGGTTTTTTTCGGAAAGAGTTTTTTTTTTTAATAAGCAGGAACTCAAACTTCTATCAAAATATGCTTCTTACCCGAGAAATACACGTTTTCTGTTTGAGTAACCTGGATAATTCTCATTTTTGGTAGAAATTTGTGTTTCATTTGTATGGGAGCCCTCCCTTCCAGAGGGGGGTGGTTTCTCAAACCACCATACAATCATTGTCTTCAAAACCCTCCACATGCCAAATTTGGTTCCATTTGCTTGATTAGTTCTCGAACCATCGCACAGGGCTTCCCAGACAACCAGAAGTCGTATAAGACTTCACAGATAATATCGTATAAAATGTGAGTTGAAATCACTATCATATATAACTATATGCTATGTATGGTCGATGTGCACAATTTATCGCATAGAATGCATTTTTTAGTACTTATTACGATAGTTCATTTAAACTCGCATAATGATGTAAAAATCCCCGGATTATGAATTTGAAAAGTCGTATATCTTCCATGCATTTATGAATATACGTACATTATCAAATTAGTTTTAACTATATGTACTATACATGGAACACATCGTATTTAGTGGTAACGCAAAACATGCTTTACGATTTAAATTATACTAATAATAAAATTTGCATCATATGTATGAGCCAAATCACTTTATGTATATTTTAAATAGTGTGTAATGTGAAGTCGTCGAACAGATTAATCTATTTATAGACAAGCTTTTGCCAATCCTAGAAACTTATCTACCTTTTCATTCGTCACTTTTGACCACATTAAATCACCCGCCCCCAGGAAACTGAAACCGCTAGTACACATAGCTGTTGCCTCTCATAGAACTGTGCCACAGTAAATATCTTGGCAGAAATTTATGTGTTATTTTAATTCAATTAGCAATACATTTATTTGTACTTAGAAACTTACTTCTTGGTGCTAACTCGGATAATTAATCGGACACTTGGATACACTTAATGTTTAGATGAACGGTTGATCAGATGAACGCGTTGAAACCAATGAAAACAACAATGTCGGCATACGTGGAGAATATCGTGTATGTTTACAAAATAAATCGCACAAAGTAATGAAGTTTTCCGCATATGATTTTATTTTAAATCGTATACAAAATCTATTTTATTCAACAAATATTTATCTTGGCCTTCTATACGATGAATGTAAAAGGTGATTGCCAAATATCAGTATATTTCATATCTAGGATATGGTGCAGTGTACTGGATGACGTTTACCGACATAAGAGTGCTCGACTCGAGACTGAGTGAAAGTGGTTAAGTTATATGGAAAAAGTATTAAAAAAAATCAGGATGCAATAACATGTGGCTTTGTTTTTTATTTTTGTGAAATGTTTAGATCAAGTCGTATAAAATACCAATCCAAATCGGTATGTAAGCATGACATTGGTCGTACATGAATTCAATTACTATCGTGTTTATAAAAAAAATTACTTGTACTCATACTTTTGTTTAGCGGCAAATGTATGGTTATAAAGTCGTAGAGTTTAATGAAAAGCATCGTAACAATGCACATTAAAAACATTGGACTCGTAACGAATTTGATCGTAAGAATGTCCATCAAGTCGTATATATTTAGATTTTAAATCGTTGTCGATATCTAAATTTCATTCAATGCAGTTATATCGCCTCCACTTTTACACGTACAAGGAGTTTTATGGCATCATATGCGATTTAACCACAGGGGATATATACATGTATATTGCGCTTGCATTTTGGGATATACGTGTAAACCGGTTTACTGGGTTGTATATTATAATAAAAAATTTAGTGTCATTTGCTTGACCACTCCCCCCCCCCCCCAGAAAGGGAACCACCATAGAAACGTTCTTGTCTTCAAAACCCCCCAGAAGCCAAATTTGATTCGATATGCTTGATTAGTTCTCCAGTTCTGAAGAAATCTGTGTCTCATTTGTATGAGAGCCCCCCTTCCTGAGAGAGTAGGGGTCTCAAACAATCATAAGAACCTTCCCCAGCCCCAAAAACCCCTTCATATAAATTTTCACGTTGGTCGGTTCAGAACTGTCCGAGTCTATAGGGGTCTGACAGACAAACAGACAAACAGAAATTCATTTTTATGTATATCGAAATCTAGCCTCCAAAAACCCCAATTTGCTAAAAGTGGTTTCATTTACTTGATTAGTTCTCGAGTTATGCAGAAATTTGCTTTTTATTTGTATGGGAGCCCCCCCCCCTTCAAAATGGGGAGGGGTATTGAACTGCCATAGAAACATTTCTGCCTTCAAAAACCTCATCATGCCAAATTTGGTTTCATATGCTTGATTAGTTCTCGAGTTATGCACTAATTTGTGTTTCATTTGAATGAGAGCCCCCCTCGGAGGGCGGTGGGGTCTCGAGTTACCTTAGAAACCTTTCTTGCCTTCAAAAACCTCTACCTGCCAAATTTGGTTCCATTTACTTGGTTAGTTCTCGAGTTATGCAGAAACTTGTGTTTCATTGGTATGGGAGCCCCGCCCCCTACCAGAGAGAGAGAGAGGAGAGGTCTTGAACTATCGTAGAAACATTTATTGCCTTTAAAATCCCCGCATGCCAAATTCGGTTCCATTTGCTTTATTAGATCTAGAGTTATGAAGAAATTTCAGTTTCATTTGTATGACAGCTCCACTTCTAGGAGAGGGGAGGGGTCTCAAACCATCATAGAAACATTTTTTGCCTCCAGAAAACCCCACATGCCAAATTTTGTCCCATTTGCTTGATTAGTTCTTGAGATATGCAGAAACTTCTGTTTCATTTATATGGGAGCCTCCCTTTCTAGAGAGAAGAGGGGTCTCAAATTACCATAGAAACATTTCTTGCCTCCAAAAACTTCCGCATGCTCAATTAGGGTCCCTGTGCTTGATCAGTTCTAGAGTTATGCAGAAATTTGTGCTTTATTTGTATGGGAGCCCCCCCTTTCAGAAGAGGGAGGGGTCTTTCACTGTCTTAAGAACCTTCCCCGACCCCAAAAACCCCTGCATACAAATTTTCACGCCGATCGGTTCAGTAGTCTCCGAGCCTATTAGGGTCAGACAGACAGACAGACAGACAGACAGACAGACAGACAGACAGACAGACAGACAGACAGACAGACAGACAGACAGACAGACAGACAGACAGACAGACAGACAGACAGACAGACAGACAGACAGACAGACAGACAGACAGACAGACAGACAGACAGACAGACAGACAGACAGACAGACAGACAGACAGACAGACAGACAGACAGACAGACAGACAGACAGACAGACAGACAGACAGACAGACAGACAGACAGACAGACAGACAGACAGACAGACAGACAGACAGACAGACAGACAGACAGACAGACAGACAGACAGACAGACAGACAGACAGACAGACAGACAGACAGACAGACAGACAGACAGACAGACAGACAGACAGACAGACAGACAGACAGACAGACAGACAGACAGACAGACAGACAGACAGACAGACAGACAGACAGACAGACAGACAGACAGACAGACAGACAGACAGACAGACAGACAGACAGACAGACAGACAGACAGACAGACAGACAGACAGACAGACAGACAGACAGACAGACAGACAGACAGACAGACAGACAGACAGACAGACAGACAGACAGACAGACAGACAGACAGACAGACAGACAGACAGACAGACAGACAGACAGACAGACAGACAGACAGACAGACAGACAGACAGACAGACAGACAGACAGACAGACAGAAATCCATTTTTATATATATATAAGGAGTGTATCGAAAATAAGCTATCCGCAAACTTTCTTTCAAATTATGTTGAAAACCGATATTTTATTCATACAAAAAATTGATCCTTTATTGTACGAGGTTAAACTTGAACATAATGAAGACCGGATGAAATTTAAGTTATTCCTTCACGAATTTTCGAACTTTGGATCGAATGCTCTTCATCAAGTTCCGGCAAGTGTTGCATCGCATTTTTTGGACGCTTGAGCCCAAATTTTTTTGAACTCCTGCATGTTCCCAGCTGCCTTACCAGTCTTCTTGAAGACCCTCTTCACGATTGCCCAGTAACGTTCGATGGGTCGAAGCTGAGGGCAATTTGGTGGATTGATATTTTTCTCAACGAAATCTATACCCTTTTCCGCAAGCCAATTGAGAGTGGTTTTGGCATAGTGAGCCGACGCTAAATCCGGCCAAAACAGTGGAGGTGTACTATGCTTCTTATATAAAGGCAACAATCTCTTCTGGAGACACTCAGATCGATAGATTTCCGCATTTATAGTTCCGGTAGTGTAAAAAATGGTTGACTTCAAACCACAGGAACATATTGCTTGCCATACCAGTACCTTTCGACCGAATTTCTCCACTTGAATCGACCTGTCCGCATCGCTCACATCCTCCCCAACGACGGCAGTAAAGTATTGTGGACCTGGAAGGGTTTTTGAGTCCTCCTTTACATAGGTCTCATCGTTCATCAAAACGCATGCATCCGGACGCTGCAAAAGACGCGAATACAATTTCCGGGCACTTGTTGCTGCTCGCTTCTTCTGTTCTGCACTTTGTTTTGAGATTTTCTGCTTCTTGTAGGTCCTCAGGTGGTTTCGCCTCTTGATACGCTGGATCATTCCGACACTCGTTTCTGCTTTTTTGGCCAAATCACGTATTGACATTGATTTGTTCTTCATGATTAGAGATACCACTTTCTGCTCCAGTTTCGGGTTGGAAGAACCGAGTTTTCTGCCTTTTCCTGGTAGCTCATCCAAAGAATAGTGTTCCCCAAACTTATTAATAATGGTTTTAACACTCGCATGATGAATTCCAAACCGCTTCGCCAATTTTCGCATAGTAATACCCTTCCCAGACAACCAAAATGCACGTACATTAAAAGTTGTTTTTATGATATACAAACATATATGTAAGTAAAAAAATCGTATAGAATGCAAAAATATGGCTTATACGTGCAAAAGTGGAGGCCATATACGTTCAAACTCCATTGTTTTCTTCAACGAGTTGATTTGATATCGTATGCGATTGAATTTGTAATAACAAATTCGATTTAAAAAGTTTGGCGATGCATATCCGATTTAGTTTCTGACGCAGTACGATGAATAAATGACACTTCGTATATAAGTCGAAAATTTGCACTCTTTACGATTTAACTTAAACATAATACGATGAAGGCCACAATTAATTGCGATTTTGACTTGAAATATAGTAATATACGATACTGTTTGAACACTGTTATGCGACTTGTGGTTGTCTGGGTTCTCACTTAGCCATGTGTCCAGAACCTTAATTTTCACTTCCTTTTCAATACGCGACATTTTGAAAACGCAGAATTTGAACCGCACAAACAAGTAAACAAAAGAAAGCTAACAGTCAAACGCACAGCATGCAGTGTTCAGAGCATAAAAAACCATCACAAATACATGCGTACAACGCAAATGTATGTGGATAGCTTATATTCGATACACTCCTTATATAGATAAAGAATAGTATATCTAAAATTTCCATGTGCTGCTCCGTTTCCTTGCATAGCAATAATCATTTGAAGTGAATCTCATAGGTACTACAGAGATTTTCATTAATGAAATGAACCATTTGAAGCCCATATGTTACTACGGTAATCATAAAATAAAGTGAGTTGATAAATACATGATGATGATGATGATATAATACTACCATCTATTGTAGCAAGGTAACTTCCCATAGCAGTGGAATAATCTGAAAAACGATTTGATCAGGATTCTATTATTGTTTGTGATCATCAAGTTCCTGTATGAAGGGCCAAAAACGTTTGGGCGGGCCCGTAAGCAGAGACATTTACGCGAAACCCGCGAATATAGGGCAAAGAATCTCCTTCCAAAAGCAAGGTCACACAGACAGCACTAGAATCGAGCCCTCGGTTGACAGAATAAACCCCATAGATGGGGTCGAAGACCCCGCCCTCGTTCCGCGAAATGTTAACAATAGGGAGGAGGCAGTCCCATGCTCCCTATCCAAATCGTTTAACTTGGGTGCCCTGATGGTCCCTCCCTTTCCCCCGTTATGTGTTATTTAATATTTAGTATATTTTGTACACGAAAAATTAGGATATCATTATAGACAAAAATGCTACTTTATTCAAATTTCAAACTTAAATGATACATCCAACGTATTGCCACTGAAAAATAAATAAAAATTAGATATGTATCAATATCCTTCTAGTCCTGGAAAAGCTGAAAACAGAATAGACCATTCCAAAAATCCGCGATAGAACTTCAATAAAAGATACTACTTTACAAGAAATGTTGTAACATTCCTCTTTATACTGTTTCAGTAACACCTCAAAGATAGCAACCGAAGTGATCGAAGAGTCCGGCCCGATGACCTCCGAAACAACGGCCCATCCCACCATAATACCACCAAAAACAACATTAAAATACAATCCAACACCGCCTACAAGCACATGCCAGTCCCCCATGAATATAGTAGTTGAAGCCCAGAAGCGCAATCCCAAATTAAATGTTATGCCGAAATGCTGAAAAACAAACTGAGCCCCCGATGCCTGTCATGATGCTCCAGGCTCCTACATGGTTTTGGAATGCAAAGATGATTCTAAAGCGTTATTATACATAGCATTTCAAGCTTATTGCTTTCACAAACTGCTTATTGCCTGCTCTCAACTCAGTGTTCCAAATGCACTTCCACAGTTATTAATTGAGAGCTTTCGATGCCGATGATTCTAATGCGTGCTGAAATTAATAATAAATTAAAAAAGAAAAATATGCAATATGACTTAAGGTACATGATGTTCAGTCGCACCCCCTCACTTCAGATTGTCAGACTTGTCAGATTGACAACATTGCCCAGGCTACGCCAACCAGCGTCTCTATGTTTCAGTTGGCAGTCTTTTGTGATCATATGACTCGTGGAGGCGTGAGGTAGGAACTTGTGAGGACGAGAGGTCGGTCGCACCCTCCTTCGAAGTTGTCAACTCACCATTTGAAGCCCAAGTGAGTTGATAAATACAGTGGAAAAACTAACTAATGTGCTAGAACCACAATGGAACTAACTCTCAGCTTCGGGTCTTGACAAAGAATCCCTGCTGAGCCCTTGCGGCACGTCAAGCCGGCCAGTTCCAATGAGGTCTATACAGGTGGCGAAGAGCATGGTGTTTTCGGGATTAGTAACGAAAAATGAGTAAACAATCCATGATTTCGGGTCGTGACGTAAAACTCCAAAAACAAGCGAATGATAACAAAGCAAGTTTAGTTTTTGTCCGCATCCTTTTAGTGCACAAGAAGGCATTTTTCAGCAGAAACCTTTTAAAAACTAAACCAATTACCGAAAATAAACATTCCACCCTGTGATTTGCTGCTATTGTAAATTGATATTTTTGGAGATCTACGTCACGCATGTTTACAAAAAATCATCTCACGAACACAATGACAGTATTTTACATTACACTAATACAACTTAACCACTTCTTCTCCACCTGTATAGACCTCATTGGGCCAGTTCAGCGTACGGGAGAATAGTTACTAATCACTCGTAGGCATTAATGGACAAATAAGTAGGTTTTTAAATTTGGGATTTTCATACAGTCTAACGCAATCTTTAAACTGTTTAAAACTTGTTTCTCTCCGTTTTTTATCATTTGCATTCGAATGAATGTACTCACCTGAACTGTACCAGTACTCAATAGCCAGTGAGTGATTTTCCACATTTCGCAGCAGGCGTTGTTTTTTTTTTTGAAAAAAAGTGTTACAATCATCAAACACCGCATGAGCTGGAGAGGAAAATAGAGAACACCTAGATCCCACATTCTTTCACACTTTTCAACTTTTCGACTTCCTTATGAACTTGATATACTTGGTGTTTTTCTTTTTCCGCTGAATGAAATTATTTTTTTTTTTTTTAATTTTTGTTGCAGTAAGCTTTTTCTACACCATATGTGGAATATGTGCATTTCATTGTGTCACAGAAATGTCGTTTACGTATATTACGAATGAAAGAGGGACAAGATGAGAAACCGTGAGCTGACTGGAATGGGATGGAATTTTTTTCCATTGAATTTTATTGTTTGCTGGGGGTTTGTTAGGTAGGATTCAAGCCATTTAAGAAGTCTGGGCTGGGCTCTTTTCCCATTTTCTGCAGTTTGAAAAGCAGCATTAGAAAATCAACACGGTAAAATGCGTTATTAAAATCTGTTTAGCCTCTACATAGTTGCCTTCATCCATTGCAATTAATGAATAGTTGATAAATTGTTATATGTTTGTGACAACAGAGCGGACTTTTTAGAATTCATGTTGCATGTTTGTAATTATCTTTTTTGTTATGGCAAATAGTTTTTCGCTGATTATTGCTTCGAATAGTTAAGGCAGCTCTTTAGGCGCTTCCATCGTCTCTTCAACAGCCAACCCAGGATTTTGTATGGTCGGAAAATGCTATGCTATTGTTATTGCTTCGAATAGTTAAGGATTGCAAAAAAATATTGCTATTCCACGGAAATTTTCAGCATGTAAGATTTCTTGCCATTTTTAAAAATAGGCAGCAGAAAAGAGATTTTTTGAGTCTAGGGAAAGATTTCAGTCTCAAGCTAAATTTTGAAGAGCCAGTATTATGCAGCATAGAGTTCCATTGCAAGGAACTTCAGATATACAGGGAGATTTCATCAGATCCAGCAATTTGAAAAACAAACACCTAATTTTTCAAAAAAAATGTTGGATGACTTCCCAAGCAACACGGTTTGTTTTAAACAAGTTTGAAATACTGTGCAATGACAAATACAGCTAATAAATATAGGTGTGTCATACTTTATTTCATATCTTTATAGAACCTAAAAAGCGCCATAAGTGAAGCCTTATTTAACATGATATGGAAAAAAAATATCCTCTATTCTATTCTATTCCATTTAAAAAAAACGAGAAAGCATCCTGGAAATAATTAGATGACGCCCAATTATTTTTTCTTGGCAATATTGATGCTTGCAGCATTTCAAAATGCACGCATCGAAGTGGCCAGGCCTACTGAGTTGCATTAACCGCAAAAGATGATTATGTAAAATGAGTGGGATTCAAACAAATAGATTTGAACTACAACGCATTTTGTGAATCTACAGGGGAGGATGGATGCGTGGACATACCGTACCATACACTCCGAGATAAAAATACTAAACTAATATTAAACTAGAAAATAAGAAGAATGATTAGTAATTTCCATTTAATTCCAACTACCTTTATTGCTTATCTTGACAGATACGCGTATTTCATCTACAATGTGCAGACTTCTTCAGTGTCGTGTACTAATACTTAGTGTCGAGTATTAGTACACGACAGTCGAGTCGAGTATTAGTACACAACACTGAAGAAGTCTGCACATTGTAGACGAAATACGCGTATCTGTCAAGATAAGCAATAAAGGTAGTTGGAATTAAATGGAAATTACTAATCATTCTTCTTATTTTCTAGTTACAGGTATTCCACTAAACAGCTCACACTCTCCATAATTCTAATATTAAAGTTAGTCATGAAAATCCAAGTAATGATAATCATGGTACTAATATAAAAAATGTATACTCAACGTGCAATGTCATAGAGCATAGTGTAAAATAAAGTGATGGGATCTTATAATGATAAATGAAAATAATTATTACACATGTCTGCAGATTGTTGTCCTGTTGCAATTTAAAAGGGTTTGTGTATCTATTATGAACCTAAAAAGTTTAGATAATGCTATGATAGCCACGAAAAAAATATTGAAAATTATTTAACAAAATCCTTTGAAACTCAATGGATGGCCTTGAATTATATATTAAGAATAGTATATGTAAAATATCGAAGTGCTGTTCCGTTTCTTTGCACCGCTATACTCATTTGTGGTGGATCTCATAGGTTAAAATGATGACATCCACTGGTTGGTGACCTAATCTCATCTAACCAGAACAAACGCAGCAGAATTGAACAGCATTTTATTTAAGTGTAAATAACAGTTGAAATGTACTTACGGACGAAGCAGAAACTCACTGTTCTTTTAGCATTCCATATATATTTCAACGGTAGCGCTATAAAGCTAGAAATTAGTTACTGATTAGTCTTGTGCCCATTAGCTACGTAGATAAATTACATACAATTGCAGTGACCTTTTTATGTTTCCTACTTCTCTGTACTTTCCTATAGACGTATCCGTGTGTTCCTATAGATATGTTATTTTTAATTTTACAGTGAGAATTTAGTTTAACATCTACTTACACTCCACTCTATTTTTAATCCAATTCAGTCATACAATTCCAACAAATTTAAATTCTTCTCGCACTAAAACCTGCTACTTTTATTTTCCCATCAATTTCTACTCATCATCCTCGATGACATTCGTTCTGTCATCCCTAACTAAACATTTTGACAACTGCTTCGCCTGTTACCGAACAATTCACGAGTCCATGTGGGAACTAGCGACGGGATGGTTCACGCTCGTAACGCCTTCGCTAACATTCCCCGGCGCGTAAAGTTGCTCCGATCCTTCCCCCCCCCCCCCAAAAAAAAAAAAAAAAAAAAAAAAAAAAAAAAAAAAAAAAAAAAAAAAAAAAAAAAAAAAAAAAAAAAAAAAAAAAAAAAAAAAAAAAAAAAGCTTTACTTCGATCCGCAATATCCATGACTGCCAGCTTAGCGGTGGGTCTACGAAGCGTTCCTGTATTTGTACGAACTTCTGCTCGCCTGATTCGACCATCTCTTCCTGGGAACACTGCCGTCACCACACCTCGAATCCATCGATTTCGGATACTTCCATCGACGATGAAGACAACATCACCCACCTCTATGGCCTTCGTTTCCGCAAACCATTTTGTCCTTCTTGTAATGGTAGGCAAATATTCTTTTATCCATCTGCGCCAGAACTGGTCCAGGATGTGTTGGCAGAGTCTCCAGTCGCTGCGTAATGTTGCTCTTTCCTCAGTTGGAATCTTCACAGTTTGCTTTACTCCATCTGAGCTAAGCAGGATAAAATGGTTTGGCGTGAGGGCCTCCTGATCCGATCCCTTCTAATGGCATGTATGTTAAAGGTCTCGAGTTGACCATGGACTCGGCTTCGCATAAAACAGTCTGGAATACTTCTTCCGTGGGAGTCCGTGGATGGTTGATCGATTCCATCGCAGTCTTCACAGCCCTAACCATTCTTTCCCACGCACCACCCATATGCGGGGAAGAAGGTGGAATGAAGTTCCACTTAGTATTCGTGTTAGTGAAGCTTTCCGATACCTTCATATTCACATCTCGCAGTTGCTTTGCCAGCTCCCGTTCAGCACCAACAAAGTTGGTACCATTGTCGGTGAAAATCTGCTCGGGTGCGCCTCGCCTGGCTATGAACCTACGGAGCGCTTGAATACACGATTCCGTTGACAGAGACGCTGCTACTTCCAAGTGCACCGCTCTAATGACAAGACAGGTGAAGAGCACAACCCATCGCTTCACTAAATTCCTGCCAATCTTGATGGAATACGGACCGAAATAATCGATTCCAATCTTCGAGAAGGGCCTTACAAATGGTGTCACACGTTCCTCTGGCAATGGAGCCATCCTTGGAATCTGCGGTTTAGCCTTGTAAGTTCGACACCATTGACAACGCTTGGCCATCTTGCGAATTTCTACGCGCAGGTTCGAGATATGGTATTTCTGCCTTATCTCATTTACCACAGTTTCTCCATTCTGGTGGCCGTACTTTCTATGGTATCTGTCGATGAGAAGGTCGGTGACTTGATGCCCTTTTGGCAAGATTACTGGATACTTTGCATCGTAGGAAACAAATGGCGAGGCACCAATACGACCTCCTATTCGTAGTATGCCATCCTCGCATTTGAACGGAGACAGTTTTCTCAACGGGCTGCCCTTATCTACTTCGATGCTCGTACCACTTTCATTCCCCGCTTTGGTTTGTTTCATTGCTTCCAGTTCTCCTGAATACGTATCCGCTTGCGCTAACCTCCATAAAACATGCTCCGCTGTCTTGTAATCTGCTTGATCTAACGTTCCTACTGATTCGGATGATCCTCGGGTCCTGCGGCATTGTCTGATGAACAAACACACGAACGCAGTCGTCCGCAAAAGACGTTCCCATTTGGAAAACCGGCTGCAATCAATTAAACTATCGCTGACAACTACGCGATGTACGTGAATTGAGCGCAACTCCTCTGGAACGTCGACGAACTCTACCTTCTGTTCCGGCCATTGAGTTTCTGGCAGGTACAAGAAATCTGGACCCTTAAACCAGTGGTTGGTTGGACACAAATCTGGAGCACCCTTCCATTTGGTTGCATCGTCCGCGACGTTGAGTGCCGTTGGCACGTATCTCCATTCTTGCACCTTTGTGTCATCCAGGATTTCGCCTACTCGAACTGCAACATATTGTCGGTACTTTCGAGCATCTGATCGTATCCACAAAAGGACAGTGTTTGAGTCAGTCCATATGTACCGTTTCTTGATTTCTACGGAGTGACTGTTGACAATAGACTTCATTAAGCGGCTTCCTAACAATGCCGCTTGTAGTTCCAGTCGCGGAACTGAGAGTGGCTTCAGTGGAGCTACCTTCGCCTTGGATGCCACCAACGAGCACCGTGCTTGTCCTCTATCGATAATACGGAAGAAACCCACACACGACATAGCGGACAAGCTAGCGTCTACAAACATATGCAGTTCCAACGTGTTGTAGCTGATCTTTTCGTAGCCGGGAAAATAGCAGCGTGGAATGTGAACTCGGTTCAGCTCACCAAATACACCTACGAATCTTCTCCAGGTTTCGTTGACTTTTTCTGGTATCGGATCATCCCATCCGACTGCACATCGCCATAGATCTTGAATGATGATCTTACCATGTATAAGAACTTGGGATATAAGCCCAAGTGGGTCAAACAGACTCATGATGAATCGCAAAATCTTCCTTTTCGTAGGCACAGAATCTCCCGATACGAGCTGCTGGAGGTCCTCTGGTAGAGATAAACTGAAGATGAATACATCCTCTGCAGGAAGCCAAGCCATCCCTAACACGCGTTCAACGTGACAGGTTTTGTCACTGGAGAAATCCTTCCGCTCTGTAACGTGCTGCTCTCCTAGATTTTCCAGCACGTTGTAAGAGTTTGACTGCCAGTTCCTAATTTCAAAACCGGCCTTAGCATGTACCGTTCGAACATCTGTTGCTAGTTTTGTTATTTCCTCGTCAGTGTCCCTGCTATCTAAGTAGTCATCAACATAGTGATTTTCTGTCAATGCTACGGCTGCTTCTGGAAACTCGTTGGCCCAACTCTTGGCATTTAAGTTCTTGATATACTGTGCCTGACATGGAGAACACGTCGAGCCAAAGGTCGCTGCATCCATGACAAAAATTTCCGGCGATTTTGATGAATCCGAACTCCACAAGAAACACTGCGCAGAACGATCAGCTTTACGAATAAAGTACTGGTGGTACATTTCCCTCACATCTCCGACTATTGCTACCTGTCGTTGACGAAACTGGAACAATACTTTCGGCAACGGCGTCAGAAGATCTGGACCCTTCAATATCATTCCATTGAACGAGATACCCTTAACTTTGGCAGCCGCGTCCCATATCATGCGGACCTTTCCGGGTTTCTTCGGATTGATTACCACGCCTAATGGCAAAAACCAAGTCCGCTTGGGATTGAACTCCTCGATTTCTTGCTTTGTCGCTTTATGTGCGTACTTTTTAAACTGGTAGTCCGCAATTTGCATCTCTAAGTTCGCTAGCAACTCCGGATTTGATTTCAGTCGGCGATGTAAGCATGCCAGCCGTCTCTGCGCCATAGCGTAGCTAGAAGGAAACTGCACCTCATCGTAGCGCCACAACAATCCAGTCTCAAAGCGTCCATCTTCCCGTCGTACTGTTGTGTTTTCTAGGATCTCTCTTGCTCGGCGGTCCTCATCTCCCTCAAGTGTACGTTGAACAGCAATACCCAGACTTTCCTCCGCGAAGAAACTTTCTACTAGCTCATGAATCCCTTTAAGTTCTGTGCATTCACACATGTGAAACGATGGCGATTCAATAACTTTCGCTGGATCTCCAACGCAGCCGAATACAGTCCATCCTAATCTTGTCTTCGCTGCAATTGGTTCCCGTGCACCTATTTCCCTTCTTCTTAGGGGTATAGACAGGTGAATATTGTCCATCCCTATCAAGATCCTCGGAACCGCTTGCTCGTAGTCCTGGATCGGAATTCCTTGCAAATGCGGGTACCTTCTTGCCAACTCACTGTACCACAGAGTCTGCGTCGGTAGCGCCAAACCATTCACCGTACGAACATCGTCCAATACGAATTTTGTGTCGCTCGATGCACCCGAAATTTTTAAGCTAACCTGCCGAGATTCCGGTTCCCGCCGCTTGATATTTGCAGTCCATGTGAGACAAAGCGGATGCACGTCTCCGACAATGTTTAGCTGATCCGCAATGTCAGCGTCCATCAGAGTCAATGACGAACCCTCATCAAGAAACGCAAAGGTTGTGATTTGTGTTCCCTTCCCATAGAGCGTGACTGGGATAATGCGGAATAGAATAGAATTCTGTAGTTGTCGATGCACGGAAACGACCGCCGGCGCACTATTTCCCGAACGTGAAAACTCTTCAGGAAGACCCGGATGCAACAGAGTGTTATGCCCTTTTGAACAACCACCGACTTCACATACTTTATGAGACTTACAGTGCCACTTGCCGTGCGGAACCAAACAAATCTTACATAGTTGGTGCGTACTAACTGCTTTCCAACGGTCCCCAATAGAAAGTGTCTTAAATTTACCACAATCCCTAATTCTATGATTGATGCTCTGGCAAATATAGCACGGTCTTGCATGATTTTCTACTACCTTACCTCCACTGGTCCCTGACTTACGAATATCTGGCAAAGCGTGAGTGTTCATATACGTCTTCTCCTTGGGTTGTTGTCTCTCGATTCGGTTGACTCGATGAATATCGTGATCGCTGAACTGCGTGACGTCACTGGCTGCCGAGGTAATTCTCTTCATATAGTCGCTAAAGGTACCCAAGTCAACAAATCCGGTACGCTGCTTATGAAGTGCCCAGTCCAAACGAATGTTAGCTGGCAGCTTCTCCACTAATTCACTTAGCAACGAGGGATTCATTAGATGGGCTTGCTGGTTCGCTGCTTTCAGATGCCCAACGAGATTCTGCACGGTGATGCCAAAGCTGACTAATGTCTCCAACCGGTCTGACTTGGGTGCTGGAACACTACGCACTTTCTTCAACATAGTCTGAAGCAATCTGTCGGGACTACCAAACAGTGTTTCTAGCGTTGACATCACTTGAGGGACTGACGAAGGCAACAATAAAATGCTCCGGACAGCCTCGAGCGCACTGCCCTTCAGACACTTTTGCAACCTCATGAGATTTTCCGCATCTGAATAGCCACACATTGTTGTCGAGTTCCAGTAACTGCTCACGAATAATGGCCACTCCTCGGGGTTCCCCGTAAACATGGGGAGTTCTTTCGGAACTACTTGCCTAGCGGCCAGTTGTTTTTGAAACTGACCCCAAGCTGCTTGTGATTGGTCGGGTTGGTACGATTGCGAAGTATTCAGCAGGTTCGGATGGATCCTCGGATGAGGAAACCCTGAGGACCGTTGAGATTGCTGCGGTCCCGGTGCTTGAGCTGCGTGTTGTGAATGAAGCATTGGTAGCTGATCTAATAGATACGGCGTTGGACATGGATATGCCCGTCCCGGATGTTCGCTAGACGCAAGTAGAACTGGTTGCTGAACCGGAGGCCATGCTGTCGGTTGTTGAAACGGCTGAGGAACTGATCCTGAAACTTGATGAACTGGCTGAGAAATCGGTTGATGAACGGGCTGACGAACTTCTTGAGGCATTTGCAGAGAAACTGGTTGGGGAATCGGTTCAGGAACCGGGCTGTTCAGCCTCTGTGACAGGTGGCCTAATTCAATCGGTTGCTGTTGGAATTTTGGTGGCTCTACTTGGTTCGTCGGACGTTCAGGTTCTCCTTGCATTTTTAGGAATGATTCCGGTGGCCCCATATGATTTTGCTGAATGGGAGTCGACGTGTGTGTGACTGGTTTAAGAAGGGCAGTCTCTTTCGGTATCGCGTCCTTGGGGTTACCAACTTTCTCACCCAACGATGTAAGGGGGGTTTCATCGTTCTTTGATCTATTCGGGTTCGCTTCGGCTGTCTTCGCTGGTGGCTCACCGGGGTGGCTAATGCCATCGATCAACATACCCGCGTGGTCTGAAATCCACTTGTTAACTTTATATTTGCTGCTCACTCGACTTTTACGGCTTTT
Organism: Aedes koreicus; assembly: GCA_024533555.2. NCBI lineage: Eukaryota > Metazoa > Arthropoda > Insecta > Diptera > Culicidae > Aedes > Aedes koreicus. Next base: position 12,765 of record JAHHFK020000033.1, on the reverse strand, counting down.
CACGCTGTCCCCGTCACTTTCTTTCGCTTCTGCCATCAGCAAAGCGTATCTTTGTTCGCGGAAACTTTTCTGCATGGCTGCTTTCTCCAACAAAGCTTTCTCCTGGCGTTCCTTTTCTAGCTGCTGTCGTTCTAACATTAACCTTTCCTCGGCTTTGCGCTCTTCCTCAATCTTCATCAATTGGATTTGAATCATCAACGACCGATTGCTCCGACCAGATACGCCGGATTTACCGGATTTCGATATTTCCTCCACGTCTATGGCAGAGGCACATTTGCTACATGCCCAACACTTATGCCGGATGTTGTCTTCTACCGAAGCGCATGAGAAGTGGTACCGTTCCTTGCAGGAATCACAGGCTACCAAGTTCTCCTCTCGATCCGGCTTGTTACAAGCAATGCAATAGTGCAAATCCGCGTTTGTTGACATAGCCAAATTACCTCTCCAGTGGTTTAATAGTGAAATCCGTACTCTCAGCCAACGTCTTAAATGCAATTCTTTATAGTTTTGTACTTACGGACGAAGCAGAAACTCACTGTTCTTTTAGCATTCCATATATATTTCAACGGTAGCGCTATAAAGCTAGAAATTAGTTACTGATTAGTCTTGTGCCCATTAGCTACGTAGATAAATTACATACAATTGCAGTGACCTTTTTATGTTTCCTACTTCTCTGTACTTTCCTATAGACGTATCCGTGTGTTCCTATAGATATATTATTTTTAATTTTACAGTGAGAATTTAGTTTAACATCTACTTACACTCCACTCTATTTTTAATCCAATTCAGTCATACAATTCCAACAAATTTAAATTCTTCTCGCACTAAAACCTGCTACTTTTATTTTCCCATCAATTTCTACTCATCATCCTCGATGACATTCGTTCTGTCATCCCTAACTAAACATTTTGACAACTGCTTCGCCTGTTACCGAACAATTCACGAGTCCATGTGGGAACTAGCGACGGGATGGTTCACGCTCGTAACGCCTTCGCTAACACAACTTTACTCCCCCCACACAAAAAAACAAAATAATATCTATTTTTATCTCCCCAATGCACAATTTTTCCCCCTCACCCACCCACACACACAAACAAAAAAAAAAAACAACAAAAACATTATTATTTCATTTAGTAGATTCGTGCATTCTCTCTTTCCTCCTACCCCACGATGCGCCCTACACACACACCCACACCCAAAACAAAACAAAACAAAAAAAAAAAAAAAAAAATAAAATAAAATAAATATATATATATATATATATATATATATATATATATATATATATATATATATATATATATATATATATATATATATATATATATATATATATATATATATATATATATATATATATATATATATATATATATATATATATATATATATATATATATATATATATATATATATATATATATATATTATATGGTCTACTTTTTGATTGACGTCACATAAATAAAAATAAAAAATAAATAAAATAAAAATAACTCCATCCTGTGCCAATCAGGAAGATGAATAAGTTATGCTATAATGGACGTCTCCACATCCAGTCTAGTTGTTCGGAACATTTTGATTTTAACGTCGTCTTCTGGCGTTTAAATTCTTTTATTCACCTTGCTGTATCGTTTCACGGAACTGATGGAATATATTCTGATGGGTTTTTGATGATCATCTGCGAGAAACCATGGAAGTTCGTTTCCTTTTAATACTTTCGTTCCGAACAAGTGTATTAATTGAGGACGCGATGCTCAACTGACTAAGAAACGCGAACTTTTTGCATTGGGACCTGTCGTAGGAAACCTGTTAGCAATGGATTTTCAGGGTTTTCAGCCGGTTGGAATGCTTTATTCAGGCCCGACATCGTTGTTAAAATAGAGTTGAACTGGAGTCGCAGGTTACCCAGCTCAAAACCGATCCTTTATGTCAGCTAGTGCCGTACGCTCATCCAGTCAAACATTCATAGTTACGCGTATGAGAGCTTCCTCATAAAAATGAAATTTTTGTGGAAATTAATTTCCATTGTTGACTGATTCAGCAAGACGGAAATCCTCCACATCGTCTACCATAAAACAGCACGAAACAGCCGCGGAATTCAATACTGATGGTTATTCTGAGAGTCGAAATGAGGTTTGTCTCTTGATGAAGTGAGAAAAGTCACCTGCAGTGACGTGATTCAGCAAATCAAATGGTCACTGCAGGAACTTGTCTCACTTCACCAAGTGACAAACGTCACTTTGACTCTCGGAACAAACCTCACTGTCTGGAATCAATCATTTATCTTAATATTCACCTAGCGCCAACAAGAATCGGCATCTTTTGACTCAGAAACTTTTAAGAATTATTTCGAAATGTCGAACGAGTGGAATCAACACAAACCAAATCCAAACGAAGCAGGCGGAGTTCCAAAATAAAACACATACATGGACGTCATCATTCACAATTTAGAACAATGGCGGTGAAAATGGACAATAGTTGATCTATTTTTGGTGGTCTATATTTTTGGAACTGTTATAAAAGTAGACCAAAATAATAGAACACCGCTGAAAACGGCCTTATAGTTGTGAAACCGAATTTCATATAATCCTCGGAATACTTGCGTTTCTTGTCCATGGTCAGGCCGTCTATAAAGTACAACATAATCTTGTTCTTTTCTATAACTATTTTAAATTTATTGAATACTTTACCTATTCAAGTTGACAATATTTAGTTTGCAGCGGTAAACCAAAATCTCAGCAAAATTTTAAATGTGGGAGCAACAAATTGGTCGGTTGTTGATTCGGGACTCGACGCGTGAATGGCCAGTTCAGTTGTAAAAGAAGACAAAACAAATGAGCCAATTACTACTGCGCATTCATTGGGTTTTCTTCACGTTTAACGACGCACCAGGACGCACACTAATACATAAACTCACATCTCAGTGCGAAGGAAAGAGCAAGTAAAAAATTAATCCATTCAATCGCGTGTGCTAGCAAGAAAAAGACAATGGAAGAAGCAACTGTCCTTCGTTGCCTTCCGTTCACCACTACTCTGCTCTACTCGAACGAATTATAATTATACTCGTTTATTCTTTAAATTCGTGCACTTTATAAGTAGGTTGCATTTTATTTTATGGGTCAGTTATTTTTTATATTCTGTATGCATAAAAATTGTCACGCGGTCAGACGCCCGCGAACCCCTTAGAAGGCCCTCGCGACTTCCCCGGGGGTCGCGGACCACCGGTTGGAAAGCCCTGCACTAGACTATCAGATAATGAAACCGCATAAAAATACGCTGCTGCTCGCAGTACCGTTCGAAGAATTTGTTTGCGAGCAGGATATCGTTCTTATCGAGCCAGCAAGCAACCAAACAGAACGTTGAAGCAAAGTTTCGTCACCAAAACTCGAGCTCGGAAGGTGTACCAGCAGGTTTTGACGAAGTACCAAGGATGCCTGCTCATCGACGATGAAACCTACGTCAAAATGGATTTAGGACAGCTTCCTGGCCAACAATTCTAAATGGCGACGGCACGAGGAGAGTTCCAAGTAAGTTTGCTTTTATGGACAAATTTGCCAAAAAACGGATGATTTGGCAAGGGATATGCAGCTGCGGAGAAAAGAATAAAGTGTTCGTGACGAATAAAACGATGGACTCGTAGCTGTACAAGGAAGAATGCCTCAAAAACCCGCGTAATACCTTTCATTAAAGCCCATAAAGGTCCGTGAAGTCTTGGCCAGATTTGGCTAATTGCCACTACAGCCGGGAAGTCATCCAATGGTACCGCGAAAATAATGTAGATTTCATCGATAAAAACATATATGCACCCAACTGCCCGCAGTTCCGGCCCATCGAGAGATTTTGGGCCACAATGTAGCGGAAGCTTAAGAAAAGTGGAAAAACGGCTCGGGACGCGACTCAGGTGACCAAAATGTGGAACAAATGTGCCAAAGAAGTTGACTCCGGAGGTGTGAAGCGTTTGATGGGAGGAATAAAGAAGAAAGTGCGTATTTTCATTAGAAATGAAGAGAAATGATTTGTATTGATATTTTTACAGTGAATTACCTTTGTTTTGATGTATTAAACTTATTTGTACGTCAATCCGTTATCGAGATACAGATGATTATATTATTCCGGATTCTAAATGGACATAGCTTTACAGCCTGTATTTGATCGATTTCTGACTACCCCCTCCGTTTCTGCGTGGACAATCATTGATATATTATTCAATAGAATATATGGATCGTGGACACATTCCAACCCCTTCTCCTTCCCCAAACTGCCCATGTGGTATAAGGATGGCCCCATAGGCATGTACCAGGGAAAATAATTTGTACTCTTGAAACAACTGTTAATAAATGATGTACTAGCCCTAAAATATACCTGTTGGTTTCAAAGCCGTGTTCGACAATGTTCTTTCTGGCCTTTCTAGATATTCCAACTACTGTTGGCTCTATTTTTGCTGATCACCGTTCGATTGGCTGTCTTCTCGTTGGCTACATTTGCGCTGGCTGACTTTTTGTCGGGTTTCTTTCCGTAACCATGCGTCATGGAAAATATTTTTTGGAAACAACTCGTTAGAAGCGAAAAGAAATCAGTGGGGTTGTGTATAACACACGACCGGTTGACGTAGTTAGATCATTTCATTAGTTTCGTTGGTTTCGTAGCGGAACATTGCAACGCAGGTACTGTTCTAAGGGTTGTCATAAGTAAGTGAGTCAGTATGTTAGAACATTCTAGGATTCGCTTCTTAGAAATTATTTGGCGGTCCTGGAAATTGCCGTTTGGTTTGAATGTTGGTATGATGAAAGGGCAACGGTTGTGCTGGCCATAGTGATGGTGTTGATATGATCGACCAGCTGGAGACCATTACAGGGTAGCCACACAATCTTAATTTAAAAAATCCCGTATTTTTCCTGATTTTTTCCCGCATTTTTGCCTAATTTTCTCGATTGGGAAAACATGCTAATATAAATTGGATGAAAAGATGTTTTTGAAGTTTCTGAGGAAATTGTTCAATCTGAAACTCTGACTTGTTTCATTTGGGCAAAATGCCGGATAGCAGCTACAAATCGGGCTTCTTGCGTATTGCGTACCCTGCTTTCGTCTCTCATTTTCCAAACGAGAACAAAGACCGCTCTACATAAGTCATTGATCTTTCAAGATTCTAGAAGCACAAACATCGAAGTAAAATAGTAAAGCATTCGAGGTTTTCAAGTACAAAATGATACACGTGCGTTGCGTGCATATTGTATCAAGGACTTCGTGATTTCAATGTCATTGACAGTTTGAAGACAATTCTCTGAGCTATCAAACTCTTTTCAATATCAATATGTTTGTCTTAGCCTCTTCTTGAAGCAATTGTGTACGACGTGCCAGCTGCAGCTACAGATGTTGAGGACTGCAAAGCCAAGACTGGCTCGCAGATCTCTGATTTCCCTTGCCAATTCTTTGAATGCCTTCCAGCTGACAGCTGGGCCATCCAAGGAGCACTGAGCTATCTTCATTAGCAATGCTGAATTTGCCTAAAAAAAACTGTTTCATTCCGTTAATGAGATCGTTGGACCGAGTAGATGGCAAAAGCGCTACTCAAATTATCAATTTGAAAAAGGTGTGCGCATGGTTCCTGCCATATGACAAAAAATCCCGATGATTTTGGATTCCCGCATTTCCCGAGGCTGTGGCCACCCTGCCATTATCCTTATCGCGAAAAACTTCAACTGATTGAAGCAAACATTTCGAAAACCTATGGTGAAATGTATGGTTCAGTTATTTTCAAATTTTCATGTCACCCCTACCCTTTTCGTAAGGCGTAATCTGATCAAAATAGTGTGGGTGTGGTCCTAATAGATCGTTAGATCAGCTGTATGTTCGAAAATTATATTGTACATTGTTTAAAAAGGAGAAATGGTGATACGGCTTCGAGTTGAAGGCCCTTCTCCAGCGTCTCAATCAGTTAGTTGGTAACGCATTACCTCTGGCTGCTTTCAGTTTTACTCGATAAACACGTGCCCGCATCACGTGGCATCAGTACATAGTCGGTTCGGATGATTTTTCGTATGTTCGATCTCAACGCGCTTCCAAAATTTGTGCATACGGTAGGCATCAAAACGATAAGGCATTGCACTAATTCTCACATTCACAGTTTCTCACAATTTAATTCTTCCTAGAAGTAAAACTCTATCCAACGCGAATCGTTATCACGTAAGAATAACTATTTATAACAGTACTACTTTGAATGTGCAGAGAATGTTAATTCGGAACATCATGTTTGAAAATCAAAACGTTGCCGTGATAGCGAATTTGTTGGTACATGCCGGAACGTAACATTCTTTAAATTTTTCCAACACCGATTGATGAATATGTACACAAAATATATTCATCTCTTATTTGAAAAACTTTAAATACTCGAGTAATAAAATGGCAGTCGTAAAAACCTCTAGAGCAACAATATCGAAAATCAATCAAGAAACGATCGAGTTATGAGCCTCCGGTGTTTCAATTTTTCGTGATGCCGTTTGTAAAATTTATTTTTGGCACGCTTGCCTTGTCGTAAGCTTATTCGCTATCTGCGCTTCAGAATAATAGAGACCGTTTACATTTCCGGGCTGTGTGAGAAATGGTACATAACGCTCAAGGTATACAACGATGAGAAAACTGAAATTGTTTTAGCCACCACTGTCTGCCAATTGGTAAGAACTTGGAAGGTAATGTCAAATAAATTCAAACCAAACAAACTCTCTCTCTCTCAAAATTGAATTATTCGTAATGAAAAGGACGGATTTTAAATGATCCGCATTTGAATTAAAACCTTCTTGGTCCTTTGGAGAAGCAGGTTATTTCAGTCATTGCACGTTGCGCCTTACCAAAATTTAATTTTGATAGTTGAATTGATACGCGGGAAAATTTCCAACCGATTGCTGTTAACATCTTGAAATGTATCGAGCAGTTATTATGTTATAAGCGTTTAATTTGTAAAGATATTTCGTGACGATCGCTTATTCTTGGATTTTCAATTGACATCCTACCCTTGCCGTAAGACGTAAATGGTGTCCACAGTTCAATTGCATCACTTTCAATAACCTGTAACATTTCGCCCTTTGGGTTGATTTCAACGAAATTTTGGGTGAAATGAGCAAGTGCGCTAGAACATTTCGCACACGCACCTCGACTACCCACTTCTTTTGCAACGAGCCATCGGAAAGATGTTGAAAATTCACCAGTCTACAGTGTCTCGTGTCATAAAACGTTTCGGGGAACGTTTAGCTGTCGATCGGAAGAAGGTGAGTGGTAGAAAAAGTGTTCCGTACTGTGTGAAGGATCACAAGCGAGTGGTATCTGCCTTTAAACGCAAACCCAACTGTTCCGTTCGGCATGTCGTGAAAAAGCTGCACATGAAAAAAAATTTCGTGCAGAAAGCCAAGAAACGAGCCGGGCTCCGTTCATTCAATGTTCAGAAAGCTCCAAACCGCAATGAAAAACAGAATAGGACAGTTAAAACACGTGCGCGTAAGCTGTACACACAAATGTTGACGAAACCACACTGCTGCATCATGGACGATGAAATACACGTAAAAGCGGACTTTAAACAAATTCCCGGCAACCAGTATGTGACTGCGAAAGACAAGTTCGATGTTCCAGAGTCTCTCAGGAAACAGCAAGTGTCAAAGTTCCCCAAGAAATTCATGATTTGGCAGGTGATTTGTTCGTGTGGTAAACGGCGCAAGCCTTTCGTGACAACTTCATCTGTAAATGGTCAAGTATACATGAATGAATGACTGAAAAACGACTGCTCCCGTTTCTCAAAACACGCAACGTTCCTTCAATTTTTTGGCCGGACCTGGCCTCTTGTCACTACTCCAAGGATGTTCTGGAGTGGTACAAGACGAATGATGTCAATTTCGTGCCGAAGGATCATAATCCCCCAAACTCTCCAGAGTTGCGGCCAATTGAAAAATATTGGGCTATAATGAAGCACGAACTTCATAAGCATCCTAAAGTTGTCACTACAGAACAGGAAATGTTGAAGTCATGGTTGAAAGCGGGAAAAAAATGTCGGTTCATGCGTTGTACTAAATCTTATACGGGGTATTAAGAAGAAAGTTCGGGCTTTTGGATTTGGTAAAGAAATACAGTGAAATAAAAATACCTTAACCAAGATTATACCTTGTATTTTATTCCCTGAATATTTCATGACAATCGATTGAGAGACTTGCTTTTGAGGACGAGTTTATTGTGATGCAATTTAACTGTGGACACCCTTTAGTCTACGTCAAAAGTGTTGAAGAATCTTTTGAAGATGATTTATTTATTTATTGTCGTCAATCATGAATAGACCGGTTGTTTTTTTTTTTTTTTTTTCTTGGTCCTAGTTATAATCGGGCTTATACAATACATAATATTAGATTGAGCAGCGCTTCATCTCATTCATATGGCGTGTTCTTCTTTAGCGAATAGCATTGAAGTATTGCTTGCATTAGGATTTTGTCATTGTAAAATCAATTGTTTCGCTATGCAAATTGTAGGTTGCCACCATCTGATTCAGATGTCCAAATTTGGCGTAATGATTTGTTAGTAAAATTTAAATGATTTGTTATTCAACTTTTTCAATTACGCAGTTATGGGAATGTAAAAATTTAGTTTTGATTAAACCTCAGATGAATCAAGGCGATGCGGAACCATTGAAAGCCACTTTGGATCGATTTGTACCAACAGTACGGATGTTGCTGGAGCCACTCACAAAATAGGACAGTGGTTTACTTGTTCCAACATATGGTGGCCCGGAGAGTATGGCAAACGATCATCATTATCATCCCCATCAACGGCACACCACCCGGCGAACCGCCACATCTTACCGGAAAGCGACTTTTTTGTTTTTTTTTTGTTGTTGTGCCCTCGCGATCCTTCGCGCCACCGAACTATAGGTAACGGAAACAATGAAACACGCGATATGCTCGATAGCATAATATTGCGCAACCGTTCACAGCCGATACTCGACGTAGACTATTTGTTATTCGTAGACTTTCAATTTGCCCAACTACAATCTACAAACAATTTTACTACTGGAACTAATACCTGCAACAAGATAGTTGTTCGTCCTAAAGAGCAATATATATCTTGAATAACGATTTAAGGATTTAGTGAAATTAGAGACCCTAGAAGCAATCGTGCCTTCTGACAACATTATGCTTCCATTGATATCCAAGCTCATCTGTTTACTACCAATCGTGGGAGACTTGGTCCAATGCCCAATGAATTCAATATCTTCAATCCGCTCAACCAAATGCAATGTTTTGCGATATAGTGCACGGGAAAAAAAAAAATTTGTTCTTCAAAATAAGAAAAACAGGTCATGATTTCATGAATATGTTGTGTTTTTGTGTTATAAATATGCACCATGAACAATATTCATGAAATCATGAACTATTTGTCCGCCGAAATGAAATCATAAATCAATCGCTTTAAAACCATGAGCTGAATTCCTGATACTGAAAACTTTATTATGAATCTGGAAAATCTACTATATCGACTCTAAATGTAAACAAACAATAAATCATTTCAATAATCAAACCATGAATAAGCGTCATGAGTACATAAAATAAAATAATAGTCTCGTTTCATGATTTTTCATTCATGATAACAGAAATGGGTTTGTTTCCATTTGGGCGGAATATTATAATATGGGATAACTCAATACAGACGTCTTCAAAATTTTGACAGGCAATCGGTGGAGACCTGGTACCTTTATAGCAAGATGCTCAATGGCAAACCGGAAGATCGGAGGATCTACTTCCCCTTTTAAAGGCTGACTAAAAGTAAATTGGTACGCCCCTCGGACGTTACAGCTTTCCTGCATCAAAGTGTATCTTTGACAGCGGGCTTTGTTACACTTCTATAAAGAACAAGTGGTGCAAGTTTGGTCAAATTAGACGATCGCGTTCAGAAATAATGTCAAATGGAACTCGAAAGAAGAAAAAAACGAAACATACGTCAGGCTCGATTTTAAGCAGCTTCCCGGTCAAAAAGCATTTCATCGCGACTGGACGTGGGATGGGTCGGGCCGAAGGCGATTCAAGTTCCTATAAGCTGACAGGTTTGCGAAGAAGGCTATGATTTGGCAAGCAATTTGCAGTTGCCACCCGAAAACGGAATCATTCGTCGCATCCTGGACGATGACATCTCCGGCTTACAGAATGTTTACAGTTCTCAGAATGTTTACAGCTCCCAGAATGCCTGAAAAAGCGCATTGCCGTTCATCCGCAAGCATAGGGGCAAATCATCTTTTGGCCAGCTGCCACTGAGGTTCTGGAGTGGTATGCTGCCAACAAGATCGATTTTGTCGCCAAGCTAATTAATCCTTCCTACGTTTCTCTTTTTTATAAAGGGGGTCATTTCAAAATTATGAAAAATGAGAGCGTTACGCAAAAGTGAAAGGTTTTTGAACGCTAATAACTCTCGTTTGACTGAACAGAATGACTTCATTTATACACCATTTGACCAGGAAAACTTACAAATTGGGATATTCAACTTCGATTGATTGACGGTTGTGTTTTTCGCTCTCTCGTTGCGAAGATTTTTTCTCGGTTTTTCTTTATCTCACCCGTATTCTTGCGATTGCGCATTTGGCTCGTAAATTATCGCCTGCGCTTCCTCATCTACAAACCAGAAGGAAGCACTGAAAAATTTTCAAGTTTCCCCGCTCGAGCAATTACCGTGGCAATGGGTCGTTAAAATCGACATCCGCGTGGGCGCCATCCGCTTCCGAAGCCTTACCGGAGCCTGGCACCTCCCAGCGTATGAATTAATTTCATAGCGTATCATAACCATCGTCCTTTTCATGACAACCAATTTAATTTTGCAATAAAAGAGTTAGTGATTCATCCTGAACAACCTTTGCATACTATCAAAATTAGTACATTTTGGATTGTTTGAGGCATTCAGTCGAGAGTGGTGAATTCGGCAGAGATTGTTCATCAAACCCGAACTGATTTGATATCATAAAAAGGGACGGGTCAATAAAGGGTGTATTCGATAAAAATGGCACACACATATATACTCATCAAAATTAAACTGATTATCGGATTTTCTTGAAATTTTCAGGGAATGAAGAACTACTAATGAGTTTTGATTTACAACATTTGTTTTATTCAATTTCGTCTCCCATCCCGAATGCCCGCACCTTCCTTTTCACTCCACCCATCAAATTTTGTACAACCGATTTTCCCAGTGTTTTTGTTGTTTTTACCCAAATTTTCTTCAATTCTAGCTCTGTTTTTATAGTTTTGGGATGTTTGCGAAGTTTCGTTTTCATAATTGCCCAGAATTTTTCAATTGGACGAAGTTCCGCTGAATTTGGTGGGTTCATATCCTTTGGCACAAAATTGACTCCGTTGGCTCGGTACCACTCCAATACGTTTCGAGCGTAGTGGCAGGATGCTAGATCAGGCCAAAACAGAGTTGATCCTTTGTGCTTCTTAATGAATGGCAAGAGACGCTTCTTAAGGCACTCTTCCGTATAAATCGCACCGTTTATTGTTCCGGAAGTGATGAAGGGAGCACTTATTTCACCGCATCCGCAAATCGCCTGCCAGATTAGAAACTTCTTTGCAAATTTCGATAGTTTCTTCATCGAACTTCGACTTGGCAACGAAATATTCTTGCCCAGGAAGTTGACGGAAGTCGGCCTTGACGTATGTTTCGTCATCCATCACGATGCAACCGGATTTGGTGAGCAGCTTCGTGTAAAGTTTCCGGGCGCGGGTTTTCGCAGTGATATTTTGTTTTTCATTCCGGTTTGGGGCTTTTTGCACTTTGTAAACATGTAACCCAGCACGCTTCATGGTTTTCTGCACAAAACCGACTGACACCTTAGACTTTTTAGTGACATCTCGAATTGACATGTTCTTGAATTGTTGTACGACTTTCCTGGCCATTTTACTGTCCATTGGACCACTATTACGACCACTCCCTTCCTTCCTTTGGACACTCAGACGCTCCTTGAAGGTTGTTATTACACGAGACACAGTTATATTTGCAATTCCAAGCCTTTGGGCAATCCACCGTTGGGACGCCCCTGGATTTTGATTGTGAGTGCACAAAATTTTCTCACGGACAATTTCTTGTTTCGACGACATGACTGGAACTACTGAATGTATAACTATGAAACTTGGCAGATGTAAATAATACACTATGGATAAAATCTACTCAAATTTCTAGGTTTTTTACTCATACGATTCAAAAGTTACAGAAGATTTTCTGTGTGCCATTTTTATCGAATACACCCTTTTCGGAGACTAAACTGAAATCGGTTATCGGTTAAATCCATATGGTATCTAATTCCTACTTTCGTAGACTATTCTGTAAAACTCAACAAATCACCCTTGACACTACCATTGGCCGCAAGATTTCGCTGGTCAGATTATTTATTCGACAGTCCTCGCGTGGTTGCGATCCAAAACTCGCCCCTACCATCAATTCGTCAGCATCCGAGTGTTATTGAGATATTTTCCACGATTGCCTCGGATGAACGGCACAAAATCCCAACCAAGGTTAATTTAGCAGAGCAAGCGACGAAATTCAATCCAAAAGCCTGCTGGTACACCGGCCCGAATGTGGCTTCCCGGAAAACAATTGAAACCTGGTACACAGAGACAACCGGAGCATTTCACCACGGAGGTGGATTTTCCCGAACAGTCTTTCTTCATCATTAGACAGTAGTAAGCGATAATAAACTTGGAACGGTTCTCCAGATGGTCGAGGCTCCACATTGAAGCTGGGTACGTAGTC
>JAHHFK020000032.1:0-41227 GCA_024533555.2 Aedes koreicus | reverse complement strand
TCCCGCCCATTTTCCCATCCGGTAAATTGTTCTCCTATTAACCTCGAGCAGACCGGGAGTAATCGGTTCTACCCCACTAATATTAGTTTTAGGATAACTGATGCATATAGAAATGAAAATTTTGCTCTTTCAAAGTTGATTCGATTGAGCCTGTACAAATAAATGAAATTGTTAAAAAAAAATTGCCGTATATAAGAGATTTCAATGGTGCTCATGCTACAATATTATCCGGGCGAGATGAGACGACTCGTATACGATTTTCATACCAGTCATTTAATAAGCGTGTGAGAAAACAAAAAACAGCATGCTAATCAGAGCGAGAAATTTCAGTTATCTTATCCTACTCAAAGATTTTTTCCGTTTCTTTGAGCGTGAGCAAGATGATAAGCATGATTGACCTCCCGAGGTTGGTACTTCGTTGCTTCCAAATCAGCTGTTATTACACAGAGAATCAACAGATGATGCTTGGGATTAGTATACATCCTCAATTAACCCACAACAACCTTCTCCCCACTCTAAAAGTAGGAATTTTGACTTATCTCTTTTAATGCCGCCCCTCTCCCCCAACCCCGTGCCTGCCCCCGTCTTTCCATAATCCGCCTTAATATTTTAATTTTCCTTTATTTGAACCGATTTAAACCAACAGTAAGGAATGCTGTTGGAGTCACTCACCAAATGGGACAGTGGTTTACTTGCTCCAGGATATGGTGGCACGACAAGTATGGCGAACCAATATTATGGATCACAATTAATTTTGATCCCAACCACCGGCTCACCAGACCCGGTTAACCATCACACCAGGAAGCAGCTTTGTTGTTTTTTTCCTGTGGTCACTCGATCGCTCGCGCCGCTGAGTTGTAGATAACCGAAACAATACAAAACACGCCATGCCTAATAACAAAATAGTGCAATAAAGCATCGACACAACCGTTCACAGCCGATGCTCGAAGCAAACTGTTTTTTCGTAAACTTTAAATTTTTACAACAAACTAACAAACTATGTAACTAATATCTGCATCGTAGAAGCTTCTAAGGAACAATCAGTGCTAAACCATTAAAAATTACAATTCAGGGATTTGGTAAAAACAAGAGAACGTTCATGCATTTCGTGCCTTTTGGCAACTTTATGCTTTTGTTGTTATGGCCGCTTGGCTCATCACCAACCACCGGGAGACTTTTTTTTCCAATGTTGGGTATATTTATCACTGCGACCATTTGTTAGATCTATTGTGATATGTTCCCCGTTTTGATATTGCTATACAGTATGCCGCTCACTATTATGTGAAGCGACCGACGTGTAGACTGGCTGGAAGCATTTTCCCAGCCAGGTATTACATATCGGATAAAATTACATTTCGAATAATATGCACCATTTGTCTGGGCTCTATATTCCAAATATCAAAGGGTTCGGCAAGCCCTTGTCTAGAAATGTACGCCTTTTATTAAAGATTGCTGTACAATAACATAGCAGGTGGGAGAGTCTTCCTTTTCTATGTCACACAATCGACACATATCCTCTTGAAGTTTTCTTATTATCTTCAGGTGATATTTGCATAGACAATGCCCTGTTATTAAACCAGTGTAAGTACTGAGACTTTTAATTATCATTTTTTGATAATTCAAGAAGTTTTCGAGTCATTGAAATGTTCTGATTTATGAACCGTTTCGCTTGCCTAGCAATGTGAGTTTTGTTCCAGTTGGTCTCCACTTTTATTTTTTCCCATTTCTCGATCTCCATTCTAAGAGAACGAGCAGACATTCCACAGAATGGTTCTGGTCCTATGAATTGTTGAGATGATCTGAGTCTTGCTAACATGTCGGCTTTTTCATTCCCTGAAATTCCACAGTGGCCGGGAACCCAATATATGTTTACTCGGTTTTGGCAGGCCAATTTTTAAAGTGACATAGCACTTTTCCAAACAAGTTTAGAATTAAATGTTGCTGATTTTAAGGCATTCAGTGCTGCTAGACTATCAGACATAATACAGATATTTGAATGTCTATAGTTTCTACGCAAGCTTATTATAGAACATTCAAGAATTGCTTGAATTTCTGCTCGAAACACGGTCGGCCACATACCCCTAGATATTAAGACATCAACCCCTGGACCAGTTACTCCTGCTCCCACAAGATAATCCTATCTTGAACCGTGTGTATAGAAGACGATTGATCCTGGTCGAATATTTGGCCTTCCATTTTACCACAAACCACGACCAGGATTTGTCACATTGTATAAGCGACTGACATAATATTTTTTTCTCCATCCAGTCTTCATTTTTTTATTACAACAGAATCAATATCAATCATTTCTCAAATACTCAGATGTCCTTTAAGATCACCTTCTATAAAGCGCTATGTCCGTTGAACACTTAATGCGCTTCTTTCAGCTTCTAATTGAACAAGTTGATGAAACGAAAGCATATAAAGCAGAGCATCTAGTGCCACACTCGGTGTGCTGCTCATTGCACCATTGCACGCGTTATTGAAAGAGCAGCCAGTCTTTGTAGCCTTCCCAGCTTATTTTGAGTTACTTTTTCGTTGGTTTTTGGCCACCAAACCAACGACG
Organism: Aedes koreicus; assembly: GCA_024533555.2. Lineage (NCBI taxonomy): Eukaryota > Metazoa > Arthropoda > Insecta > Diptera > Culicidae > Aedes > Aedes koreicus. Next base: position 38,661 of record JAHHFK020000032.1, on the reverse strand, counting down.
CATAGGTTATTACAATCGTTAAATAAATCAGTAGTATTTCGAGACCGGGGGGGTGTTTTTTTTATACACTGAGATATTTATATTTTTTCCCCTCGCCCAACCACTCTATATTTTGTGATATATTGTGGATTGTTTTTTTATATGAAATAACTCAATGCAGACGACTTCTAAATTTGGGAGATCGACAGGCAATCGGTGGAGACCCACTGGTACTTCATAGCAAGATGCGTAGAGGTGGACCGGAAGATTCGAAGAGCTGCATCAAAGATTTTTTTTCCGTTGCTGTGGAAGAAAAACGCGACTAAACTGCGTTGAGTTTATGTGCGATGGTTCGGCGCGTGTTCATAAATAGATGTTTGTAACAAAACGGGTCAGTGGATCGAATACATATAGACTGTAAAGCACAAGCAGTATAAGCACACTTTCAAAATAACAAAAAAGTCTTTTTTTTTTAGTTTTAATAATTTAATTTGGCAAATCATATTTGTATTTATGTTTTATATGATATTTTACTCTCCTTTTATCAAAATATTTAATTATAACCAAGACTCCTAACTTTTCCTCGAACATGACCCATTAGCTTCTGCACAGTGGTACTTCCCACCATTTTGACCACTTTAGGCCAATCTTTTTTAAATTTTTGGATGTCGTCCGCTGGTTTTATGAATTTTCGAAGCTCTGCTTTGGTTAAAGCCCAAAAAGTCTCGATTGGCCGTGCCTCCGGGCAGTTCGGCGGATTCATGTCTTTTCGGCACGAAACATACATGTTGACTATTGTACCATTCTAAAGTGTCCTTTGCGTAATGACATGACGCCAAATCAGGCCAAAACACTATTTGACCTTCGTGCTGCCTGATCATCGGCAATAATCGCTTCTGGAGACATTCCTTAACGTATTTCTGAGTGATCATCGTCTCCGTTGTGATGTACGGACTAGATGTTTTACCACACTCCCGTATTGGCTGCCAAACCATAACCTTCTTACCGAATTTTTCGGTAAAAAATGCCTTCCCCGTTTTGGGGATGTCTTTGTCTTCGCTTACAGTATAGAATTGTGGTCCGGGAAGCGTTTTGTAATCTAGTTTCACATACGTTTCATCGTCCATTATTATACACCCAGAATTTCTACACAATAACGAATCGTAGAGTTTGCGGGCCCGTGGTTTCACGGACGCGGCCTGTTTTGGGTTTTTTTCTGCTTCCGGTATGTTTTTAGCCCAAGTCTTTCTTTGGCACGCATGACGTTACTCGACGAGGTCCCTAGTTTTTTCGCAACATCCCGAACGGAAGTCGCTGGTTTTCGCTTGTAGGCATCCCTCGATCTTTTTATCGATATCCGGACTAACAGGACCGGATTTCCGACCACTCTTTGGCGCATCTTCAAACGTACACTGTTCTCTATATTTTCGAATCGCGGATCGTACTGCTCCGACGCTTACACCCTCTTCCTTGGCCAATTTTCTCAAGGAGAGTCCGCTCACAGACCATTTGTGCACGATACTTTTTCGTTGTTCCGGAGCAAGACCGCGCATTTTGATAGGTAACACTGAACTGAGCACTTTTTTGATGCTATGTCATTCAGAAATGTGCAAACAAAAGGACGGAGCCAAAAATGTTGAAGATGTGCTAATACTTTCTTGGAACAGTCGTTATATTAGCATCCGGTTACTTTTTTGCATGACAATGGCATTAAACAAGAATAAGTTTGAACCTATTCAACAGCAGGAGATTCATCAATCAAATACACACCACAACAAGTCGAGAACACTCGCATGAACCAAGAAGAAAGCTCTTATCAATGTCGATGTACATTACTTCTCATTCCAAATTTGATTTCGAAAAAGTTGCTCTGCTGTTGAACTTAGTGCATATTTTGTGAATAGCGCAATGATTTTTTTTTAATTATATATGAGTTTAAAGCAGTTCGTTGATTCGTTGTTATCTAGTAGTACCATAAATGGACATTCGAAAGTTTTTCAAAAGTAACACAAAACCATAAGCTATAAGTCGCCAAAACTCAAAATGTATGTTTGTTAAAAGCTTACCACGTATTATTTGACCAGCCATTAAAAATGTTCTATTGAAACGGTGTGAGCACGGAGAATAAAAAACCGTGTTTTCGCAATGTTGCTTTGTCAATATATGGGTGAGAAGGTCGTGGAGAAAAAGTACATATTCAGTACTAACTGTTAAAAATCACAAAAAAATCCAACATGACTTTAAAGTGAATATTTCGACACATTACAGTACCCGCTAGATTTTGGCATGGTTCCTATTTAATGCGGTCCAATTTTTGAAGCACGGGGAAAATCGAAGATTTTTAAAACCTATTTTTCATTCCCGAACATGCTTAGAATTGTTTAATCTTGTTGCCAAAATCGGACGGGTATTGTCATATACTTTGGGTGAGAGTAGAGAAGAAAATCCACCCGTCGTTCAGGTGTATTATGAGAAAGTTAGGGCTCGATTTCCGAGGCGGTGGAACTTAAAAATCCAGCCGGTGTGTTGTCCGTAGTTTAATGTGTTAAGTGTTCAGTGTGTGTTGAAGACTGTGTAATTCTCTCTCTCTTTCTCTCTCTCTCTCTCTTTCTCTCTCTCTTTCTCTCTCTCTCTTTTCTCTCTCTCTCAACATAAGCTTGCCCCCCCCCATCCCTCACCCCCTACTACAAATCCCGGCTACGCCTTTGTTCTCAATTGAATATGGCTGAAAAAAAGGCTTTTGAAAAGTCGATTTAGTTCTGAACGTAACGTAAACAAACGAAACCGAAAAGCATATCTTATCAATGCACTTTTAATGAAATAAAATACCACAAAGGAAAACAGGACAGATAGTAATAGAAAAAGAAGAACAAGTACGTTCTGACCATTCAACAAGAAAGGCACAATCAACCTCTCAACCATAAATTTATGTATAAAACTTTACATAATATGGTACATTATGTATGACATTCTTCTTGTGATCAGAATATAAAAATTACAAACAAAAATAGAAATCAATAGCAACAGCATTCAATTTTTAAATTCAATAATCACCTTACCGACTTGGCTGCACATTCCTAGTGGATTGTGAATCGCCAAATTGATGCAATCTGAAATATTCTACACTCGCGATCAACCACAGGGGAATTGAAAGCCTCGATTTACCCAACTCCCTCGATTTCTGCAGCGTCATCTCACCAGATCCACGCAGTCTGCTAGTTTACGAGTGTTGATCCACACTTCAGCCCGGCTGCCGACCTTTCTGCCGACAGCAGTGCTTCAATCAAACTGCTGGAAAAGGATTCCGCGTCTATTTGGATAGGCAGCTTTAGGAGCGGCCGACACTTTGTAGACAAAAACGGAATCCATTAGGCCACTGGCTAGCAATAATGTGAGCCGGCTAGGATTTTTTATTAAGTCGAGAGAGAAGCGAGAGCGGCCGACGGTCGAGATCACGACACCCACAGATTCGAGGTCAAGAAGATTTTAAAAGTTTCGGAGAATGCGCAGGAGTGACCGTATGATGGACGTATGTAGAGCTTATCCCCTGTCGATTTGGAAAAGCGATGATTGAAAAGGCTACTGCAAAGAAGCACACACCTAAGGGCATGCAACACTCGACTCGATGTGGCTCCACCATGTCTATCCGTGCATTCACATGTGCTGAGGTGGTCGAAAAATAAACGCCCCGGTGCAGAATTTTAAATAATGAATTTATAATTAACCTGGCCGTTTCGAAATTAGACAGCTTTAATAAACAACGAAAATATACCCCGCTGTACAGTTCCAGTTGCATTGAAGATGCATCGCTGGGTACGATGTAAATGGCCGCAAACAGCTGACCATTTCACCGTCCGTCGTCCTCATCATCATCGCGGTTATTTATTCTGTCTGAATCCGTTTCCTTTCCTGTTGATTCTTATTTTATATGATGTGCCGTTCGTCAAGTGCAGCAAAACCGAAAAACAACAATTTTTCAAAAGATCATCAGATTTCGGACATACCGCGCGAGTGGCAACGCCTCCCGCTTCCTCTTTGTTTTACTTCTTGTGTTTTTTTTTTTGACTTCATGGACAGTGAAACAAACGAGCACCGCTTATAATCGTGATCATAAAATCATAATTTGAATTTTATCGCGTGAAGACGAATGTAGGTATGTTTCGTGCATGCCGAGTCTTGAAATTGGGAAGCACTTTGTAAGTGTAAAATTAGTTGGACGGGACGGAAATATTTTTGGCCATTGCCCGGGAACTTGATGGAACGGATTATTGAGGTGCTTGTGTGTTCACGTCGTAAAACCGAATGATGTCTCAACCGGATGAACATTAGGATAGGTTATTTCTAATAGAAGTGGAATTTATAGACACTAGGAATCATGATAACATCTTTGCATCTATATGCAAGGTTCGGTGAAAAGCTGATGGAGCTTAAGTGAATGTTTTCATTGAAACAATTAAAATGGGATTTTAGCAGCTAATGTATTGAAATACAGTAAACGAGAATATCGAGTTAGCCTAATTGTAATACTTTGAGGATCCTCTTTGTTGAAATAAAGCTCGAGACCTATGTTTTTTTCTTTAAATCATTTATTTGTACCGGCTCAATCGAATCAACTTTACAGAGCCAAGTTTTCATATTAATATACATCAGCTCCTATGCGCCACCCATGTGCGGAGCGCTTGGTGGAATGAAGAAGTCCACTTCGTGTTGGCACTAGTGAACGTCGCGGATACTCTTTCGTTGATCTGTTTACGAAGGTCACGTTCGGCTCCATGAACATTTGTAGCGTTGTCGCTGAAAAACTCCACAGGCGATCCACGACGACAGACGAATCTTCTGATACAAGAAATACACGACGCAGCTGATAGACTATACGCCACTTCAAGATGAACAGCGCACCCTGTCAGGCAGGTGAGCGCAATCCATCTTTTTACAAGCACGTGGCCCTTGATTAACCAGTATTGGACCAAAGTACTCCACTCCAACGTAGCTGAATGGACGAACGTACATGGCTAGCCGTGCTGCCGGTAATGGTGCCATCGGTGGAATAGTCGGAAGTGCCTTCCGAACCTTGCAGTATTGACAGTCTCGTCCAATTCCTTTCACCACTAAGCGGAGTTTCGGTATGGCGAACAGTTGACGGACTTCGTTCAGCACAGTTTCGGAGTTCGGATGACAGTACATGCGATGATATCTTGCGACAAGAAGTTCGACACATCGATGCTTCCTTGGCCGGATTATTGGAAAGAACACGCTGCGATGAAGATGTTTTGCTGCTGCAATCCGGCTGTTCTGTCGCACAAATCCCTGATAATCCATTGTCGGCATTAGTTGGTATACGGCACTCGATTTCTCAATTGCTTGCTGCTTGTCTTTCGGTAGCACTTGATTGTTCTTCAACGTTGTCACCTCATCCGCAAAAACCTCCATTTGAACTTGTTTCAGGATTTCAATTTCAGCAGTATACAGCTCCTGTTGAAGTTAATCGGCCGTTGCGTCGCCCTCCCTTCTTTCTTGCGTTGCAGATAAAACGTAGCGCATAAGCCAGGCTACGCTGCAGCTTCTCCCATCTGGAGAACCGCACGTGTTCGATCACTGGTTCCCATTTTCCCATTCCTCCTCCGGGAAGCGCAAGAACTCTGGTCCGTTAAACCACTTGCTGTCCTTGCTGAAGTAGGGTCCGCTCCCCCACTTTGTTGCTTCATCCGCCGGATTAGACTCCTACGGCACCCATCTCCACTCGTTAGCAGTACTTGTTTCGAGGATTTCTCAGACTCGATTGGCCACAAATGGCCGGTAGTTTCTCGGGTCTGCACGAATCCACGAAAGCATGACCGAGCTATCTGTCCATAGGATTCGTTTTCTGACAGGAATGAAGCGATTAGCTCGCATGAACTTAGCCATTCTTGTTCCAAGTAGACAACCTTGTAGTTCCAGCTTCGGAATAGCCATCGGCGTTAATGGGGCTACTTTTGCCTTCGCAGCGATCAGTGTACACTGAGGCGTGCCTCCAGAACCAATTGTACGCAGATACAGAGCACAGGAATACGCAAGCAAACTGGCATCTACGAAGACGTGAAGTTCGATATCTTCGTACGTACGTGCTGCCGCTTCTGGGAAATAGCAACGAGGAATTCAAATATTCATTATGTACGAAATCATCCGAATCCACCCACACAATCCGCATATTGCTTGTCACCGATTTCTTCATCCCATCCGGTGCCAGCGCGCCACAAGTTCTGAACCAAAATCTTTCCGTGAATCAAATAGGTAGCCAATAACCCCAGTGTGTTGAACAGGGTCATGACACAGCGTAACACTTGCCTCTTCGTCGAAATCCTGCCACTTTCTAAAAGAGATTGAACTTCATCGCTCATTTGAATGCTGAACGATAGTTCGTCCGTTAGTGGGTCCCACAACATCCCGAGCACTCGTTCCGTATTGGTGCTTGTTGTTATCAAGCATTTACTGGCAGCAACTTGCATTTTTCGTTGGTACTGCAGTACACTCTCATTATTGGAAATCCAGTTTTGTAAGTCGAACCCACCGTGTCGGAAAATCTGACGGACTTCTTCAGAAACACGGTAAGCTCTTCCTCCGAAGCCGTCGAGGTATCGTCTGTACGTGTAGTATTCCTGCTGTCTTTCTGGGGAATTTATTGCGTTCTTTCTTCACGAGTTGTGCTAGCTGGGGCATGTCGCGACATCAACAGAAGATATCCGGGTCAGAGGGATCAACACGGGATTCGTAGTGAATGGCTTGTTGGCTGGAGCATCAGAATTTGCAGGAACATTTCCTTTACATTGGACCACACCGCAATCGAGAACTGCCGAAAGCGGAACAGCACTCCTAACAGCGACACCAACTGGTCTGGGCCCTTCAGCAGCATACTGTTCAGTGAAACGCCATCCACCTTGGCAGCAGCATTCCAAACAATGCGTGCCTTGTCTGGCTTTTTGGGATTGATCACTGCCCCTACAGGGAGGTACCAGATTCTGCGAGGATTCGCTGCTTCTGGTTCGTCCTTTGTGGTTTTATGGATGTAGCGCTTGTTAACGAACTAGTGCATCCGTCTGAAGACGTTCAACGTAGGGTCACGTAGCATTTTCATTTCGAGGCATTCCAGCCTGCGAAGCGCCATAGTGTAGCTATCTGTCAACTCCACATCATCGTTCTTCCACAGCAATGCAGTTTCATATTTGTTTGTTTTTGATAGACTTCTCTATCAATGATCCGTCAGTGAAGAACGATTTAGTGGAATCAACTTGGCCAAACTTTGCAGCAAATATTATTGGAGCAATCAAAGGACGATGATGCACAGAGATTCCACGAAACTCCTGCTTCATGGATAAATCAAAATAAACCGAACTGCTGAAGTCAGAGAAGCAAACACGATTGGTAATTTTCGACAAAGGGCTGTGCTATGTACAAATGGTTCAAAGTAATGAAGCGAGTTTAGGGTTCAGCTCAAAAAGCTTCCCAAAGTTCAAAGTGCATAACTTCAAGCAAGAGAGATAATTCTGAAAACCGATCCGAGAGTGGTAACATGCCAGCCAGCACTTCAAGACTCATGGTATGAGTTGAGTTTATGCAACCTAACGCGATACGAAAACACCGATACTGAATACGTTCCAGTATCATGATGTGCGACCGAGCCGCTGACTGGAAACAAAAACTACCGTATTCTATAACCGACAAAATCGTTGTCCGAAGAACGTTAGAAGATCTTGCAGATGGTCTCCCCATCAGGTTCCGGTAACTGTTCGAAGAAAGCTGATTCTTTGCTGTCACTTTTGCCTCAGATACTCAATGTGGATCTCAAGGTCAACTTTGCATGGAAAAACAGCTAAAGATATTTAAATGACATAGAATGAGTTATTGGTTTACCCAAAATTTGAAGCTTCGGTTGTGCAGAGTTATGCTTTCTAGAAAAAAAATAACAAACTCAGTTTTCTCCGTAGAGAATTCCATACCTAACTCTACGGCCCAAGTACACAAATTGTCTGAGGTATCAGACAGATCGACCCTATTGGGCCTCGTGGCAGACACTACGCCGTCATTTGCAAGTTGTCTCAACGTACAGTTGTGATTTATACAAAAGAGGGCTTAAACATGATCCCTGGGGGAGAACCATGCAGCTAAATCGGGAAGCTGTAGAGTTTCCATGAGAAAAGCTCATATGTTTCTCTGACAGCAAATTGTATAAAAAGTTATTCATTAATGGTGAAAAGCAACAAGCGTGGAGTTTATCTGAAAGAACTTCAACAGATACTGAACCAAAAGCTTAAAAAAGAAGCTATTTGCTCTTTTTTAGAAAAAGCTAAAAAAATATCTGTGGAAAGCAACGCAAGACAGTCGTTCGTTCTCTTTACCTGTACGGAAACCATATTGAGTATCTGAAAGCAAGTTGTTCGTCTCAACCGATTTGTCCAGACGAAAAGAATTATTTTCTCCAACAACTTTCGAATGCACGACAACATCGCGATGGGTCGATAGGAGTCATGGTTGGACGCGAGTTTACCTGGTTTTTGAATGGCAATAACTCTCACCCGTCTCCAATCATCCGGAACAATGATGAGTTCCAGAAACTGATTAAACAAATTCAACATAAGCCTCGAAGCGACGTCTGGGAGGTTCTCAAGCAAGTTGAACTTGATCCTATCGGCCCCTGAAGCCGTATTGCCACACGAAAGGAGTGCGAGAGAGAGAGTTCTACCATTGAAAAAGGTTGGTTGATCTCATCTATCGAATCCGTTGTTTCGCGAGGAATGATCCGTGCCGGCACCGAATCTGGACAAACTTTTCGCGCGAACTTGAGGATCCATTGGTCCGAGTACTCCTCGCTCTCGTTGTACGTAGTTCGGTTACGCAGTCTTCACGCCGTGTTCCAAAGACGTTTCACGCGATAGCCCGTTCACGAATTGTCGCCAGTAACCGCGTCTCTTGGCCTTGATGAGGTTCTTAAGTTCGCGTTCGAGAGCCGTGTATACTTCGAAGTGCTCAGGTGTTACACGTCTACGGAAAACTTCAAACGCGTCGGACCTTTTACGGTAAACCTCGGGGCATTGCTGATCCCACTATGGAGAAGGAAGTTTTCTGCGAAATGACGTACCTGGAACTGGTTGAGTTTGAGCTTGATCCACGCCTTCTAGGATTAGGTTGGAGAGGATGTTATAGTCCTCCAGCGGTGTAAACCTTTCTAGACAGAAAAAAGTGTTCTCGAAAATGAAAACGGACCGTGAACTATAGTTCACGTTTTCAGGATTTTTCCCTTTATACTCCATGATTGGGTTCATGATTGATTCAGTTCACGGTGTATTTTTGCTTGTTCCCGAATTCATGACTGGAGGAATATACACAGAAGCAATGCAAAGGCTCTTATTTTTAATAACCGCCTGACCGCCTGACAACTTCAATACCTGGAATTCGAGGAAAATTCACTCTATAGAAGGCGAAGCTGTTTTTGAACCCATGTTTCACAAAGAGCGAATGCATCACAACTGGTATTGTGAGCCATAATTTTGAAAGATTCCAATTTAGGAGCAAGACTTCGACAATTCCACTGCAGAACAGTGATCAAATCCCCGACCTCTTTTGGCAAATTATCAATTGCTTCAAAAACGTTTTCACTGTGGGAAGCATTGCCAGAATAATGCTTTTAAGAGGGCTAGAAGTTTCGAGGTACTTGAAGAAACCTTTCAACAATGTCATCAAATGAGAACAGCACAGTGGAAGAAGGGGCTTCTGTTCTCAAAATCGAGGCATCAGGGGTTTTGGATGTTCCTGGAAGAGATGGGAAGTCCTGGGTGTAGTTAGTACTACGGAAACCAGGAGGAATTGAATTTTCCTTTTTTCCACGTCTTCGCTTCCGTGAAGCACCTTCCGGAAAACTGAACGATGTTCTTCAGCCAAATCAAAGTCAGACTCGTCATCTGACAGAGGAGCAAAGAGATTTGTATTGGCATTGGGTGATGGTGAGGCTTTTTTCACCATTTAAGCGAAAGATTGTCTGTTTTAGCGAGCGTTCCAATTTCTCCCCGCGTTGCTTGCACGCCGGGCACGACGAGAAAGCATGACGAGGAGTTCCCTTACAGAAAGCGCATTTTGGTGTGCTGTCTGTATAGGCGCTATCCTCATGTTTCTCCCCGCAGTTGGAGCAGCGTGCCTTACTACCGCAATGGGAGGTCGTATTCCCCATTTTCTTGCATTTTTGGCAGATCATGGCCAGAGGTACAAATAACCCTTTGCGCAGAACTGGCCGGCTTGACGCAAGGGCTCAGTAGAGATTCTTTGTCAAGACCCGAAGCTAAGAGTCAGTTCCATTGTCACATAAATTAGTATTCCCACTGCATTTATGTAAACTAACATTGTATATGATTCTTCATTTTCTATTTCACAGACATTTATGGGCCCAGTAGGAAACAAGAGTAATTGAAGAAGATCTCTTTTTATTGTGCGTTTATTAGGTCTTTCGTTTGTAGGGATTAATCATACTCATTTGAAATTTATTTCGCCTTATTGTTTATTTGCTATTTTGCTAGGCTGCCAGGTGATCAATTTTTTTTCATCATATCAACAAATGTTTTGATTCAACAATCAATAACAGACTTTGGAAATTTTAGCAACTTCAGAGCTCCAATCATCTTACACCTCAGCAGAAGAGGCAAGTATCTGCATTTTATTATCATATGTATATTATTTAGTGTTTCAATAGACCTTAAAATTATTTTCATCATATCATCATTATATATCATTATAATTATATTAAAACTATTAATAAAAAAATAAATATGATTAATGAAATTTTATCTGCTTGATGGTTTCAAGGAAGGTGATTCTAGATAGTAAATATATTTTGTTGCATTGTATCGTACGGTGTTTTTCTATTAATTTCTATCATTGGATATTATTAAACTTAATAAATGGTCCTTAATTCTACTGATTATATATAACATACCCATATGTCATGTACACACATATTTTTTATTGTTTCATGTATAATTAAATGTTTTATGGATATTTATACATAATTTAATCGCGAAAAAACCTTCACATCCCAGAGTAACATTCATCTGTCAATGATTGAGCTGTGAGGAGGCACCAAGCTGCATAATATTATCATGTGTCGATCATTATTAATTATTTCATCACATTATTTTATTTATAACCATATTACTATACTGAACATATACAACCATTCCACAATTAAAATTTTGAAACTCGCCTATTTTGTTATCTCTTGAACGTCTATGAAGGTTGTTTGGGTTCCCAGCACTTTCGGCAATAGATGTCAAGACAGTTATCTTTTTTTTTCAACAGTTGTAAGGACGTGGCCAGGTGCGCAGAGAGGAGCGAGTCTACGACACTTAACATTTTTGGCGAAATGTTGAGTGGAAGTGGATAGGCTTATCACGGTTACTCCCCCCCCCCCCCCCCCAACGTTTGTGCAAAAGTTCTATACTATGCTATGCTATGCTATGCTATCATGGCCCGAGGTACAAATAACCGCAAAGGTAGTCAAAGTCGAGATCTAAGTGAAGCACCGTTATCTTTTAACACATTTCAAGCTTATTACTTTCATAATACTCAAACAATTTAGTGTTCGTAATGCACTTCTACAGCTTTATGATCAATTGAGAGCTTTCGATGCTAGTTTACATTTCTCACAGAACTTCCATCTCTCTCGCCAAGGGAAGTCTCCCGCACAATCCCATCCATTTTCCAACTCCAGGTGTCTATGAAGGTAGCATGAGTTCTCGGCATCTTCTTAAGTAGAAATCTAATCAACACTTCCCTCCCATCCCTGCTGATCATAAGGACCTGGCCAGGTGTTGAGCAAAGAGAACGATGGATGAAGAGCCTGTTACATCCAAGGTAGTTCTTTCAACGCTTCCTTCGTCTCTACAACAGCCAATCCAGGAGAGCGTATGGTCGGAAAATGCTATGCTATGCTATGCTATCCTCCGAATCAATAGATTCTATCATTCTCGTTGGCGATATTTCTCATGCACACATTATAGGTCACAGACATCACCAGGCCCCTTTCACCGTTCCCCGCTGCCGTTAAACGACTTGGCACGGGAGCGACCGGTATGAATAACAAGGAAAGTTGTATACGATCCGAAACAGACGAATCTAATAAGTAATATATTCCACTATACTGTTCACAAGACCACTAACTACTACTATGGAGAAATTGGACGTTTCGCAGGAATCACAGAGGCACAAATCGAACAATATTCGAGCCAGTTTTCGCTAGTAAATATCAGCAACAACAGGAGATTACACTGACTCACTGTTTTATATATCTTATCTCCATCAATCGCCTAACTGATATAATGCTTATAAGTCGACAGTCCGGCACGTTTTTCTAGCTCGATGCACGATTGTAGAAGACTCATCTAGCTTTTTGACGACATTTCGGACTGAGAAGTTGGGGTTCCGCATGAAACCACTGGCCACTCTTTTTCCCCAACCCCTTCCGATCCAAGCTTTGGACAAACGATTCTCAAACACTTTTAAAGGGTGTCCACAGTTAAATTGCATCACTTTCAATAAGCTGTAACATTTCGCCCTTTGGGTTGATTTCAACGAAATTTTGGGTGAAATGACCTCAGCGTGTTTACACTGCGTGAGTTTCATTGTGAAATGTTTCGTAGTTTCGAAAATGGAGTCGAAGGAACAGCAAGTGCACGAGAACATTTTGCACACGCACTTTGACAACCCACTTCTTTCGCACCGAGCCATCGGAAAGATGTTGAAAATTCACCAGTCTACAGTGTCTTGTGTCATAAACCGATTCGGGGAACGTTTAACTGTCGATCGGAAGAAGATGAGTGGTAAAAAAGTGTTTCGTACTGTGTGAAGGATCACAAGCGAGTGGTTGCTGCTTTCAAACGCAAACCCAACTGTTCCGTTCGGGATGTCGCGAAAAAGCTGCACTTGACCAAAAGTTTCGTGCAGAAAGTCAAGAAACGAGCCAAGCTCCGTTCATTCAAAGTTCAGAAAGCTCCAAACCGCAATGAAAAACAGAATAGGACAGCTAAAACACGTGTGCGTAAGCTGTACACATAAATGTTGACGAAACCATACTACTGCACCATGGACGATGAAACACACGTAAAAGCGGACTTTAAACAAATCCCCGGCAACCAGTATGTGACTGCGAAAGACAAGTTCGATGTTCCAGAGTCTCTCAGGAAACAGCAAGTGTCAAAGTTCCCCAAGAAATTCATGATTTGACAGGGGATTTGTTCGTGTGGGTAACGGAGCAAGCCTTTCGTGACATCTTCAACTGTAAATGGTCAATTATACACGAATGAATGCCTGAAAAAACGACATCTTCCGTTTCTTAAAACACACAACGCTCCTACAATTTTTGACAATTGGAATGGTGTCAATTTCGTGCCGAAGGATCTTAATCCCCCTAACTCTCCAGAGCTGCGGCCAATTGAAAAAATATTGGGCTATAATGAAGCACGAAGCATCGTTGAAAGCGGAAAAAAATGTCGGTTCAAGCTATTTCGATAACTCTGCGTGCAATCCTCCTGGTTGGACGCCATTTTGATTTTGATCTGAAACAGTCTGATAGGACGATATCCCGTTTGGCATTAAGACGTTTGGCATACGGACGTTTGGTATACGGATGTTCGGCCGAATGGAAGTTTGGTCGAATGTACGTTTGGCCGAATGGACGTTTGACCGAATGGACGTTTGGCTGAATGGACGTTTGATCGAATGGACGTTTGGATCTGATCGTGATATTGAAATAAAATAGGTCAATGTATATTTATGTATTTCTTCATTCAAATTGTGAAATTCTCATATACTTGTCCCATTTGTTTTGCTTTAGTTTGATCATATTATCTCTCACCATGTTTTGATAATCGTCAGTCATGTTGAGGCTAGATTTTTCTGAGAAAGTTTATTGTAACTATTGTTCAAAAGGACGTATAACTCATTTGAGAAAAGTCGAAATTTAAAATCAGATTCTAGTGAAATGCCATGCCAAGTAATTTTCGGGTTTTAAGCCATTTAGCCAAATATATTTTAATCAGTTGATTCAAAAGTAAAATAAGAAGAATGCAATTTTATTAAAGCTCAAAATTATCAAATATTAGTTTCTCACATAATTCACCAGTCAGTTCAAAATTTCTCAAATTGAAATGCATGAGATCATGAGAATTACATTTGTTTGATCAGTGAAACTCCAAAGAACTGCTCATGTTTGAAAGAAGGAAAAATCTCACATAAGAGTTTTATACCGGGCAAGCGCTTGAATCATAAGTTCGCTTTTGGATACTGGAATATGCTTCGTCAAATATGCAGTGCTTTATTTCGATGATCAGTAAAACTCCAAAGAACTGCTCAGGTTTGAAAGAAGGATTTCACAAAGAGTAATAAACCGGGCAAGCGCTTGACTCAGAAGTTTGCTTTCGAATACAGGAATATGTATCGTCATATAAGGCCCATATGCAAAGAATCAAAAGAAAGTATCTTTCGGAGGAACTGCACATTTCTTCAAGATTATAAAAAATAATGACCCATTCTGTCTAGCTATGTAACATAAAACATACGATTTTATCAGCACATATTCATACTTCTCCTGTATATGGGCAAATGGCCGAATACCATTTTTTTGCATTTTTGAACATAAAAATTTCGTGTTTTAGTGAACTGATATAGTTGAAACTTAATAAGAATGCTTATTACTGAAAATGCGCACACATATTGATAAACTACACACTTAGAAAATTTCATGTAAAAATAGGTTAAATTAGATGCACCTAAACGAAGCGGCAAATAAGACTTAAATTTACGTCATCTTTAAAATTTACAGAAACCAAAACATGAACACGTAATCTTACATGCCGTGACGTAAATTTTAGTCACAGCGCCTATTTTTATGATTTTCATTATTTTCATAAACAAATCTACAATTTATAAATCTGTTGCGTACTATTAGAGAGAGCAACTGCTATTGTGCTGTTTGATTGATTATTTTATTAAATTTGATGTTCAAAATTGTAAACTAAAGAACCGTATTATTTAAGCATCCATTTGTAGAAGCTCCTTTAAAAATAACAGCAGTCCACCATCGATTTCTCCTATCGTCAACTTGGAGGCAAGCGTAATTACATTGTTTTAAAAGATTGTTGAAAATATGCCTTCTAAACTACTAAATGTTTGGAAGCAATTATAAAATAAGAAATACTGTGACTGAAAATATCATCGAAGAAAACTATATGCTGCGTTGTGCGTTGTCAATGCCGACCAATGTATGACTGTTTGCTGTTGAAAACTTCTAGACTGACAATAGAAGGTATACTAATGAGACGTGCATTTATATTTCAGTTCACGGTCGTGTAATTTCAAGTGTTTTAAGCCACAAAATTAAATACGCGTGACCTGTTTTCAGCTCTTGATGTGATACTGCATCACAAGACACAATTTTGCACTATATTGTACATACTTTTAAGTGTCAACTAATCCTTTAGGATTTACATCAGCCATTTATTGATTTACATGATATGAAATTTCAATCTTTTATCAATTACAGCTCATGTAATTTTCATTATTTTTAAGAGTGTATAAGATAATAAGTCTAGAATATCGGGATGCTATCTAATGCGTTCGAGAATGTTTTTTTGGCTCTTTTTTTCCTTTTTTAGATCTAATGCATCTGAAAATACTGTTTTAGATTCTTATTTCCTTTTCTCTGAAATACATTTATGCTAATCCATTTGGACAAACGTCCATTCGGCCAAACATCCATATGTCAAACGTCCATATGCCAAACGTTAATATGCCAAACGACCCACACCCGTCTGATAGATAGTGATACAGGTTCAGATATACTGAATTTTTTTATTGGTCTCTAGAGCTCACTTATTTTATACTGGTTTTTACGGTTTCCATTTTTTTGCAGTTGGATATTGAGTGTTATTACGCAATGTTTATTGTCGTTGCTTTTGTTATTTTTAATATTATTTTTCAGGATATTCCCGAGGCTGGTGCAAAACGTATCATATGTGTTTGTTTTTCAATATTTTTGATCACCCTTAACGCTTGTTAAGCGTATCCCAGGAATAACCCTCTCCCTATTAGCACTCCATTACCTGTGACGCATATGAGAGGTCGTAGAGTTATCTGCATCTCTCTTAAGTCTGTGTTGGACTAACATTCTCTCCCACTCCCCCACAGTTGCAAGGACATGGCTAGTGTTGACTTTGTCTACTGGAGGCTGCATGTTTGGTATCTAATCATTTAGATTTATTACACTCTTAAAAACAATGAATATTAAAAGTGATGTAATCCGTGTTGCATGTAAATACTTCGAAACTCAATGATAAAAATGACTCAATTGTGTGTTCTGTTTGATGTGTTGTTGAACCCTAGTTTGAAACCCTGAGACACATAAATATAATAAATAAATACTAACACACTCAAAGTTACGTTTCGGATGCTACACACTTCAAAATTATGAATTTTACACGGGACGTAATTCATGTTTGTAAAAAGTCGGGGAACGTAAAGAAAGATTTCGTGTAAAATTATGTCTCCCGAAACTGACAAATACGCAAATCGACGAAAGATGTGTTTGATTGAATTTATTTTCTCATCTCTTTGAACTCATTCTTATGTCCTAAAGGACGCTTGCATGTGTCGGTCTCAGGGGACAGAAATTTACTTGACATTTTGGTAGTGTGTACATTTACAACAGCCCCTAAGGTAACCTTATATCTAAGTCCAAAGCTTTAAAAAATAGCCACTTGGCTGAATATTACGAGTTTCAAACCTTAAATTTACATGATCCTTATCTTTGGAGCTATAAAAATATCAGACCTATTTTCACGCAGTCGGTTTCACGCGTCACGACAAGTCACAAGTTCAAATTCGTTCTCTTCCGTAATAGATTTTAAATCGATTACTTCTTGTTGCAAAATATGCATTATAATCGAATTTCATTGCTTGAAAATGTAATTTATTTATTATATCACCGTCTTCGAATTGACGCATAGACTGAATTATTTAACTTCCAAACTATATATTACTACTAATCCTATTTTTGAAAACGTTTTTTGACAAATTCAAATCAAATTCATCACAGACAACATTGAACGAGCGTAGACATGAATCCAGCGGGTTATTGTAGCCGTAGTTTAATTTAATCATACATTATACATGAAACAATAAAAAATATGTGTGTACATGACATATGGGTATGTTATATATATAATCAGTAGAATTAAGGACCATTTATTAAGTTTAATAATATCCAATGATAGAAATTAATAGAAAAACACCGTACGATACAATGCAACAAAATATATTTACTATCTAGAATCACCTTCCTTGAAACCATCAAGCAGATAAAATTTCATTAATCATATTTATTTTTTTATTAATAGTTTTAATATAATTATAATAATATATAATGATGATATGATGAAAATAATTTTAAGGTCTATTGAAACACTAAATAATATACATATGATAATAAAATGCAGATACTTGCCTCTTCTGCTGAGGTGTAAGATGATTGGAGCTCTGAAGTTGCTAAAATTTCCAAAGTCTGTTATTGATTGTTGAATCAAAACATTTGTTGATATGAAGAAAAAAAATTGATCACCTGGCAGCCTAGCAAAATAGCAAATAAACAATAAGGCGAAATAAATTTCAAATGAGTATGATTAATCCCTACAAACGAAAGACCTAATAAACGCACAAAAAAAAGAGATCTTCTTCAATTACTCTTGTTTCCTACTGGGCCCATAAATGTCTGTGAAATAGAAAATGAAGAATCAAATACAATGTTAGTTTACATAAATGCAGTGGGAATACTAATTTATGTGATATAACCACAATGGAACTGACTCTTAGCTTCGGGTCTTGACAAAGAATCTCTACTGAGCCCTTGCGTCAAGCCGGCCAGTTCTGCGCAAAGGGTTATTTGTACCTCTGGCCATGATCTGCCAAAAATGCAAGCAAATGGGACATACGACCTCCCATTGCGGTAGTAAGGCACGCTGCTCCAATTGCGGGGAGAAACATGAGGATAGCGCCTATACAGACAGCACACCAAAATGCGCTTTCTGTAAGGGAACTCCTCGTCATGCTTTCTCGTCGTGCCCGGCGTGCAAGCAACGCGGGGAGAAATTGGAACGCTCGCTAAAACAGGCAATCTTTCGCTGAAATGGTGAAAAAAGCCTCACCATCACCCAATGCCAATACAAATCCCTTTGCTCCTCTGTCAGATGACGAGTCTGACTTTGATTTGGCTGAAGAGGGAACATCGTTCAGTTTTCCGGAAGGTGCTTCAAGGAAGCGAAGGCGCGTCCGCCCACGGAAAGTTGGTGAGCAGGAGCCCAAAATCAGCTTGCCCATTTCAAGGAAAGGTGGAAAAAAGGAAAATTCAATTCCTCCTGGTTTCCGTAGTACTAACTACACCCCCTTCCCATCTCTTCCAGGAACATCCAAAACCCATGATGCCTCGATTTTGAGAACAGAAGCCCATTCTTCCACTGGGCTGTTCTCATTTGATGACATTGTCGAAGGTATCTTCAAGTACCTCGAAATTTCTGACCCTTTCAAAAGCATTGCTTTGCCAATGCTTCCCACAGTGAAAACGTTTTTGAAGCAATTGATAATAAAGTGGCCCCTCCTTGCAGGAATCATTCCCTTCGATGGATAATTTTCCAAGAGAGGTCGGGGATTTGATGACTGTTCTGCAGTGCAATGGTCGAAGTCTTGCTCCTAAATTGGAATCTTTCAAAATTATGGCTCACAATACCAGTTGTGATGCATTTGCTCTCTGTGAAACATGGCTCTCTTCCGAAATTGATCAATCGTTTAATGATTTCAATATTATTCGTTTTGATCATTAGGATTCGCGTGGAGGAGGAATACTTTTGGGGATCAAAAAGTGCTTCGCCTTCTACAGAGTGAATTTTCCTCAAATTCCAGGTATTGAAGTTGTCAGGCGGTCAGGCGGTTATTAAAGATTGGACTCGGAAAAAATGCGACACTTTGTTTTGGGTGCAACTTTTTATCGCGTAAGTAAAAATTAATGAAAATTTGGGAAATACTAGTTTAGAGTGTTATGTTTATGTGTGGAAAATTATTGCGATTTGTCAAGTAGTTTTCAAGATGCATTCGAAACAAGAAGAGCTACGCCAGCAAATCTTGGGCGCGGTGATCGATAATCCTGGATAAGAGCCTTTGCATTACTTCTGTGTATATTCCTCCAGTCATGAATTCGGGAACAAGCAAAAATACACCGTGAACTGAATCGCGTAATCATGAACCCAATCATGAAGTTTAAAGGGAAAAATCCTGAAAACGTTAACTAGTTCACGGTCCGTTTTCATTTTCGAGAACACTTTTTTCTGTGTAGAAAGGTTTACACCGCTGGAGGACTATAACATCCTCTCCAACCTAATCTTAGAGAGCGTGGATCAAGCTCAAACTCAACCAGTTCCAGGAACGTCATTTCGCAGAAAACCTCCTTCTCCATAGTGGGATCAGCAATGCCCCGAGGTTTAACGTAAAAGGTCCGACGCGTTTGATGTTTTCCGTAGACGTGTAACACCTGAGCTTCGAAGTATACACGGCTCTCGAACGCGACCTTAAGAGCCTCATCAAGGCCAAGAAACGCGGTTACTGGCAAAGATTCGTGAACGGGCTATCACGTGAAACGTCTTTGGAACACGGCGCGAAGACTGCGTAACCGAACTACGTACAACGAGAGCGAGGAGTACTCGGACCAATGGATCCTCAAGTTCGCGCGAAAAGTTTGTCCAGATTCTGTGCCGGCACGGATTAGATAGATGAGATCAACCAACCTTTTTCAATGGTAGAACTCTCTCTCTCGCACTCCTTTCGTG
Organism: Aedes koreicus; assembly: GCA_024533555.2. Classification (NCBI taxonomy): domain Eukaryota; kingdom Metazoa; phylum Arthropoda; class Insecta; order Diptera; family Culicidae; genus Aedes; species Aedes koreicus. The sequence continues at coordinate 18,796 of JAHHFK020000032.1, read as the reverse complement.
TGGCAATACGGCTTCAGGGGCCGATAGGATCAAGTTCAACTTGCTTGAGAACCTCCCAGACGTCGCTTCGAGGCTTATGTTGAATTTGTTTAATCAGTTTCTGGAACTCATCATTGTTCCGGATGATTGGAGACGGGTGAGAGTTATTACCATTCAAAAACCAGGTAAACTCGCGTCCAACCATGACTCCTATCGACCCATCGCGATGTTGTCTTGCATTCGAAAGTTGTTGGAGAAAATAATTCTTTTTCGTCTGGACAAATCGGTTGAGACGAACAACTTGCTTTCAGATACTCAATATGGTTTCCGTACAGGTAAGAGAACGAACGACTGTCTTGCGTTGCTTTCCACAGATATTTTTTTAGCTTTTTCTAAAAAAGAGCAAATGGCTTCTTTTTTAAGCTTTTGGTTCAGTATCTGTTGAAGTTCTTTCAGATAAACTCCACGCTTGTTGCTTTTCACCATTAATGAATAACTTTTTATACAATTTGCTGTCAGAGAAACATATGAGCTTTTCTCATGGAAACTCTACAGCTTCCCGATTTAGCTGCATGGTTCTCGCCCAGGGATCATGTTTAAGCCCTCTTTTGTATAAATCACAACTGTACGTTGAGACAACTTGCAAATGACGGCGTAGTGTCTGCCACGAGGCCCAATAGGGTCGATCTGTCTGATACCTCAGGCAATTTGTGTACTTGGGCCGTAGAGTTAGGTATGGAATTCTCTACGGAGAAAACTGAGTTTGTTATTTTTTTTCTAGAAAGCATAACTCTGCACAACCGAAGCTTCAAATTTTGGGTAAACCAATAACTCATTCTATGTCATTTAAATATCTTTAGCTGTTTTTCCATGCAAAGTTGACCTTGAGATCCCACATTGAGTATCTGAGGCAAAAGTGACAGCAAAGAATCAGCCAGAACCTGATGGGGAGACCATCTGCAAGATCTTCTAACGTTCTTCCGGACAACGATTTTGTCGGTTATAGAATACGGTAGTTTTTGTTTCCAGTCAGCGGCTCGGTCGCACATCATAATACTGGAACGTATTCAGTATCGGTGTTTTCGTATCGCGTTAGGTTGCATAAACTCAACTCATACTATGAGTCTTGAAGTGCTGGCTGGCATGTTACCACTCTCGGATCGGTTTTCAGAATTATCTCTCTTGCTTGAAGTTATACACTTTGAACTTTGGGAAGCTTTTTGAGCTGAACCCTAAACTCGCTTCATTACTTTGAACCATTTGTACATAACACAGCCCTTTGTCGAAAATTACCAATCGTGTTTGCTTCTCTGACTTCAGCAGTTCGGTTTATTTTGATTTATCCATGAAGCAGGAGTTTCGTGGAATCCCCGTGCATCATCGTCCTTTGATTGCTCCAATAATATTTGCTGCAAAGTTTGGCCAAGTTGATTCCACTAAATCGTTCTTCACTGACGGATCATTGATAGAGAAGTCTATCAAAAACAAACAAATATGAAGCTGCATTGCTGTGAAAGGAGGACGATGTAGAGTTGCCGGATAGCTTCGCAGGCTGGAATGCCTTGAAATGAAAATGCTACGGGACCCTACGTTGAAACAGAACGTCTTCAGACGGATGCACGAGTTCGTTAACAAGCGCTACATCCATAAAACCACAAAGGACGAACTAGAAGCAGCGAGTCCTCGCAGAATCTGGTACCTCCCTGTAGGGGCGGTGATCAATCCCAAAAAGCCAGACAAGGCACGCATTGTTTGGAATGCTGCTGCCAAGGTGGATGGCGTTTCACTGAACAGTATGCTGCTGAAGGGCCCAGAACAGTTGGTGTCGCTGTTAGGAGTGCTGTCCCGCTTTCGGCAGTTCTCGATTGTGGTGTGCTCCAATGTAAAGGAAATGTTCCTGCAAATTCTGATGCGTCCAGCCAACAAGCATTCACTACGAATCCTGTGGCGTGTTGATCCGGCTCTTGACCCGGATATCTTCTTGGTTGATGTCGCGACATGCTCGCCAGCTTCAGCACAACTCGTGAAGAATAAGAACACAGCAATAAATTCCCCAGAAAGACAGCAGGAATACTACAGAGTACGTACGTAGACGACTACCTCGACGGCTTCGGGTCGGAAGAGGAAGCTTGCCGTGTTTCTGAAGAAGTCCGTCAGATTTTCCGACACGGTGGGTTCGAATTACAAAACTGGATTTCCAATAATGAGAGTGTACTGCAGTACTTAGGAAAAATGCAAGTTGCTGCCAGTAAATGCTTGATAACAACGAGCACCAATACGGAACGAGTGCTCGGGATGTTGTGGGACCCACTAACGGACGAACTATCGTTCAGCACTCGAATGAGCGATGAAGTTCAATCTCTTTTGGAAAGTGGCGGGATTTCGACGAAAAGGCAAGTGTTACGCTGTGTTATGGCCCACTGAGGTTATTGGCTACCTGTTTGATTTACGGAAAGATTTTGGTTCAGAACTTGTGGCACGCTGAAACCAGATGGGATGAAGAAGTCGGTGAAATTCAATCTGCGGACTGGTGTAGGTGGATTCCGATGATTTCGTACATGAATATTCGAATTCCTCGTTGCTATTTCCCGGAAGCGACAGCACGTACGTACGAAGATACCGAACTTCACGTCTTCGTAGATGCCAATTTGCTTGCGTATTCCTGTGCTCTGTATCTACGTACAATTGGTTCTGGAGGCACGCCTCAGTGTACACTGATCGCTGCGAAAGCAAAGGCAGCCATAGGCCGATGACTATTCCGAAGCTGGAACTACAAGGTTGTCTCCTTGGAACAAGAATGGCTAAGTTCGTGCAAGCTAATCACTCCATTCCTATCAGAAGACGAATCCGATGGACAGATAGCTCGGTCGTGCTTTCATCGATTCGTGCAGACTCGAGAAACTACCGGCCATTTGTGACCATCCTCGAAACAACTACTGCCTGCGAGTGGAGATAGGTGCCGTAGGTGTCTAATCCGGCGGATGAAGCAACAAAGTGGGGGAGCGGACCCTACTTCAGCAAGGACAGCAAGTGGTTTAACGGACCAGAGTTCTTGCGGTTCCCGGAGGAGGAATGGGAACATGGGAACTAGTGATCGAACAGGTGCGGTTCTCCAGATGGGAGAAGCTGCAGCGTAGCCTGGCTTATGCGCTACGTTTTATCTTCAACGCAAGAAAGAAGGGAGGGCGACGCAACGGCCGATTAACTTAACAGGTGCTGTATACTGCCGACATTGAAATCCTGAAACAAGTTCAAATGGATGTTTTTGCGGATGAGATGACAACGTTGAAGAACAATCAAGCGCTACCGAAAGACAAGCAGCAAGTAATCGAGAAATCGAGTGCCGTATACCAACTAATGCCGACAATGGATGATCAGGGATTTGTGCGACAGAACAGCCGGATTGCAGCAGCAAAACATCTCCATCACAGCGTGCGCTTTCCAATAATCCGGCCAAGGAAGCACCGATGCGTCGAACTTCTTGTCGCAAGATATCATCGCCTGTACCGTCATGCGAACTCCGAAACTGTGGTGAACGAAGTCCGCCAACTGTTCGCCATACAGAAACTCCGCTTAGTGGTGAAAGGGATTGGACGAGACTGTCAATACTGCAAAGCTTGGAAGGCACTTCCGACTGTTCCACTCATGGCACCATTACCGGCAGCACGGCTAGCCATGTACGTCCGTCCATTCAGCTACGTTGGAGTGGAGTACTTTGGTCCAATACTGGTTAATCAAGGGCCGCGTGCTTGTAAAAAGATGGATTGCGCTCACCTGCCTGACAGGGCGCGCTGTTCATCTTGAAGTGGCGTAAAGTCTATCAGCTGCGTCGTGTATTTCTTGTATCAGAAGATTCGTCTGTCGTCGTGAATCGCCTGTCGAGTTTTTCAGCGACAACGCTACAAACTTTCATGGAGCCGAACGAGAACTTCGTGAACAGATCAACGAAGAAGTATCCGCGACGTTCACTAGTGCCAACACGAAGTGGACTTTCATTTCACCAAGCGCTCCGCACATGGGTGGCGCATAGGAGCTGATGTATATTAATATGAAAACTTGGCTCTGTAAAGTTGATTCGATTGAGCCGGTACAAATAAATGATTTAAAGAAAAAACATAGGTCTCGAGCTTTATTTCAACAAAGAGATCCTCAAAGTATTACAATTAGGCTAACTCGATATTCTCGTTTACTGTATTTCAATACATTAGCTGCTAAAATCCCATTTTAATTGTTTCAATGAAAACATTCACTTAAGCTCCATCAGCTTTTCACCGAACCTTGCATATAGATGCAAAGATGTTATCATGATTCCTAGTGTCTATAAATTCCACTTCTATTAGAAATAACCTATCCTAATGTTCATCCGGTTGAGACATCATTCGGTTTTACGACGTGAACACACAAGCACCTCATAATCCGTTCCATCAAGTTCCCTGGCAATGGCCAAAATATTTCCGTCCCGTCCAATTAATTTTACACTTACAAAGTGCTCCCCAATTTCAAGACTCGGCATGCACGAAACATACCTACATTCGTCTTCACGCGATAAAATTCAAATTATGATTTTATGATCACGATTATAAGCGGTGCTCGTTTGTTTCACTGTCCATGAAGTCAAAAAAAAACACAAGAAGTAAAACAAAGAGGAAGCGGGAAGGCGTTGCCACTGCGCGGTATGTCCGAAATCTGATGATCTTTTGAAAAATTGTTGTTTTTCGGTTTTGCTGCACTTGACGAACGGCACATCATATAAAATAAGAATCAACAGGAAAGGAAACGGATTCAGACAGAATAAATAACCGCGATGATGATGAGGACGACGGACGGTGAAATGGTCAGCTGTTTGCGGCCATTTACATCGTACCCAGCGATGCATCTTCAATGCAACTGGAACTGTACAGCGGGGTATATTTTCGTTGTTTATTAAAGCTGTCTAATTTGGAAACAGCCAGGTTAATTATAAATTCATTATTTAAAATTCTGCACCGGGGCGTTTATTTTTCGACCACCTCAGCACATGTGAATGCACGGATAGACATGGTGGAGCCACATCGAGTCGAGTGTTGCATGCCCTTAGGTGTGTGCTTCTTTGCAGTAGCCTTTCAATCATCGCTTTTCCAAATCGACAGGGGATAAGCTCTACATACGTCCATCATACGGTCACTCCTGCGCATTCTCCGAAACTTTTAAAATCTTCTTGACCTCGAATCTGTGGGTGTCGTGATCTCGACCGTCGGCCGCTCTCGCTTCTCTCTCGACTTAAAAAAAATCCTAGCCGGCTCACATTATTGCTAGCCAGTGGCCTAATGGATTCCGTTTTTGTCTACAAAGTGTCGGCCGCTCCTAAAGCTGCCTATCCAAATAGACGCGGAATCCTTTTCCAGCAGTTTGATTGAAGCACTTCTGTCGGCCGAAAGGTCGGCAGCCGGGCTGAAGTGTGGATCAACACTCGTAAACTAGCAGACTGCGTGGATCTGGTGAGATGACGCTGCAGAAATCGAGGTGAGTTGGGTAAATTGAGGCTTTCAATTCCCCTGTGGTTGATCGCGAGTGAAGAATATTTCAGATTGCATCAATTTGGCGATTCACAATCCACTAGGAATGTGCAGCAAAGTCGGTAAGGTAATTATTGAATTTAAAAATTGAATGCTGTTGCTATTGATTTCTATTTTTGTTTGTAATTTTTATATTCTGATCACAAGAAGAATGTCATACATAATGTACCATATTATGTAAAGTTTTATACATAAATTTATGGTTGAGAAGTTGATTGTGCCTTTCTTGTTGAATAGTCAGAACGTACTTGTTCTTCTTTTTCTATTACTATCTGTCCTGTTTTCCTTTGTGGTATTTTATTTCATTAAAAGTGCATTGATAAGATATGCTTTTCGGTTTCGTTTGTTTGCGTTGCGTTCAGAACTAAATCGACTTTTCAAAGCCTTTTTTCAGCCATATTCAATTGAGAACATAGGCGTAGCCAGGAAGAGAGAGAGAAAGAGGGAGAAAGAGAGAATTACTCAGTCTTCAACACACACTGAACACTTAACACATTAAACTACGGACGACACACGGGTTGGATTTTTAAGTTCCACCGCCTCGGGAATCGAGCCCTAACTTTCTCATAATCCACCTGAACGACGGGTGGATTTTCTTCTCTACTCTCACCCAAAGTATTTTACAATAGCCGTCCGATTTTGGCAACAATATTAAACAATTCTAGGCTTGTTCAGGAAAGAAAAACAGGTTTTAAAAATCTTCGATTTTCCCCATGCTTCAAAATTGAACCGCATTATATAGGAACCATGCCAAAATCTAACGGGAACTGTAATGTGTCGAAATATTCATTTTATAGTCATGTTGGATTTTTTTATGTGATTTTTAACAGTTAGTACTGAATATGTACTTTTTCTCCACGACCCTCTCACCCATATATTGACAAAGCAACATTGCGAAAGCACGATTTTTTATTCTCCGTGCTCACACCGTTTCAATAGACCAGTTTTAATGGCTGTTCAAATAATACGTGGTTAGATTTTAACAAACATACATTTTGAGTTTTGGCGACTTATAGCTTATGGTTTGTGTTACTTTTGAAAAACTTTCGAATGTCCATTTATGGTACTACTAGATAACAACAAATCAACGAACTGCTTTAAACTCATATATAATTAAAAAAAATCATTGCGCAATTCACAAAATGTGCACTAAGTTCAACAGCAGAGCAACTTTTTCGAAATCGAATTTGGAATGAGAAGTAATGTACATCAACATTGATAAGAGCTTTCTTCTTGGTTCATGCGAGTGTTCTCGACTTGTTGTGGTGTGTATTTGATTGATGAATCTCCTGCCAATGAACCTATTCAACTTATTCTTGTTTAATGCCATTGTCATGCAAAACAGTAACCGGGTGCTATTATAACGACTGTTCCAGAAAGTATAAGCACATCTTATTTGTCCTTTTGTTTGCACATTTCTGAATGACATAGCATCAAAAAAGTGCTCAGTTTTGTGTTACCTATCAAAATGCGCGGTCTAACTCCGGAACAACGAAGAAGTATCGTGCACAAATGGTGCACTGTGAGCGGACTCTCCTTGAGAAAATTGGCCACGAAAGAGGGTGTAAGCGTCGGAGCGGTACGATCTGCGGTTCGAAAATATAGAGAACAGTGTACGTTTGAAGATGCGCCGAAGAGTGGTCGGAAATCCGGTCCTGTTAGTCCGGACATCGATAAAAAGATCACGAAAAGCCTACAAGCGAAAACCAGCGACTTCCGTTCGGGATGTTGTAAAAAACTAGGGACCTCGTCGAGTAACGTCATGGGTGCCAAAGAAAGACTTGGGCTAAAAACATACCGGAAGCAGAAAAAACCCAAAACAGGCCGCGTCCGTGAAACCACGGGCCCGCAAACTCTACGATTCGTTATTGTGTAGAAATTCTGGGTGTATAATAATGGACGATGAAACGTATGTGAAACTAGATTACAAAACGCTTCCCGGACCACAATTCTATACTGTAAGCGAAGACAAAGACATCCACGAAACGGAGAAGGCAATTTTTACCGAAAAATTCGGTAAAAAGGTTATGGTTCGGCAGGCAATATGCGAGTGTGGTAAAACATCTAGTCCGTACATCACAACGGAGACGATGAATACTCAGAAATACGTTAAGGCAGTGGTGCTCATCCTGAGGCCCGCGGGCCGCATGCGGCCCGCGATAGCATTTGAGAAATATGAGAACTTCATTGAATATGTAACTATTTGCTGTTCGATTTGAGTTGCATTTCTTACTGTGCAATAATTGTGATTCTCATAGTTTTATGTGAACAATTTTTACCGTGCTTGTTACACAGATGATGAATGACCATAAAGGCGGGATAGAAAGAAAGAGAGAATGCAGTCATATTTTCGCTCCCGCAACCACAGGTTCATTCACTTTCACCATTCAGTGTCTGTTGTCAATTGGTTCCGTTCTGTAGTCGCGTGCGTAGTTCTGAGAAGTTTCGAGCAATTATTCAGTGAAAATGGAAGCCAGCACTAGCAAAAAACGGAAAGTGGCTGATGAAGGACGTGTTTTCCAGGAGAAGTGGTCTGAAATGTTTTTCTTTACGTGCATTAATCAAAAACCGGTGTGTATGATTTGCAACGAAGCTGTTGCAGTTATGAAGGAATTTAATGTGAAGCGTCACTACGAGTCGAAACATGCGTCAGAAATGGATAAATATGTCGGTGTGGCGCGGGCTGAAAAATGTGCTGAGTTCAGGGGAAATTTGAGTAGCCAGCAAAACTTTTTTGTGAGAAAAAATCAAGAAAACGAATTGTGCACAAAGGCAAGTTTCATTATCGCAGAAAAACTCGCTTCCCATTCGAAGCCATTTTCTGATGGCGAGTTTGTTAAGGAATGTCTGGAAGCTGTGGTTCAAATGATTTGTCCCGAAAAAAGTCGCATCTTTGCGCAAGTGAGTTTGTCGCGGGCGACCATCACCAGGCGGGTTGAAGACATTGCTGAAAATCTTGTGTTGAGTTTGAAGGAAAAAGTTACCAGCTTTGAATTTTATTCAGTGGCGCTGGATGAGAGCACGGATATATCTGACACAGCTCAATTGGCAGTTTTTATCCGCGGCATATCTAAGAAATTTGAGGTGACTGAGGAATTGGCAAGCCTTTTCCCCATGAAAGGAACGACGAAGGGCATTGATATCTTTAATGCTCTGTGCGCTGTTCAAGAAAAGTTTGATCTACCGCTGAAGAAAATGTCCGGAGTTGTTACCGATGGAGCTCCCGCTATGTGTGGTATTTTGTAAAATACCACGTGGTATTTTGTTTTCCATCTTATTTAAATTATTCAAGCTTATACCACAGTGTAAAGACGTGCAAGCTCCTTAAAATTCTTGCCTAAAATGTTGTGCTATTTTGAACGTTGCCTTTTGACAGTACTGGCATTATCACATTTATTATGGACATTTGATGTATTTGGCGCTGGCATCAGGCCGTAAGTTTATTTACTTCTTACTTGAAGGATTGCATACAAATTGATGCAAAATATTCAGCTTTATCAGATTTACGGCCTTGGAAAATTTAGTACCAAGGATGGTGTTAAATTTTAGGTATTTTTCTTCATACATTTATGTATGTTTAAATTTATTTATTTATTTATGAATTATGTTTGAGCTTGTTTGTCTGTTCTCTGTGCTTAATCATTTTATTACTTTTAAAAAAAAAAAGTTTATTCATAGGAAAACATGAAGGTGCAATTGCCCATCTTCGAAAATTACCAGAAGTGTCAGAGCAATTCTCCCAGTACCATTGCATCGTGCACCAGGAGATCCTCTGCGCCAAAAGCGTGGGATTCAAGGATGTCATGAAAGATGTCATCAAAATAGTTAATTTCATCCGATCGCACGCATTGAACCATCCAGAATTTCAGGCTCTTCTAGTAGACACGGATGCAGAATATGGTGACGTACCATATTATACTGAGGTACGTTGGCTGAGCAGGGCAAAGGTGCTGCGACGCGTATTTGATCTTCGGAAAGAAATCGTCGAATTCATGGAGAGCAAAGGTAAATCAGTGAAGTTTTTCGATAATGCGGAGTGGGTGACAGATCTGGCTTTCCTGACTGACATTACAACGCACCTGAACGATTTGAATTTAAGTCTCCAGGGTAAAGGCAAATTGGTGCACAGCATGTTTAATCAAATCAGCACATTTGAAAACAAACTCGTGTTGTGGGAGAAACAGATGAAAATTCTAAAGTTTGCCCATTTCCCTACTCTCGGAAAATGCAATGTGACGTTGACTAAAAAATACGTTGACGCACTCCAAACAATGAAAAATGATTTTTCTCGTAGATTTGGAGATTTCAAAGCGCATGACAAAATTCTAAAACTTTTTTCTGCTCCATTCAGTGTAGATGCTGAACAAGCCCCAGATAATATCCAAATGGAACTAATTGAGTTACAGTGCGACACGGAACTGCGAGAAAAATTTGATCGACATGATTTGTTGGAGTTCTATGCCAAATTTGTTCCGGAAGAGCGCTTCCCAGAGCTGCGAAATCATGCTCTTTTCGTAGCTTCTTTGTTTGGATCCACATACATTTGTGATCAACTGTTTTCCGTGATGAAGCAAGTAAAGTAAAAAGCAAGAAATAAGATAAGTGATGAACATTTGGACAATTCATTGCGTATTTCGACCTCTAGCATGAAGGCTGATCTCGATAAGCTTGCTCAAGAAAAGTGTAAGTGAATTATGTATTAAAATGCGAAAAGTTTTTTTTATTGATTTTCAAATAAATTGAATGTGATATAAATCTACATTTTGTTGTTTGTAATTTTTTTTATTTTGGAAGAATGAGCATTGCTTTACATTTCAGGTACATCTACTAGTAACGTGTCCTCAAAATAAGCTGTTTTTTATTAATTATTTTAAGCCATTAAAAATAACTCATTGCGGCCCGTGGATATAATAATAATCCGCTGCAAGCATCTACCTGAGCACCACTGCGTTAAGGAATGACTCCAGAAGCGATTATTGCCGATGATCAGGCAGCACGAAGGTCAAATAGTGTTTTGGCCTGATTTGGCGTCATGTCATTACGCAAAGGATACTTTAGAATGGTACAAAAGTCAACATGTATGTTTCGTGCCGAAAGACATGAATCCGCCGAACTGCCCGGAGGCACGGCCAATCGAGACTTTTTGGGCTTTAACCAAAGCAAAGCTTTGAAAATTCATAAAGCCAGCGGACGACATCCAAAAATTTAAAAAAAGATAGGCCAAAAGTGGTCAAAATGGTGGGAAGTACCACTGTGCAGAAGATAATGGGTCATGTTTGAGGAAAAGTTAGGAGTCTTGGCTATGATTAAATATTTTGATTAAAGGAGAGTAAAATATCATATAAAACATAAATACAAATATGATTTGCCAAATAAAATTATTAAAACTAAAAAAAAACATGCCTTTTTTGTTATTTTGAAAGTGTGCTTATACTTTCCGGAACAGTCTATATGTATTCGATCCACTGACCCGTTTTGTTACAAACATTCTTCTATTTATGAACACGCGCCGAACCATCGCACATAAACTCAACGACAGTTTAGTCGCGTTTTTCTTCCACAGCAACGGAAAAAATCTTTGATGCAGTTCTTCGAATCTTCCGGTCCACCTCTACGCATCTTGCTTTGAAGTACCAGGTGGGTCTCCACCGATTGCCTGTCGATCTCCCAAATTTAGAAGTCGTCTGCATTGAGTTATTTCATATAATAATAATCCGTCCAATATATCACAAAACATAGCGATTGGTTGAGCGGATTGAAGATAATGATATCATTGGGTATAGAACCAAGTCTCCCCTGTCCTCTAGATACACTGGATTTATTTATCGATTGTAATAACCTATGCATCGTTGGTTTGGTGGCCAAAAACCAACGAAAAAGTAACTCAAAATAAGCTGGGAAGGCTACAAAGACTGGCTGCTCTTTCAATAACGCGTGCAATGAGCAGCACACCGAGTGTGGCACTAGATGCTCTGCTTTATATGCTTCCGTTTCATCAACTTGTTCAATTGGAAGCTGAAAGAAGCGCATTAAGTGTTCAACGGACAAAGCGCTTTATAGAAGATGATCTTAAAGGACATCTGAGTATTTTAGAAATGATTGATATTGATTCTCTTGTAATAAAAAATGAAGACTGGATGGAGAAAAAATGTTATTTCAGTCGCTTATACAATGTGACAAATCCTGGTCGTAATTTGTGGGAAAATGGAGGGCCAAATATTCGACCAGGATCAATCGTCTTCTACACACACGGTTCAAGATAGGATAATCTTGTGGGAGCAGGGGTAACTGGTCCAGGGGTTGATGTCTTAATATCTGGGGTATGTGGCCGACCGTGTTTCAAGCAGAAATTCAAGCAATTCTTGAATGTTCTATAATATGCTTGCGAAGAAACTATAGGCATTCAAATATCTGTATTGTGTCTCATACATGTCCACTTTTTGCACTTTTTTGCTACATCTTGTCACAAAATCACGGCAACTTCGTGATTTTTCATTGAGGCAAATGGGCAATCTCACAAACATTAAGAATAAATAATAATAAATTGAAACAAACATTAAATTTCTAAAAATAAAATCAAAAGTAAGGGAGGGGCAACGGCTCTCTTCTCTTGTTTTGAAAAACAATGCGCATAGACATTCACGATATGCGCTAAGAAACGCTCTATGCCCCAGCTTATTAGTTTGTATTGATTTGTGCATGGCAGATTCATGGGCTTCAAACGGTGAGTTGACAACTTCAAAGGAGGGTTCGGCTGACCTCTGGTCCTCACAAGTTCCTACCTCACGCCTCCACGAGTCATATGCCAGATGACACATGGAGACGCTGGTTGGCGTAGCCTAGGAAATGTTGTCATTTTGACAATAGCGAAGTGAGGGGGTGCGACTGAAGATCGTGTACCTATGAATCAAATTGTATATCCTGCAATTCCTATCATAGTATTTTCCATTCTCATTTTATTAATAATTTCAGCACGCTTTGGAATCATCTTTGCATTCCAAAACCATTTATAGTAAGAGCCTGGAGCAACATGACAAGCATCAAAAGCTCAATTTGTTTTTCAGCATTTCAGCATAACATTTTCTTTAAAATTGCACTTCTGAACTTCAACTACTATATTCACACTGACATGTGCTTATAAGCAGTAAAGGATTATATTTTAATATTGTGTTTAGTGGTATTATGTTAAGATAAATCATTTATGTCAGAAATCATCAAATTCGATCACTCTAATCACAATTGATATTTTTTAAATGTAACCAAAACAGTTTATCGAAAAAATTGTCAAAAAAAACCACATGTCTTATAAAATAATAACTTTTATTGTAATTTTATCATTGATATTTGAAATGATCTATTCTGTTTCCAGCTTTTCCAGTGAGTTTGCTAATCCTATTTTTAACAAACCACCAGACGGAAATCCTAATGTGTATTGCTTACTGTTCATTTCCTGTAATTAGAGCGTTTCGTTGAAAGGAGATTCTCTATCCTTTCCGTGGGTTTCGTGTAAGTGCTTCTGCTTACGGGTCAACACCCCCGTTTTGGCCCTTCATACAACGGAATAGTGATGATTACAGCTTTGTACAGTTTGATCTTGCCATAAGCAGGAACTGTACGCCATGGCAAGTCCTGCACTAGTGGTGGCTTCCTATCACATCGCATTTGTGCATGGCAGATTCATGGATATTACGACGAAGTAGTGCATCCTTTGATAAAGGAATATTTTCGATCATTAAGTGGATTAAATCGATAAGTTGGAGGCGACCCCGGCGTAGTGGTTAACATCCATACCTCTCACGCTCAAGTCACGAGTTCGAATCTCACCTCCGAACAAGTTACGAAAATATCCAAAAAGGGAATTTGAGTAACTACGACGGGAGATAAACGGGAGACGGGAGATAATCGAGACAAAAAAAAATCGATAAGTTTCTTAAAGGGGGCATTATACCGCCAATCACCAAAGTTTATTAGTCTAATATGTTTTCGATACGTCTCTAGAAGAAAAATGCCTTCAACAAAACGAGGGGGCAAAATGACCTCTAATAACGATGTTTTTTACTTCGGGGATATAACTTTCGGTATAACTTCGAGGAGGGCTCCTGTGCTTTGAGCGCCCACAGTGTCTAACTACTTAGGATTTTAGTAGTTAACTAGTCCCTTCTTACCTGCCGCTGGTCATTGCGTCACCTTATTTGAACATCTAGGACAATCTGGGAGGCCACTGCATTTACGGCATTCCAGAAATCCTGGTCTTGGCACATTCTCTGGCCAAGATTATCCGGAGTAGTGTCCCAGCCGCTCACGACCATCACGCCGTTTTTCGCATCATCAAATCGAGGACATAAGAAGAACACATGTTCTACGGATTCCTCTGCATCCGCGCATTCAGGACGCACGGTAGACCCGGCGTGTCCGTTCTTCTTCAGGTATGTACTATTTTAAGCAACTATGGTCAGACAGGATCGGCGTCAAATGGAAGTTAATTTCCTCGTGTTACCGATCGCCCCATCCGGATTCAGTCGGTGTGTCCATCGACCGTTTGTGGAGTTGTTCCATTCGCTCTGCCATTTGACCATAGATGCGCGGTTCTTCGTATGCCTCTTGTGCCACGTTGGCCGAAGGACTCTACGTCTTCTCTTAGTATGATGCCAATTGGCATCATACCCGCTGTGACACAGACTGCGTCGCTACTCTCAGGCACATTAGCCTGTGCGTATTATTCAGCTTACATATGTAGCTGTTAGTTCTTAACGAAGAACCCCCCCAAAAAAAAAAAAAAACATTAAACCAGACCCCCCCCTCCCTCTCTCACCCCCCCCCCATATATCACACAACAAAAAAAAAAAAAAAAAAACAGGGGAAGCCTCCCCCGAAAAAATTTTTGGGGGGACCCAAAAGGGGGAAAAAACTTTAAAACGCCCTTTAAATCAAAATGGCCCCCCCCCCCTCTCCTCCTTCCTCCTTTTTTTATTGTTTAACACCAACCACCCCCCCCTTTTTTTTATTTAAATCCCCTTCCCTGGAGCCCACCCCCCCCCCCCCACTCAAATAAAAGGAGTAGCCACTTACTCAACCTCTTCGATCTATTCGCCATAGACTTCGAGCGTGTTGTCGTCCGTGAAATCGACAATAACGTTTGCATTTAATAAAAATGGACAAAAATTGCCGATTTTTCATGGGTTTACCTTCACTCGCACTGACAAAACTACCCATGCAGCATCAATCATAGTAACCCATGAGCCAGCAGACAAAATTTGACAGCTCTATCAGTCGAACTCTAACCATGATGGCAAAAACAGTGAAGCAACTCCGTTCAGAAGTGTGCGCGTTCAAAGAACGGCACTCCACCGCGTCGAAAACGGACATCGTGCGGTACTTTGTGGACGCCGGATACGCCCTTTCCGGCATCTACAACATCTTGGCAGTTTTAGACAACAATCAGAGCATCGAAAGAAAGCCCGGTTCCGGACGGCCGACGACCCTGAGTGACAAGAAGCTCCAAAGGATGCTGAAGAGAAAGACCGAGGGAAAAGCGGCTACATCGTTGCGTGCGCTTGGCCAGGAGGTCGGTTCAACCGGCCAAACAGTGAAAAATACCTGGCGAACATGAACATACATGTCAGGAAGCGGAAGTCACTTCCACTGGTTTCGGAGCTGCAGGCAATGACGCAGCGGCAGCGGCTGAATAAGATGGTTAACTCGATTTTCCCGGCGAATCGCGACGTGGCGGTGGTGACGGACGACGAGACCTATCTCACCTTGGTTGGCAACGACTGGCAGGGCACTTCGTATTTTACTTCCCCCACGAAGGAAGCGAGCTCCGAGGTGAAGTTCATTTCACACACCAAGTTCCCCAAGAAGGTATTGCTGTGGCTGACAATCAGCGAGAAGGGGATGTCAAAGCCGCTCTTCTTTCGCTCCGGACTGGCAGTGAACGGGGAAATTTATAGTACGAAATGCCCGCCGGAAGTTGCGTCGTTTATCAAGAAATACCATAGAGGTGAAGACGCGGTGTTCTGGCCGGATCTGGCGTCGGCCCACTACTCCAAGCGATCTTTGGAGGAGATGGAGCGGCTTAATATCGATGTGGTACCCAAGTCGGTGAACCCGCCCATTTCTGGGCCAACCTGAAGCGTAAGATCTACTAAAAAAATTTCTCGTGTCATTTTTCCTTGCTTTATTTTTAATTTTCTTTGAAGTTTATACAAATATATTATAAATTTATGGTCTTCAAACGACTCTGCAAGTGTAGAAAAGTGCAGATCTTGCTCATTTGACAAGACATTACGTTTATTTTTCTCCGGAGTGAATATATTAGCTTCATTGTTTATTTTGGCCATATTTTTGCTGCTTTACGCGTTAGTTAACGAAAAACCAAAATTCATACGGCTATGCGACAGAAGGGCTATGAAATCATCATAAGGTGCAGTTTGTTTCATGATCTTAGAGTGAATACCTCAACTGATCTAAAAAGCGATCGGACCGTTTCGGGATGATAATCGCTGTGGCTACGACTCGAGACGTCTTTGAAATCTGGGTGAGCTCTTTCCTTTTTATACCTTTGTATATCTGCCAATTCTAGGAAGACAGTATGTATGCCCGAGGTTTATTATTTTACTAATTACGTATTGCATTAGCTGATACTTAACGAGTTGGTATTTTTTAAATTTTGTTTTTAGAGCTACGGTCGCTGATATCTATTTATCTCCTTTTATTTTGATTCAAGTTTTCACACTAATACAGTAATCCATTTTATTTTGATACAAATTTTCACACTATGTACTAAAGGACGCTTGCATGTGTCGGTCTCAGGGGACAGAAATTTACATGACATTTTAATAGTGTGTACCTTAATGTACTGCTTATTCTATGTCCTTGATACTCATTATCATAATATTCACTGCTATATCTCAGAAATAAATTAGCAACAGGGATAGTTTAGAGCAATAATGTAAAGTGAAATTATATCTTCAATGTCGAAAAAAAAGGTAAATCGTTGTTGCTGCAATAAAAGAAATGTGATAAATTTGTCTCACCACCCGTTCTTATATTCTCAGACATTATTCTCTTTTCAGTAAGCGAGAAATGGCGCTATAACCATAAGCCATATGGGGCTAGGACTATAGTTAATGCTTAAGTCTCAACCGTGTGAAGAGAAATGGAGCATCACTTAAACTTCTTAGACTAGATGCTCCCAACGACCGTTTTAAATTTTTTTTTTGTTCTGTACACCAAACAGGGCATTCTGTTTAACTATTCTCTCCGACTATTCATTTCCTTTTCCTTTGATATCTACTGAAGGCTACAAGAGTTCCCAGTGTCTTTTTAAGGTAGATACCAAATCCTCCCTATCTCCAACGGTTGCATGGACGTGGCCAGGTGAGCGATCGAGGAGTCTCTTTGTGGAGAATATTGCGTGAAGAAACGTATCAGTAACTGGTCCTCAACAACTTATTCCTCATCGTAGCTCCATCCACGAGGTGTGCAAACGTCAATGCTATTGCTAAAGCTAATGCAACCTGAAGCGTAAGATCTACTCCAACAATTTTGTCGTGAAAACTGAGGAGGAACTGATAAATAAAACGGATAAAGAACTCAAAAACATGCCTACACGCATGTTTTCGTCCGCCATGACGAATGTTCCCCTTACGCCCCTTTTTTTAAAAAACCCCCCAGCGGGAAACCCAAATGTATTGTTTACTGTTCATTTCCTGTAATTAGAGCGTTTCGTTGAAAGGAGATTCTCTATCCTTTCCGTGGGTTTCGTGTAAGTGCTTCTGCTTACGGGTCAACACCCCCGTTTTGGCCCTACATATAACGGAATAGTGATGATTACAGCTTTGTACAGTTTGATCTTGCCATAAGCAGGAACTGTACGCCATGGCAAGTCCTGCACTAGTGGTGGCTTCCTATCACATCGCATTTGTGCATGGCAGATTCATGGATATTACAACGAAGTAGTGCATCCTTTGATAAAGGAATATTTTCGATCATTAAGTGGATTAAATCGATAAGTTGGAGGCGACCCCGGCGTAGTGGTTAACATCCATACCTCTCACGCTCAAGTCACGAGTTCGAATCTCACCTCCGAACAAGTTACGAAAATATCCAAAAAGGGAATTTGAGTAACTACGACGGGAGATAAACGGGAGACGGGAGATAATCGAGACAAAAAAAAATCGATAAGTTTCTTAAAGGGGGCATTATACCGCCAATCACCAAAGTTTATTAGTCTAATATGTTTTCGATACGTCTCTAGAAGAAAAATGCCTTCAACAAAACGAGGGGGCAAAATGACCTCTAATAACGATGTTTTTTACTTCGGGGATATAACTTTCGGTATAACTTCGAGGAGGGCTCCTGTGCTTTGAGCGCCCACAGTGTCTAACTACTTAGGATTTTAGTAGTTAACTAGTCCCTTCTTACCTGCCGCTGGTCATTGCGTCACCTTATTTGAACATCTAGGACAATCTGGGAGGCCACTGCATTTACGGCATTCCAGAAATCCTGGTCTTGGCACATTCTCTGGCCAAGATTATCCGGAGTAGTGTCCCAGCCGCTCACGACCATCACGCCGTTTTTCGCATCATCAAATCGAGGACATAAGAAGAACACATGTTCTACGGATTCCTCTGCATCCGCGCATTCAGGACGCACGGTAGACCCGGCGTGTCCGTTCTTCTTCAGGTATGTACTATTTTAAGCAACTATGGTCAGACAGGATCGGCGTCAAATGGAAGTTAATTTCCTCGTGTTACCGATCGCCCCATCCGGATTCAGTCGGTGTGTCCATCGACCGTTTGTGGAGTTGTTCCATTCGCTCTGCCATTTGACCATAGATGCGCGGTTCTTCGTATGCCTCTTGTGCCACGTTGGCCGAAGGACTCTACGTCTTCTCTTAGTATGATGCCAATTGGCATCATACCCGCTGTGACACAGACTGCGTCGCTACTCTCAGGCACATTAGCCTGTGCGTATTATTCAGCTTACATATGTAGCTGTTAGTTCTTAACGAAGAACCCACCTGAGTATAGAAAAGGTCACATTAGCCAGGAGCATCCACTTGCTCTCTTGTACCGCCAAGCTATTGGACATCATACGAGAAAGTACTGAAATAGCCGTGGAAGCCTTCTTGCAGAAATATTTGTGGTGGCTACCAAAAGGTGGCAAGTACTTCAAGGACCGCTTTAATGCGATAGTGCACGTACCCACGTTGCATGCTTCTTCGATTTCTGATTGTTAACCACAATCAACTCCGTCTT
>JAHHFK020000031.1:0-38985 GCA_024533555.2 Aedes koreicus | reverse complement strand
CTTGTACTTGGTGATGTCTCCAGCTGCGTTCCTTTTTAGCCTGTAGACCCAGCGACATCCAACCGGTTTTCGCCGTAAGTTGACAAGCTCCCACGTCCCATTCTGCTCGTGGGATTTCAACTCGTCGACCATTGCCACCTTCCAGCTTTCCTTTTCTTAACAGGTAATTGCCTCCTTCAAGAATCTTGGCTCAACTACCTCCGTATCCAGGGAATCCATAGCGAAAATCTCTTGGATCATCCCTTGATCTTCCAGATCGCCGAGCTATTTCGTCCAAAGGAAAACGACGAAACGATTGGTCCCCTTCCGAAGCACTGTCGTAGATTTATCCGCTTGAATTCTGGTCGTCATTCACCGGATCCACAACTTCTTCCACCAGCTCTGAATTTCCTTCCGACGACAACAAGGATCCACCACTTGCTTCTCCATTTTCTGATGGTGACGTCAGTGGTACTTCTAGGATCACTTCCAGGACTCCTCTTGTTTCCTTGCCCTGGCCCCGAACAGCTTCCTTCGTATCGCACAGCTCAAGAAATTTTGCATCCCTGCTAATCAGAATCATAGCCGTTTCAGGGTTCTAGAAACGACACGCCTTACACGCATATCCTACGAACACCAGTTTCTCCGCCTTGAGATGCAGCTTGTGCCACTTTTCCTTGGGAATATGCACGTACGCTTCCGATCCAAAGATCCGCAGATGACCATAGGAAGGTTTGTTGCTATACCAGAGCTCGTACGGTGTCTTGCATACCGCAGACGATGGCAAACGATTCTGCAAGTAGTTCGCAGTGCAAATCACTTCGCCCCAGTACTTTTTGCTCAAATCTCAACAAGATAGCGGTTCTTCCGCTCGGCCGCACCGTTTTGCTGTGGTGAATAGGGGGCCGTCGTTTTTCCTTAACGAGCCGCCCGTGTACTGGCCACCACCGTCAGAACGGATCTTCTTGGGATAATGCCCGAACTGATTCCTCATCACATGATAAAAGTCCCGAATCTTCTCTTCAGCGTCCGATTTCCGTTGCAACACATGCACTACCGTGTAACGACTATAGTCGACTACCAACACAATGTAAAACCGATTGCCGCTCGGCGTTTTTTTTTTTTTTTAACTCTTTATTTATTCCAAATTTTTACATCATTTTACATTCATATATTAACCTAGGTGATCCTGCTAAGTAATAAACATTTCAACCTTATATGCTTTTTTTTTTTTTTTTTTTTTTTTTTTTTTTTTTTTTTTTTTTTATTTTTTTTTTTTTAGGTTGCTTTTTTCTTCTTGGTAGGATAATTTTTTTTTTTTTTAAACTTATTTTTTTTTTATATAGAGATTTTTTTTTGCCATTTGAGGCTTCCGCTCGGCGTTTCTTTTTCGATCGGACCGCCCAAGTCTGAGTGCACAAGATCACGCACCGGCAGTTCCGCCGAAAATGTCCCTCCATCTTACAGTAAATACAGAGAACAGACATCCAGGCTCGAACAGATTTTTCCTAATTTACTGTGTAAATTTTTAAAAGCAAACCGTTGGAAAATCAGCGCCGCCTAGTCTAGGTTTCACCAAACTAAAATTGACAGACTATCACATCTCAAGGCACGCAGGTTGCGCCATTAACATACGATTCACCAAAACTAACGGAAATAAGCTGTAATTTTAAAATGGCAGTTACAGAAATTTACACACGGAGGGCACTCCAGCTTGGATGTCTGTTCTCTGTGCAGTAATGACACAACTGTTCTTTCTTCACGTAAGACTTACTTAAACATTTCGGTTTGGCGGTGTTCATCACTAGTGCTTTTTCACCAACACTATCACTAGCACCGTTAGCACGACGTCGACCCTCGTCAAGAAGTTTTCCTTTCACAAAGTCCACTGTGAGGTCTGCATCTGGCCGACTTTCCAGTGCCATGAAACAACAAATGGTATACCATTTCGAGGGTTAAATTAAGCGCAAACACCAACAATTTTCATCTGACTATAAATGCGTTTGATTTTATCATGCCTGCGATTAGATCAACCATGGTGCGGTTGATATCAATATGAGGTCAGTCAAATATACCAAAAATGTTGAAGGTTTTACCATAAACGCAAAAAATTTGACTGAAATTTCATGCCTGCCTTCAAGGCATAGTCGGGTAAAATGGTAGTTTCTACTACACGGTAAATCTGAAGTATACAATTATGACTTCAAAATAGGCACTTTGCTTGAAGACTGTAATTATTCATAAAATGCCTAAAAAGGTTTTACCAAAGAATACCTAAAGAGGTTATACCAACAATCAATATGCAACTAGCGATTTGAAATTGGTTCACTGTTGTAGAACCCCTTGGTCCGAAGTACACCTTGAAGCCTGCACCTAACTTTACATATTTGCGCCTTTGTTTTGATTTGCTGTGTTATTTTGACAGAATGTTTGAGAGTGTGTTCGTGTGAGTTCATTATTAGGGGTGTATTATTAAGCTTGGGACCGAGCTTGGGACCGATGTGCTAGAACTGACTGAACCAAGAAAAAAATCGTATTTGTTCGGGACCTACTGGTCTTAGAGTTAGTCTATGGTTATACCATAGACTAACTCTAAGACCAGTAGGTGCCGAACAAATACGATTTTTTTCTTGGCTCAGTCAGTACTAGCACATCGGTCCCAAGCTCGGTCCCAAGCTCAATGATTCGCCCCTACCAACGTAGCTCACACCAACACATTCTCAAATGTTGTGTCAAAATAACATAGTGAATCAAAACAACAACCAAGATACTAGTACCGGAAGGTACCGAAAAGCGCAAGAATTATTGCAAGGTGCAGACTGCAAGGTATACTTCGGACCTAGGGGTTCTACAACAGTGAACCAATTTCAAATCGCTAGTTGCACATTGATTGTTGCTATAACCGACGCTTGCTCGGAAATGAAAAATTTCTCCTTCAAATCACGAATCCTGTTATGAAGAAACATGTTCCTACCTTATGGTGTATTGTATTTGCATGTGCGGGTTTTTGAGGTAAATCGATGGAAATGTCGTTGATTATAAAAAAGTTAAGATCCGAACTTTGGTAGATATTGGCGCCGAGCTCTAAAGTAATTTTATTCTTCATAAATTGACAAGTTCCTACACACAATCACATTTAAAAAATGCATAGTTTCTAATCTCTTTCAAGAGCCGCAACATGCTTAACATTTATTCACTTTTTGACGTAAAACCAACAATCAATGTGCAACTAGCGATTTGAAATTGGTTCACTGTTGTAGAACCCCTAGGTCCGAAGTATACCTTGCAGTCTGCACCTAGCAATAATTCTTGCGCTTTTCGGTACCTTCCGGTACTAGTATCTTGGTTGTTGTTTTGTTTCACTATGTTATTTTGACACAACATTTGAGAATGTGTTGGTGTGAGCTACGTTGTTAGGGGCGAATCATTGAGCTTGGGACCGAGCTTGGGACCGATGTGCTAGTACTGACTGAGCAAAGAAAAATATCGTATTTGTTCGGGATCTACGGGTCTTAGAGTTAGTCTATGGTTATAGTATCAATAGTAAAGATCAATCAAAATGATCTAATTATTGCCTCGTAGCCTGTCCATGTTACAGGATACTGGATTCAGGTTTGGCTTGCCAGAACTCACTTTTTTCACTGTTTTCCGGCAAAGCCAGTCAACTACAATGAAAATAAATCAATAATTTTTATTATTAAAATTGGCACTTAAATCGGTCAATTTTTGCTTCGAATTGAAATCATGTGAGCCAGTATGATTTTCATTTGCCGCACATAACTTTCAACACCCGTCACTTAATACACAGGTTTGTTTCGAATGAGACTGATATCACGGACTAATTACGGACATCGGACAGACGATTTATTCATGACGCACCTGGTCAAAATTTTCAGTGTATCAAGTTCCATGTATAATAGAATGCCATTACGAGAGCAGTACTAGCAAAATCAGCAACACTGCTTACAAGCTTGTTGAAAATTTGCTAACCCTGTGCATTTGTCACAAATGAGGCAGCTATTTTATGCCTGGGACAGACATACAACGTACAGTGTTGTACTCCTTTAGTCTAGTACGTGTTTTTGTGTACTGGATTAATGTATTTGACAGTTCGTACAACGGTCAGCGTTGTACGTCTGTCATAAGTATTAGACTGTTTAGAACTGTTTATGTTTGATAAATCGAAATATTATTGTTAGTTTTAGTGTAATTGTTGGTTTTTTATACACATGAGTCTGCTCACTGTACGACTTCGAGTAGAAGTGGTTCAACATGGGCTGGGAGCTATACAAACGACAGACCTACGTGTGGAAACCAACTGGCTTCATTGCGATTCATCAGCTTTGGACTACCGCTAGCAATCCTCTCCGAACTGTCCAACTCACTCGTCATCAGCGGTTACGTGTACTTTGTACTGTTTCCTCTGTTCATTCTGAGTGCAAACAATGCCACACCGAGTGTCCGTTTGGTAAGTGTTGCCACAGATGTACGATTCAAAACAGTTCTAACAATGTAACATTTCAGCAAAACTTTTTGGAACTGTTTTCCCTGAACCACCGTAACCATCGCTGAAGCTGGAGCATGCTGCGGGAAGCCGGCGACGCGTAACGATGGATGACGAAGGGGATCTATCGACACCGAGTGAAAAACTTCTCAGAAGACTGGTGAAGGCAAAGTACGACAGCGATTTCTAGCTCGACAAATTTCCCCTGGCAGTGCGACCATTCTACACGATGCCGAGCTCCCAATAACTCAAAGTACTCCAACTCGTACGACATGTTCATGCGAGGGGAAGAGATCCTGTCCGGTACGCAACGTATCCTTAATCCCGAGTATCAATGACACAACTGTTCTTTCTTCACGTAAGACTTACTTAAACATTTCGGTTTGGCGGTGTTCATCACTAGTGCTTTTTCACCAACACTATCACTAGCACCGTTAGCACGACGTCGACCCTCGTCAAGAAGTTTTCCTTTCACAAAGTCCACTGTGAGGTCTGCATCTGGCCGACTTTCCAGTGCCATGAAACAACAAATGGTATACCATTTCGAGGGTTAAATTAAGCGCAAACACCAACAATTTTCATCTGACTATAAATGCGTTTGATTTTACCATGCCTGCGATTAGATCAACCATGGTGCGGTTGATATCAATATGAGGTCGGTCAAATATACCAAAAATGTTGAAGGTTTTACCATAAACGCAAACAATTTGACTGAAATTTCATGGCAGTTTTGAAGGCAGGCATAGTCTGGTGAAATGGTAGTTTCTACTACACGGTAAATCTGAAGTATACAATTATGACTTCAAAATAGGCACTTTGCTTGAACACTGTAATTATTCATAAAATGCCTAAAAAGGTTTTACCCAAGAATACCTAAAGAGGTTATACGTCAAAAAGTGAATAAATGTTAAGCATTTTGCGGCTCTTGAAAAAGATTAGAAACTATGCATTTTTTAAATGTGATTGTGTGTAGGAACTTGTCAATTTATGAAAGATAAGGTGACATAAGAAACTCAGCGCCAACGTCTCAAAAGTTCGGATCTGCTTTTTTTGTAATCAACGACATTCCGTATCGATTTATCTCAAAAACCCGCATATGCAAATACAATACACCATAAGGTAGGAACATGTTTCTTCTTGCTGGGATTCGTGATTTGAAGGAGAAATTTTACATTTCCGAGAAAGCGGCGGTTATAGCAAGAATCAATGTGTAACTAGCGATTTGAAATTGGTTCACTGTTGTAGAACCCCTAGGTCCGAAGTATACCTTGCAGTCTGCACCTAGCAATAATTCTTGCGCTTTTCGGTACCTTCCGGTACTAGTATCTTGGTTGTTGTTTTGTTTCACTATGTTATTTTGACACAACATTTGAGAATGTGTTGGTGTGAGCTACGTTGTTAGGGGCGAATCATTGAGCTTGGGACCGAGCTTGGGACCGATGTGCTAGTACCATAGACTAACTCTAAGACCAGTAGGTCCCGAACAAATACGATTTTTTTCTTGGCTCAGTCAGTACTAGCACATCGGTCCCAGGTTCGGTCCCAAGCTTAATAATGCACCCCTAATAATGAACTCACACTAACACACTCTCAAATATTCTGTCAAAATAACACAGCAAATCAAAATAAAGGCGCAAATATGTATAGTTAGGTGCTGGCTTCAAGGTGTACTTCGGACCAAGGGGTTCTACAACAGTGAACCAATTTCAAATCGCTAGTTGCATATTGATTGTTGCTAGTACTGACTGAGCAAAGAAAAATATCGTATTTGTTCGGGATCTACGGGTCTTAGAGTTAGTCTATGGTTATAGTATCAATAGTAAAGATCAATCAAAATGATCTAATTATTGCCTCGTAGCCTGTCCATGTTACAGGATACTGGATTCAGGTTTGGCTTGCCAGAACTCACTTTTTTCACTGTTTTCCGGCAAAGCCAGTCAACTACAATGAAAATAAATCAATAATTTTTATTATTAAAATTGGCACTTAAATCGGTCAATTTTTGCTTCGAATTGAAATCATGTGAGCCAGTATGATTTTCATTTGCCGCACATAACTTTCAACACCCGTCACTTAATACACAGGTTTGTTTCGAATGAGACTGATATCACGGACTAATTACGGACATCGGACAGACGATTTATTCATGACGCACCTGGTCAAAATTTTCAGTGTATCAAGTTCCATGTATAATAGAATGCCATTACGAGAGCAGTACTAGCAAAATCAGCAACACTGCTTACAAGCTTGTTGAAAATTTGCTAACACTGTGCATTTGTCACAAGTGAGGCAGCCATTTTATGCCTGGGACAGACATACAACGTACAGTGTTGTCAACAATCAATGTGCAACTAGCGATTTGAAATTGGTTCACTGTTGTAGAACCCCTAGGTCCGAAGTATACCTTGCAGTCTGCACCTTGCAATAATTCTTGCGCTCTTCGGTACCTTCCGGTACTAGTATCTTGGTTGTTGTTTTGATTCACTATGTTATTTTGACACAACATTTGAGAATGTGTTGGTGTGAGCTACGTTGTTAGGGGCGAATCATTGAGCTTGGGACCGAGCTTGGGACCGATGTGCTAGTACTGACTGAGCCAAGAAAAATATCGTATCTGTTCGGGACCTACTGGTCTTAGAGTTAGTCTATGGTGTTGTACTCCTTTAGTCTAGTACGTGTTTTTGTGTACTGGATTAAAGTATTTGACAGTTCGTACAACGGTCAGCGTTGTACCAACAATCAATATGCAACTAGCGATTTGAAACCTTGCGCTGAACTGGCCGGCTTGACGTGCCGCAAGGGCTCAGTAGGGATCAAGACCCGAAGCTAAGAGTCAGTTCCTTTGTGGTTATATCACATTTATTAGCAGAGCAGCACATCGAAATTTTAGGTTCATTATATGCTTTATATCCCATGATTCCTTATATACTATACAATTTCAGATCATCCATGGATATCCCCTGTTTTGTAAAATAATTTTAAATCAATTTTTTTTCTCGTGGCTATGATACATTGTCTTAGCTTTCAGGTTCATGGTACAATTGCAGCAGGACCACAATCCGCAGACATTTAAATAAAAATGAAATTATTATCATTTTATATTATAACATCCATGCATTACATTTTGTATGCTTTTTTATAAGTCATTTTCAGCTTCGCATATATGCATCCTTGTCAGTTATAGCTCATCTAAACAACGTTATGTATTTGAAAAGATAGAAAGGTTTTTGATTTTTTTTTTATTTTTAAGAAAAAATCATATTTGAAAATTTCTACTTAAAAAAGGTCTTTCCTTCTTCATCAAAAATATATATTAATTTAAAACCTAGCAGTTTACAATCATTCATTTCCCATTTCACAGAAATAAAGTATCATTTATGGGTCCAGATGAACAAGAGCTATAGAAAAATACATCTTGTACCTACGCCTATTATGTTCTCTGACCATTATTGAGAAAACTAATTCTAATCTTAGTAGATCTTAATCCAATAGAAACTGCAACAGTGGAAGTCTTTCGATGAGTGGATGTTCAGCTTAGTTACGGATATATGTATTCTACTATAGTTTACTGGCCTGCTGGTATTATTATTTTATATTATAACGTCAGTTTATTATTTTATGTTATGATATTAAATGATGTGACATAATTGCATTTAAATTCATTTCATTAAAATCACTATTTCCGATGAGACTCACTACATAAATTATTGCAAGGAAACGGAACAGCACATCGAAATTTTAGGTTTACTATTCTATTGCTATATAATTTCAGATAATTCATAGGTATCCCAAGTTTTATGAGATAATTTAATATCAATTTTTTTTCTCCCAGCTACATTGTCTAACTTTCAGGTCCACAAATGGAAGTGTTATTATCATTCTTATATTCATAAACTATATTATTTGTCATTATAATATTCATTCACTATATTTTTATAATTATAATATTCATTCACAAGATTTTAAATATTACTATATGACACTGAATATATATTGGGAAAGGAGGGAGCATCAGGGTATCACTCAAGCTGGAATTGGACAATGGAGTGGTATGACAACCGGCGTCTAGGAGGGAACAAACAGTATCATTTTCTTTATCCTACCGATTCGATTGTGATGCTGTGAATTCTACTCCAACAGTTTCAGTGAGAGTGACGCGCCCTTCTTAACAAGCCATCCCGTAGAAAGCTTAATAAGTATTGCGAATTGGGTTATTCGATTTGTTGGATCGTATCGTTGGAAGGAGAATCTCATGTTCCCGCGGGTTTCGCGTAAGTGTCTCTGCTTACGGGTCCGCCCCACCGTTTTTGGCCCTTCATACAGCGTTACTGTGAATACAACCCGGCAACTCAATTTGATCTTGCTATTAAGTGGAGCTGCATACATGACAAGGTCTTAGAAGGGATGGTGGCTACCTTACATACATACATACATACCCAAAAACCCCCCCCATATAAAAACTTTCCTTTTCGTTTGTCCCCCCCACGCTGGGGGGGGCACCACAAAAAAACTTGTAGTTATGCCGTACCTGGGACTCGAAAACATCCGTAAAACTTCGATCACCCCAAGAGGCTTACGCCGGAAGGAAAATTTGTCCCACTAAAAGCATCGTTTTCAACATTTCGTTTGTGTTAAAATTTGTGTCCTATGCCCTTCGTGTTGATTCTAAATATATGTCCACGTAGTTCTAAGCGCACTGGAACATTGACTGTTTCGTACAAGTGAAATTGTCTACACACACAATAAATAAGCCAGCGGTATATCGTATGCGAGGGAACGAAAACTGATGCCAGCTGATCAACAAAACAATCGATAAAGACTTTAAAGTTATTCGGGAAGCGGTGAAAAATAATCGAAGGAGGGGATACTTAAAAATGAAACCTGAAACGAGGATTTTGTCAAGAGCTTAGAGTGAGGTTTATTTGAGATATTGAGAAATTTTTCTGAAATCGCGTTTTGTAAGTAATACAAAAGTTGATATAAGGACCTGAACGGAGCGATAAACCACATAATGTAGAAATGGATTGCATCGACAAGGTTCAAGTGTAGATGGTTTTGCGTAATGGTGATCTTCTAAGGCAACGGCGACCGTTGGCTGATGGAGAAGGTCGAAGTAAATTGCCACTGCGTTTTCCGAAATTTTTAACTAGTTCATTTGGGCTCACTCGCGTTAGCATTACGGAGACGATAATTCGTTGTTTTTCGGTAACATGAGTGACTTAATACTACTTTTAGTAAGACATGGACCGTTTACTCGTGGTTCATCCGAAGTTTAAAGGGATGAAATTTCTTGCGGATGGATCGTTGTGCGATATGGTCAGAGCTCTCTTTTGTGTTCGGCCGGTTGTGTTGACCATTGGGCGACGATGAGACTCCTTAAGATATCGGAACAAAACTTGATAGACAATAGACTTGATCAATCTCGACAACCAATTTGATCGTATCAGTCAAACTTTCGTGCAGCTTTCGTAGAAATTCGTAGTAATCCGCTGGGAATTGCGTCATTAAACCGAACGGTGCACTCGATTGGCAGTGCCAAACAGGATACATCCGGAGGTCGTTCAATCACTTACGTTTTCTAAATGTGTGATGATTAATCAAAATAAAACTTTGACATTCATTAAGAAATATACTCACCCTTCAAACAGACATATAGATTGTTGCTATTATCTGCAATAGAGAAAGTATCGTCATCTTAAATCTCCAACGCCTTCATACAGTTGGGTTGATAATAGCGAGTAATTTCTTCTAAACTTACCTCCATTTGTTTGTACCGTAAACATGTGATTGATCTCATAAGGTTCCCCACTGAAATTAAATCACCTTATGAATGAAAATAAAGGCATTAGCATAATGGTGAATGGACAAGGCAAGCTTAGTTTCATACTATACCTTTTGTCTTGTAGTACAGAGCTAAGTACGTTGTTGAAGTTACCGCATTCGAGTCGTAAGTCCTTATCATCAAAGAATAACAGGCATCCTTTATTTCCTTCTCACTGACCTGCGTGAAAATATCATCCGTAGTGTTATAGCTGATAATGCGTCATACCTTCGGTAATGGTTCTTCCGAATTGATAAAATCGATGCAATTGTTCCATTTCCGTCGATGCCGTTTGCATCAAATCGCCAACCGATATTTGTAAACAAAATCAGCTGACATAATAACTTACATGCACAATAAAACACGTCTACGCAATATCGAAAATATTCTAGTATATACGGCACTTTGACAGTACTAGAAGCCGGTTCTCTAGTACGATAGTGATCCATAATTTTTCAAATGTTTCTTCGGCACAACCAACAATCAATGTGCAACTAGCGATTTGAAATTTGTTCACTGTTGTAGAACCCCTAGGTCCGAAGTATACCTTGCAGTCTGCACCTTGCAATAATTCTTGCGCTTTTCGGTACCTTCCGGTACTAGTATCTTGGTTGTTGTTTTGATTCACTATGTTATTTTGACACAACATTTGAGAATGTGTTGGTGTGAGCTATGTTGTTAGGGGCGAATCATTGAGCTTGGGACCGATGTGCTAGTACTGACTGAGCCAAGAAAAATATCGTATTTGTTCGGGACCTACTGGTCTTAGAGTTAGTCTATGGCACAACTACGTCCTTCCCTTTTGGGTCCATGCTGATATGGTCCACACATAATTTTCAACGGAGCGAGAAATGTCATTCAAGTGTGTTTTCACTTTGCCCTATCCTATCCATCTTCGCACTTAAAACGAAATAAAAAACCGTGCGCGAA
Organism: Aedes koreicus; assembly: GCA_024533555.2. Taxonomy (NCBI): domain Eukaryota; kingdom Metazoa; phylum Arthropoda; class Insecta; order Diptera; family Culicidae; genus Aedes; species Aedes koreicus. The sequence continues at coordinate 27,751 of JAHHFK020000031.1, read as the reverse complement.
AAACAATTAGCTGCTTTATCGTTCTAGAAGAAGAAAAAACTGCAAAATGGAGAAGCAAAGTGAAGTTAACCGTTTGGTGGTTTAGGTACTTGGTTTGCCAGCGGAAGTCACTGAATTTTTTGAAGGTAATAAATTACTATAGATGTTCTTCTTTGCCATGTTAACGGTGTTTATTGTGAATATTTCAGATCTGCCGAGCATTTTTGCCATTCCCGCAGAAGAGCTGCTGAACGCGATACCTTCAAAAAGTGATGAAGTTTTTATGATGGTACAAATAAAACCTCTTTTATTCACACATTTCGTTTTATTACATGAAAAGTACAAAAAATCCAATACTAAAATTTTTATGAAAAAATAAAATCCATGCACCTTTTCACATAAAACGTATTAAAAAACTCATTTGATTTTTGCTAGGACAAGTTAATGCAATCCATGTACACTATAATTAATATATATTCAGCTCTTGCACTTAAATACTATATATTTATTGCGCATATGGTTAATTGACCACATTTAATACCCTCTTCTGGGATTTTGTACCTCGACGCTGGTGGGAGGGCCCAATCTCACGTTAATGATGCATTGGACATAGCTGATTTATGATAGTTGTCGCTAGGTCAAGTCATTGTATGACCTTCTACTCTAATGAATCATTCATGGGAGAGCCAAAGGTCCAGCCACACAAAGTAGTGATAATATCACACTCGCACCTCTTTCTATTCTTTCTTTCACCTCTTTCTAGCCGCGTCGTAGCACGCATGTATACAGGCACAAAAGTTGAGTGTGATATCAGCAGGTTGGGCCGCAAATCACTAAAAATTTAATCATAGATAGATTTATTCAATTTTGAAAACGTTTATTATTCAATGTGGGGTGGAAGTTTGAACAATGTCACAGAATTTCCTATGCAGCGGACTTCTAGACCGTGGCCATAAGTATTGTGGTTTTATGGAATGCGGAGGGCCCGTTTAGGCAAAGCCCGTATCGTACCGAATAACTGGAGTTTTTCATAGGTGGGTTTGATTGGAATGAAAGAGGTGTGCTATCGGTGGGCTTTGCCGCAATTTTCGCTTAAACGAGACTAGAAACAGTTTGCAGACGCCTGACATGAAGTAGTTAAGGGACACGACAGGAGGTGCACCTTTCCATAGCTGGGCATGGTATGAGCGTGGGGGAGCCTAAATTGTGAGTTTCGAGCCGAAAAATTGGCGGTATTTCGGCTGAAAGAAGCTGGTAAAGTGATAGAAAAAAAGGCAAGAAAAGAAAAGGGTGTTTGTGCGGGAAACCCATACAAGGAAAGCCAAAAAAGCGGCAAGCGATAGAGTGTAAGTGTGTTCCTTGAGCAAGAGGAAAGAAGAGAAAGTGTCGGCGTATCCGAAGTAGTAGTGGTGGCACTGCATGGTGAAAGAAATAGAAAGAGAGGCAAAAGAAAATAGTGGTAGAAGTGAGGAAAATAAAAGATATCAACAACTGATAGAAAGAGAGTGAGTGCCACAAAAGGCATCGGTACCTCGAAGCCCTCTAAGAGCAACCGTACCGGTAGACAAAGTTAAACCGTTTGATGCTTTGTCTGGTTCAACATGTTAGATTAGTTTCGTTTGTTTCGTAGAGCAACATTGAAACGTAGGTGCTGTTCTAATGGAACGTTGGATCGGCATAGATAAGTAAGTATGTTAGAAAATTCTATGATTTGCTCTTTAAAAATCTTTTGGCGGTGCTAGACAGCATTTAAATGATGATATGATGAAAGGGCAACGGCTGTGCTGGCAGTGGTGATTGTGTTGATATGATCGACTTGCTGGAGACCATTATCCTTATCACGTTATAGATTGTTGAAAGTCTGTTTGGGAATTCAAAGTCCATTATTAATGATATTTTTGAACATTGACTTGACAGTTACAACTGACTAGACCAGCATTAGAAAGGAAGTATGTGAGAAAATTCTATTGTACACTCTTTAGAAAGCATTTGGTAGCTCTGAAAAGGGCCGTGCGGTTTGAATGATGATACGGACACGGTCGTTCGAAATATGAATTTTATAGACAAGTACATACAAGGTTTCTTTAAAGAATATATAACTGCAGTATCCAAGTTGTTTGAGATGATAATTCTTCGGAAGCTAGTGCAGAGCTACGCGCACTATATTTCGCCGGATCAGCACGGATTTATTGCTAAACGTTCGACATCCACTAATTTGACGTGGACGAAAGAGGTGAACCTCTTTCTTGGTCAAGCAACTTGAAAACGGTAATCAAGTGGATGCTATTTACACGGATCTCTCCGCTGCGTTCGATAAAATGAACCACCAGATAGCAAAAGCCAAGTTTGATAAGCTAAGCATGAGCAACAACTTGCTTATCTGGCTGCGATCCTACCTAACCGATCGTAGTATGTCCGGCAGAATTGGTGATCACGTTTCGTCACCATTTAAAGTCTTGTCCGGCGTGCCTCAAGGCAGCCACCTTGGGCCGTTTTTGTTCCTGCTTTACATGAACGATGTCAATCTCATCCTCAAATGCCTAAAACTCTCATACGCCGATGATTTGAAGCTGTTCTACGCGATCAAGCATCCACTAGACGCCGTTTTTCTGCAACAACAGCTGGGGGCGTTCGCTGAATGGTGTCGCATCAATCGGATGACATTGAATGTGTCCAAGTACTCGGTGATTTCATTTGGCCGTAAACGTGAACTCTACTAATTCGGTTATGCTTTGGCAGGATTTAAGCTGCAGCGCGAAACGACGGTTAAGGACTTGGGGATTCTCATCGATTCCAAAGTGACCTTCAAAGACCACGTAGCATACGTCGTGTCTAAGGCATCATCGCAGTTAGGCTTCCTGTTCCGTTTTGCCAAAAAATTTAAGGATGTTTATTGCTTGAAATCGCTTTACTGCGCAATCGTTCGCCCTATTCTGGAATATTGTTCGGTTGTCTGGTCTCCATATTACCAGAATGAAATCCAGCGTGTTGAGGCCATCCAGCGGAAATTCATTCGATTTGCCCTACGTCATCTCAGGTGGAGAGACCCGTTCAATCTACCCAGCTATAGCAGTCGGTGCCAGCTCATCAACCTTCAACCACTTGATGGAAGGCGTAACGTGGCAAAAGCCTGTTTTATTGGCGATCTCCTGCAAGGGAACATTGATTGTTCTAGACTGCTCAGCATGTTGGACATCAACATAAGCCGCCGTAATCAACGCGCACATTCATTCCTGAGCCTTCCCACGGCAAGAACCAACTATGGGCTCCATGAGCCAATGCGCAGCATGAGTCGTCTTTTTAATAGTTGTTACTTTGTATTTTAATGTACATAGGGAAACAAATAAGTGTAGTTTTAGACGTATTTTTTGTTAATTTGATTAATTTTGTAGTTTTGTGATTTTAGTTTTAAGATGCCGGTCATTGGGGCTACTGTTTTACCTGTTGACTATAATAAACAATACACTGTATAAAAATCATTATGTTAATTTGTCATCAATTTAAACGATAATTTTTTTTGCAGGAATTCAATAAACCCTTAATAACTTCTCCAAATGTTTGAAAGTTGACATTAAACTCATGCTATTATATAAAATAGCTTCAAGATTTTTTCGCTCCGATTGCTCTGATACTTTGCAGCCATATTCTGCGACATTTCACTTTCTCTTTCAAACACTTTCTCAAAAAAAATTGATTCCTTTTGCAAGGTAGGGACTCTATCCTACGGACTAAAGCGAACACAAGCACTTACAAACACTGATTGGATTTTGAAGAAAACATTACCAACATTGAACAACTTGTTATCATAAAATTATGTCTGTAATAGGGAAATCATGACATGCCAGCAACCAGCGGACTGCGATTGCAAAAGGCAAATAAACTTTAAGCGACCCTGAATTATTTTCTATACCGAAACATGATTTTAAGAAATATTTGGTATTTATTGAACAGAAATTGTGCGAAATTCAGAATCGGCCAGGATTTACGAATTAGATAGGTGTCATGCGGACACAATGAACAAACTCTTATAATAATTCAGTATAACACTCTTTCATTCCGCATCGAACGCTGAAGAGCTTCGGTTGTTTTTATTTCTGCACTCAGCACTACCTCTATCGTTTGTTTTTTCAACCCGCTGAAAACCACGTGGTATCTGTAGTGCATCGGAAAATTAGTGCACTGTTTGAACCGCCAATATCCAGCCGAGCGTTCCTTTAGGGAAGCAGACATTCCCGGCCGAGCCCGACGGATGATCTGTCTAGCCAGTACCATCGTTAAACTGAGAGGAAAAAGTGTAACCCCATAAGCATCATCGCAGCAAGGAAGGTCATCGCTCCATCCACTGCCGGTCAGCAATCGGTGCTTTGTTTGCGAACAACAGCAGAAGGTGCTATACCGGCAAACGGCAAGTAGCACATTTGTTTTTTTGTTCCCTCATCTGCTAGTGTGTTGTGTATCTCTCTCTTTTATAGTAAATCGTTCTGCATAGGGTGGTCCAAAAAAAATCATCTGATTTTTATTTTGTTTTATTTAATTTTTTTTTTGTCCCCTAATTTTTTTTTTTATTCATGGATGATTCTATGGGAGGCGACATGCCTCCCAAAGATGTTTTTAGAGCGCGCTGTTATCAGCCGTCTTCTGCCTCTCCTTGGGTTGTCTACTTTCGGCAGAAAATGAAAGCCCTAGACTTTTTGGGCATGAAAAGAAATTTGACGCGTCGTTATCCGGGCACCGAATTCCATCAGGTCAACCGAAACAAACTGCGTGTTACTGCACCTACGTATAAAATTGCAAATGAAATAGCTAGTGACGAAGGTTATAATGCCGAGTACTACGTCTACATCCCATCTCGAGATGTGGAGATAGATGGTGTGGTTTCTGCAGCGAGCCTGACGTGTGAAGACGTTATGGAAGGTAAGGGGCGACTTCCAAATTCTGCTTCGTCTACCATTGAAATCCTGGAATGCAAACAATTGCATGCAGGATCAATGGTAGATGGAAAAAAGACGTATTCACCATCGGACTCGCTACAAGTGACCTTCGACGGATCAATTCTCCCAAAATTTGTTGAAATTTATAAGGTTTTTTTCCCAGTGCGCCTTTTTGTACCAAGGGTATTTAATTGTACCAAGTACAAACAGTTGGGTCATACGGCTACTTTTTGCGTCAACAAGCCCCGTTGTGGCAAATGCGGCCAAAAGCATCTTGAGGATGCTTGCCAACAGGAAGCAACAAAGTGAGCTTACTGTGGCAAAGAGCCTCTCTACGATTTGCAGAACTGCCCCGTGTATAAGAAGCGCAGTGGTAACGTGAGACGTTCCATACAAGAACGCTCCAAGCAGACGTATGCAGAAGTCGTAAAACGGAGCGTTTGCATCGTCTGTATCAGCCGCTCAAAATGAAAATCCTTTTTTGATTTTGTCTTCCGATGAACTGGACTCTGACGAAGCCGATGAGAGTGGATTTCCGGAGGTACACGCCCCCGGTAAAAGAAAGCCTACTAGTTCTCCGGGTGTGCGCCGGAAACTTATTAGACCCACTCTCAAAAGCTTGCAAAAAATTGGAGGTAGCGGGGGTCAATTTAAAAAACCGAATAAACCAGTAATAGCTGATGCATCCGTTCCTAGCTGTAGCTAAACCAACCCGCTGCTACCTAATAACAGTAACCGTAAGAGGTCACCAAAACCAAAAACTACGTCTTCTCGCAATTCTAAGAATATCCCGTCCAAGCGAGGTAAGATTAATTTTAGGGACATTGTGGATAACATTTTAAATGCTCTTGGCCTTTCGGATGCTTCACCGCTCCGAGGAATTATTGACCTGCTTATTCCTATAGTTTGAAACTACTTCAAGCAATTGACTGTATCAATATCACTTCATATCTTTCGATGAATAATTCGTCGAGTGAGGATCGAGATATGATCACCGTATTACAATGGAACTGTAGTAGTCTAATACCTAAATTAGACTCGTTCAAGTATTTGATTCACAATTCTGATTGTGATATATTTGCTCTCTGTGAAACATGGCTTTCATCCGAAGATGAATTAAACTTCCACTATTTTAATATTATTCACCTGGACCAAGATGATTCATATGGTGGCGTACTCCTGGGGATCAAAAAGTGCTACCCCTTCTATAAAATCTCACTCCCAATAATCTCAGGCATTGAAATCGTCGCTTACCAAATAAATGTAAAGAATAAAGATCTTTGCATAGCTTCCGTCTATGTCCCTCCGAGGGCATCAATAAACCGCCGTCAACTTTGGAGTTCAATCACATTACTTCCATCTCCAGTTCTTATTCTGGGCGATCTGAACTCCCACGGTACTGCTTGGGGCGAACAATACGATGACAATAGAGTGGGTATTTTCTATGACTTATGCGACGATTTCAACTTGACCATCTTAAACACTGGGGAAGCGACACAAATAGCAAAACCTCCTGCCAGGGAGAGTCGACTTGACATATCTTTGTGCTCTAACTCACTATCATTAGATTGTCTGTGGAAGGTAATCAATGATCCCTATGGTAGTGATCACTTACCAATTTGTTGTAAGGCCGTTTGGCAACCCTGATCCCGGCCATGGAACCCATGAGAACCTAAATGACATCAACAAACGTTGACAGATCTCATGTCAGGGAGTAAGATCAGAAAGAGTAGGAAAACATTCTCAACAAATTAAACAAAGAGACCACGTTTACATCTTGTTAAAATTAAATTAAATTGGTTACCTAGTGATTAATTCTACTTATACCTATACTTAAATCAAACGTAAGCTACATAATATGGGCCTGTAGCGATTGTTTACCAATCAGCGTTAGCAGTCAGTCATCCGTAAATAAGTCGCTGGCACAGCAGCGGTTGGAGAAGGAACAACAAATCCGCCGTAACCGTCTTCTGAAAGAGAAAGCTCTTGAAAAGGAGCAAATTGAGCGAGAGAAAAAACAGATTGCAGAAGAAGAAGAGATAGAGATGACTTTCCACCTGGAAAAGTTTGCTTTGCTAGAAGAGCAGGAAGCAGAAGAAGAAAAAAGCGTTGCAAGCAATAGTCACTGTCGAGTTGGTCGGGAAAAAATTGTCGAATGGATGAGGAATGACGGATCCGAGCCTAAAGTGAGTACACCAAATGTAACAAGTAAGGCGCTAAATCCGGAAAACACTCTTCAGAGCAAACAATCTCACGCCAGAAATGTAGTTTCGTCTCGTTCAGTTGTCAGCCAACCAGCGACACTTCAAATGCATGCTGATGCTAGTAACCGTTTTCACTGGCAAAACGCCGCATCCGCTCCGGTAAATCAAAATCTCATGCCATATGAACCATCAATAACATATTCGCGCCAACAATCACGCGTAAGGATCGCCCCACCAACAGTACTTCCAATTCCACCCTCAAACGCGACGGATGATGTCGCTAGCCTTACTGTTCCACCAATGCCTTTCGAGTACGTTTCTTCAGATGTGGAAATTGACCTTCCATTCCACGTTAGACCTGGTGTTAGTAGAGTCAGGCGAGTACAAACACCAGTGCGAATATCACAACCAACACATACTGGTAATCACGGTCCATTTTCGTCGCACATGCAGCGACCAAATATCCGAGTTGGTAAAACCTCGGACATGCTTAATGACGCTTCAACGCCGAGGCAGGGACCCTCGTCAGTGCAAATTGCTGCTCGTCGAGTTATGTCCCGTGATCTCATAAGCCAGTACAACATCACCACGGAGACTTGTGGGTTCAGTGACGCCGAAAACCTTGTCAGACTACAACGATGTCTGAAAGGACATGCTAGAGATGCAGTCCGCAGCAGAATGCTTCTTCTCGAATCAGTCCCACGGGTAATAGAAACACTCAAGATGCTCTACGGGCGACCTGGACTTCTGATCACAACCTTGTTGAATAGAGTGCGCTCTGCTTCCGCACCGAAAATGGAACGCCTTGAGACGCTGATCGAATTCGGAATGGAATTACAAGGGCTATGTGATCATCTACTTGCAGCCGGTGAAATTGCACATCTAAACAATCCATCATTGTTGCAAGAGCTCGAAGATAAACTTCCAGCACAACTAAAGCTTCAATGGGCGATGCACAAACAAACAGTAACAGCGGTGACACTGCAGACATTTTCATCGTATATGTCACAAATGGATACTGCGGCAAGTCAAGTGACTAAACTAGTGAATTTCTCGGGTGATCGTCTGGTTGGTGATCACAGGAAAAGTAGAAATCCAAAGGAGAAAGCACAGCTGTATACGCATACCTCGAACAGTGAAGATAGTGCATCTGGTCGCAGCTCAAATCCTGCATCTACAAACCGGAATTGCGCAGTATGCAATCAATCGGATCATCGAGTGAAAGATTGTAAAACGTTTTCGGAACTTAGCATTGATCATCGTTGGCGTAGTATTCACAGCTTAAAGCTATGCCGGACCTGTCTAAACCCACACGGAAGGAACCGATGTCGATTACCGACAAAATGTGGTATTGATGGGTGTGAATTAAAGCACCATCCGTTGCTGCACTCCCGAAATGAAAATAAAGTTAAGCCAATAACAGACGAAAATCATTCGCATCGAGATCAAGATTCAAAAACGTTGTTCAGAGTTGTTCCTGTTACTCTAAAAGGGAGAAGTGGATGTGTTAGTACGTTCGCCTTCTTGGACGATGGTTCCTCCCTAACGTTGGTAGAAAAATCGATTGCTAAGCAATTGGGTGAATCAGGGCCAACAGGAGCTTTGTACTTAAATAGGACAAGCAATGTTACCCGCTGTGAGGCAGAATCCCAAGTTTCAAGTGAAAAATGCTTTCAAATTAAATCTGCTAGAACTGTGTCGGAGCTCAACCTTCCAATACAATCCATGAACCCAGAAAAGCTCTCTCAACAATTCGTCCACCTCAAAGGACTACCGATAACTAGATACCAAAACGCGGTGCCACGCGTGCTCATAGGCTTAGACCAACTGAATTTATCGGTGCCGTTGAAATGCCGAGAAGGATGCAAAGGAGAACCAGTAGCTACAAAAACGCGTCTTGGATGGAGCGTTTACGGCGGAAGTAATAATGCGAAGTCCGTAGGGGTCAGTTGTCATATTTCGGAAATCCAACCAGGAAAGGATCTTCACGAGTTGGTTAAGCGGTACTTCGATCAAGAAGATGTTGGAGCTAAATCGAATGTGAAATTAGCGTCAGCAGACGCGACGAGAGCAAAGAAAATTCTGGAAGAAACCACGGTTCGTGTCGGCTTCTCTGGAGATACGACCATTTCGAGTTCCCAGAAAGCTACCACATGGCACTACGTCGTTTGGAGTGCCTGGAACGTAGAATGTCCCGTGAACCCGCACTAAAGGAGAACGTCCTTCAACAGATTGAAGATTATCAGGCGAAAGGCTATGCTCATCGTGCAACTGAGAATGAATTGGTTAATGCTGATCCACGCAGAACATGGTACTTACCACTCGGAGTTGTGACCAATCCCAAGAAACCCGGCAAAGTCCGATTGATTTGGGATGCTGCCAAAGTGGAAGGCATCTCTCTCAACATGCTGCTTTTCAAAGGACCAGACTTGCTGACTTGCCTACCAGGCATTCTTTGTCGCTTTCGAGAGAAGCCTGTGGGGATTAGTGGTGACATTCGTGAAATGTTTCACCAGATCCGTATACGGGCAGAAGACCGTCCCGCTCAAAGCTTTCTAATGCGAAAAGAATCTAACCAGAAACCAGATGTATATTTCATGGATGTAGCCACATTTGGCTCTAGCTGTTCACCGTGTAGCGCGCAATACATCAAGAACCGAAATGCCGAAGAGTTTATGGTCGACAATCCCAGGGCAGCGGAGGCTATAATCAAGTGCCACTACGTGGATGACTACCTGGATAGCTTTGACACCATTGAGGAAGCGCAACGAGTGGCTGCCGAAGTAAGAATGATTCACGCAAAGGGTGGGTTTGGAATTCGTTGTTGGCGCTCCAACTCTAACGATGTGCTAAGCCATCTGGGCGTAACGTTAGCTCCGGTAATGAAGGACTTGGACTTGAATAAAAACGAGGGAGTGGAAAGAGTCCTTGGTATGCTATGGCTCACAAAAGAGGATGTTCTGAGTTTCTCCTCACACATGCAAAAAGATATCGTTGCGATCATAGAAGATGTCCAACGACCAACCAAGCGTCAAGTTCTTCGATGTGTCATGTCCTTATATGACCCCCTTGGATTGTTGGTCATATACACAGTACACGGAAAGATACTTATGCAATGGATCTGGCGCTCAGGATCGGATTGGGACGAAAACATCGGAGAGGTAGAATTCAATCGTTGGCTGCAATGGATCAAAATAATGAATCAGGTCGGTAATATACGCATACCTCGTTGCTATATCGGACGAACTACTTCCACTTCACTGCGTTCCATCGAGCTACATGTATTTGTAGATGCCAGTGAAGAAGCATACAGCGCTGCAGCTTACTTCCGTTTTACTCTCGTTGACGGCACTATTATTTGCAAACTCGTCTCGGCGAAGACGAAAGTGGCACCTCTCAAACCACTATCCATACCACGTTTGGAACTACAAGCAGCCGTTATCGGCGCTCGACTTGCATCGTTCGTCAAAGATAACCATACGCTATCCGTAGAGAAGCGAATATTCTGGTCGGATTCTAGCACCGTCTTAGCCTGGATTCGGTCAGACGCCCGACGTTACCGGCAATACGTTGCGTGTCGCATTGGTGAGATTCTCACGCTGTCGGAAAATTTGCGAGTAGAGGTGGGTGCCTACCAAAATGAACACCGCCGACGAGGCAACGGAGTGGTTGCAACGGGCCTTGTTTACCGTCGGAAGGTAAGGGGTTTCGAGGCCCCAAGTTTCTATACCAACCTGAACAGCAGTGGCCACAACAAAATTTCAAGCAAGAAGGATATATAGAAGAGGAGCTACGGCCGTGTTTGGTACATGATGCCTCGGTATTCGAGCCTATAGTAAAGTTTGAACAGTAGCCTACACTCTACGTTTCATAAAAAATACTCGCAGCATAAAAGAACAGCGAGATATCACACCATTGGATTCCGATGAAATTCAGAAAGCAGAAAATATTCTCTGCCGTTGTTGTCAACAAGAGTCCTATCCGGACGAGATCGGTCAGCTGAAAGCGGGTAAGAAAAATGTTGAGAAATCATCGCCAATTTATAAACTGTCTCCCCCCCCCCCCCCCCCCCCCCCCCCCCCCCCCCCCCCCCCCCCCCTTCCCCCCCACCCCCACCCCCCCCCCCCCCCCCCCCCCCCCCCCCCCCCTTCCCTTTCCCCACTCCCCCCCCCCCCCCCCCCCCTCCCCAACCCTTCCCCCTTGAAAGTATATACACCCAAAATACTGGCATGGTGCAGGTTTTGATCGTAGTACAAAAAGACATTTTTTGCTTGCTTTTCTGGCAACAGAAAATAGCTTAGAAATAAACCTTTCCATCAAATAAATTAATTTGCTATAAAGCGCTCATATACACATACACAATAACATTCTTTTTATCGTTTATCTTAGGTTTACACTGTTGAATGCCGTGTATGACATAAGTATGTGTGCAAACAGAAAACGAAAAAAAAAACAGAATAGTAAACAGCAGAAACCATCAGAGAAAAATTGATTCTTAATTATGATGAAATTTTGTCTATTTAGGTAAGTTCATACCTAGATTTGTCTGAATTTTGAAGTTCGCCACGAAAAAGAAATCTTTTTGGTTTCAAGTTTTGTCGGAAAACTTCTCAGTCAAATTAATTCGGAAGAAATCAGCGATTGGAGTATTTGTTTGTTAGCAGATTTATTTCACTTCAAAACAACATTCCGAAACTGATTTCACCGTCGTTTTTTATATGCCGGAAAAATTGTGCTGTGTTCTGAATGAAGTGAGCAATTTATAAGTGAATGTTAATTTTTTGGACTAAAATGTCATTTGTGAGATCATGTAATTCCTGACGAATTTATCATCATGAACTACGTTGGAAAATGTGTACATAAAGACGTTTGTTGATACGTGGTGTGACATAATGAGCACCCCAGGTGAGCAGGTGGTACAAAATGAGTAAAATTAATATCAAGAAATTTTATTTTATGTTTTTATTGACGTTACTTTCAGCCTCCTCATGGGCTGGTTGGTCACCGTAAAGTGTTTCATGACAATTAAATGTCGTTTTAACACTAGGTCAAACCATACCATACAGGTAGTTTTTGAAATAGGAGCCCAAGAAGCTGAAAAGCAAGGAGCTTGCTAACTAGAATAAAATAGCAGAGAGCAGCGCAATTCAGCAGGCCAGCAGTCTAAATAGTTGCGTTCTGCTGTTGCGCGTTAGTCTTCATGTTGCTATAATCTTAGTTTTATCTTTCTTTGAGAAAAATTGTTTTGTTTTCATTATCTTGACGGAACATCAAGTTGAATTCTCATTTTGCTATCAGCAGGGAAAAAAATGTACAGCAAATTGACTTTTACATTTATATAAAACATTCATAAACATTAAGCCTTAAAAGCTATCAAAAAGTATGTTTATTAAAAGAATATTGTAATACAATCAAAATGTCTTACATTTAATACCGTAGTCCTACGTAATCATTTCGAACAACCCAATGGGGCTGTACCTTGCAGTTGATGGGTAGACGGTTTTCTTTTACAACATACATATTCATTATTTGCACATTCACTTTAAATGACCTATGATGCGCTTTTCTTTTAGAAATTCACGCACCATCCATACAAGAAAAAAAAAGAAACATACAACTGAAAAGTTTTCATTTTGCCGTCAGGAACCATATTTCCTTCAAAAGTTTATAAATATTAAGGTGGGCTATCTAATTATGATTCTTGTTTTACTCCATGTGAGAAGTTGACGTTAACAATGTTTTGAAGAAAACAAACTCATATCAACATAAGCCTTTGATAGTGGGAGTTTGTTAGCAATTTCTAGCTATTCGCACCAGGGAGCTCGTTGGTAACTAAAACCATTCATGAGACAACCGCGCCGTAGTGGTCTCACGCCAAAGTCACTAGTTAAAATATCACCCCGGATACCAAAAAGGTGTTTGAATAGCTACGATAGGAGATGAACCAGTCCAAAGCTGAAAATGTAGATAATTAAAAAAAAACCATCCATTCAATTCAAAACGGCAGCAGGGTAAATGCACCCTTCTTTTCCAGACGGGTCTTAAGTTTCTTCAAGATTGTATAGCAGAGCTTCGCTCCGAAATCTTGTAGGTAGTTTTGACGGGTTTAAATTTCATTTTGACGAGTTCTAATTTAATTTTGAAGAAACTTAATTTCGTTTTGACAGGTCTTAATTTCGTTTTGAAATTCAGAAACTTAAAACCCGTCAAAACTATACAATCTTGAAGAAACTTAAGACTCGTCAAAACACCCGGCAAGCGCTAACCAGAAGGTTAATACCTCCGATTGCATTATACCGGGCAAACGCATCTAAGGGGCATTTTTCCAAAGTTTAAAGAGCATTTCCCCAAAAAGAAGGGTGCATTTACCCTTTGCCATTCAAAACTTCTTTTAGTTAAGATCTTTGAACATCCTTGAAAATATTTTGCAGAAATTTTTTCGCAGGTTTGAAGGGAGATATCCCTTGTCTTACACCATCCGTTCAACTCAATACTTCCCTCAAATTTATTTTAAACACGTTTTGCCGGAAAAACTTACTGAAACAATAATGACACACTAATTACGCTGAAGGATCTGAGACCTTTCTTCCAGGTAGTGCTTGGATAACTAATTCAATAAACTCAATACCTCTTTTAGCTAAGAGCCTTGAAACTCTTTGAACATGTTTTGCTAAATTAGTTTAGTAGATTTGAAGGGAGATATTTCAGGGGGTTAGACTTATCTTATCTTACACCATCTGTTGTGATTATTACCAAGGTAACCACTGATTCCTTAAGCGAACCTCCGAAGAAGTTGCTACTGAACTGAAAAAGTTGTTTATTTAATTACATCAGATATAAACAAGGTTCAAATCACAATGAATAAAATGTTTATCCTTCGATAGTCATCGGAGGGCATGTCAAATTTACCCCACTGCGAAAATGATTGCTCTTAAAAACTGACGCTACACCATCCAGTCAACTCAGTGCTTCTTTTAGCTTAAACGTTTTGCAGAAAAATAAACCTATTATAAATAATAAAATAAAACCAGTAGTGGAACTCATTTCAGGTAGTTATTGGATAACTAAAACCATTCAATAAACTAAATACTTCTTTCAGCGAAGATCCTTGAACCTCCTTGAACATGTTTTTCAAAAATAATTTTCTAGATTCAAGCCTAAGGGGTCCCAAAAGAAAAACGGCTGTATAAAATCACAAACCTAATAAAAGTGTGCACTGTCATTGGCAAATTTGTTACATATAAACTTTTCTATCTGAGAAAAATAAAAAAAAAACATATGAATTAAAAGCCTAACTGAATATCAAGAAGTTCAGAAGGAAAAAATAAATGCCTTATTAATAGTGTAAAGCTTTGTTTTAGAATATGGTACATATGCATTCATATTATTAAATTCTCAGTTTACTTTAAATACTTTAAATATTTTTAATTCTTTCTGGGATGTTCTAGGTTATCCAAATGTACTTGAGTTCAGAACTTCAGAACTAAAGTTGTAACAGTAGCTTTTAGGTGTATATAAGGTTACGATATGTATTCAAACATATTGAATGAACCTTTTGAAAGGTCAACAGTCAATATTAGAGAATTTTGTGATGTTCTATGTCCTCCGAACTGTTCTTGAGTTCTGAACTTAAGATCTACAGTAGGAACTATAGCTTTTTAGACTATACAACGTTACGCTACGTATTCAACCATATTCAGTGAATATTTTCGAAGATAAAAAAAATCATATAAACTGAGATGATCTAGGTCATTCAAACTGTCCTTGAGTTCAGAACAAAAGATCTGCAGTTGTAACAGTAGTTTTTTGGACTATACATGTATTCAAACATATTCAATAAATCTTCTGAAAGGTCAACAGTTAATATTTTATAAGTTTGTGGTACTCTAGGTAATCCAAACTGTCAAGAAATTTAGAACTTGAAATCTACGGTAGTAACAGTAGGCTTTTGGGCTATACAAAGTGACGTAACGTTTTCAAGCATATTCAGTGAATATTTTGGAACGTAAAGATACATAAGAAAATAATCTTGGGATGGTCTTTTTTTTTAACGGGATGGAAAATCTGCTCACAGACCCTAAAGAACTCAGGGTGTGGGGATGAGGGTGCCGACTCCTCGACCCACTAAAAACCCACCCGTGCCTCTAGCCTTGGAATCCCCCCCCCCCCCCCCGGGACCACCTTTCAGTATTACTTCGGGGAGGGGGCTATTGTGCATTTAGCACCCGCTTATGTCTAACTACTTAGGGCTTTGGTAGTTAGTTAGTCTCTCTGGCCTGTCGCTGGTCGTTTCGCCACTTGTCTTGTAGCTCTAAGACAATATGGGAGGCCGCCGTTTTTACCGCATCCCAAATGTCCTGTTCTTGACACATTCTCTGGACAAGATTGTCCGGTGTCGTGTCCCAACCGCTCACGGCCATCATGCCGTTCCTCGCGTCGTTGAAGCGAGGGCAGACGAAGAACACATATTCCGCCGTTTCGTCCGCTTCCGCGCATACGGGGCACGCTGAGGACTCTGTGTGCCCGTACTTATGCAGATACTGTCTGAAGCCGCCATGACCCGACAGTATATGTGTCACGTGGAAGGTTACTTCCCCATGACGCCGCTTAACCCATCCAGATATTTCTGGAACTAGTCGGTGGGTCCAGCGACCTTTGGTGGAATTATTCCACTCCCTCTGCCACCTGGCCATCGATGTAGCTCTGGTGATCCTACGGATTCCTCTTGTGCCCCTTTGTTCAAAGCTTTCCGCGTCCTCTTTTATTGTGATGCCAATAGGCATCATCCCCGCTAAAACGCATACCGCGTCGCGTGACACTGTGCGATATGCGCTGACCACTCTCAGGCACATTAGCCTGTGGGTACTTTCGAGCTTACTGAGGTAGCTCTTAGTACTCAGGGCGGTGACCCATGCCGGCCCACCGTACCTCATTATCGACAAGGCGACGCTTGCCAGGAGCCTGCGCTTGCTCCCCTGTGCCGCTGAGCTGTTCGACTTCATGCGAGATAATGCCGATATAGCCGTGGAGGCTTTCTTGCATGCGTAGTCGACGTGGCTTGTAAATGACAGCTTGTCGTCGATCATGATTCCTAGATACCTAAATGCCCTCTTCGATTCGATTGAGCAGTTACCTGCACTAATCGTCGCATGTTGCTCCGACTTTCGGTTATTGACGACCGTGACATCAGTCTTGTGGTGTGCTAGCTCCAGATTCCTGGAACTCATCCATCCCTCCACAATGCCAATGGAGTGCGAGGCCGTTAGTTCTACCTCTTCGATGGATTCACCACATATCTCAAGGGTGATGTCGTCTGCGAACCCGACGATCTTCACCCCGTTCGGAAATTCAAGCCGTAGTACCTCGTCGTACATCATGTTCCACAGCATCGGGCCCAGGATCGAACCTTGCGGGACGCCTGCGGTGATCTGAACACGTTTCTGGCCTGCCTCGGTGTTGTACACCAGCACGCAATTCTGGAAATAGCTTCCCAGAACCTTGTACAGGTATACTGGCACGTGAAAACGTTGGAGCGAGTTAGCGATAGCTACCCAACTGGCGCTATTGAATGCATTATGCACGTCTAGGGTGACCACCGCACAGTAGCGGACACCTCGCCTCTTTCGCTGGATTGCCACTTCAGCCGTTTTGGTTACGGACAGAATTGCATCCACTGTCGACTTTCCTTTACGAAAGCCGAACTGATTTTTAGACAGACCGTCTAAGCCCTCCGAGTACTTGGTTAATCTGTTAAGGATAACCCTTTCGAGCACTTTACCTGCTGTATCCAACAGGCATATTGGTCTACTTGCCGATGGGTCTCCGGGTGGCTTCCCTGCCTTTGGTAGCAGTACTAAGGTCTGGATTTTCCAGGCTTCCGGGAAGACGCCCTCGTGCAGACATCTTTGCATCGCCGCCCTGAACATTTCGGGCGCCAGTGAGATAGCCGTCTTGATGGCCAGATTCGGTATACCGTCAGGTCCTGGCGCTTTGTTTAACTTCAACGATTTGCCTATCGCAATAATTTCCTCAATCGTGACGGTCGCTTCGTTCCTTTCGTCCGCGGTGCCATCGTGGGGCAGTTCAGCCATCATAGGGGCCCAGGGACTCTGGTCGTGACTCGGGAAGAGTCCCTTGATGATGGCCTGTAGTAGCTCCGGTGATTGCTCAGTTGGAGCTGTCGTGCCCTTGGTTTTTGCCATTACCACCCGATAGGCGTCACCCCATGGGTTCGCGTTGGCTTTCGAACACAGACCCTCAAAGTAGGCTCGTCTGCTGGCCTTTATCTCTTTCTTAAGCGCAGCCTTAGCGGTGGCTAGCACCGCGCAGCGCTCCGATCTTTCCGGGTCCGATCGCGCTCTTTGCATCCTCCTTCTAGCTTGGTGGCAAGATCTCCGGAGGTCTACGATCGTCTCTGTCCACCAAGAAACCGGCAACCTTCTATCCCTAGGTTTGACCTTCCTGGGCATGGTTGCGTCGGACACTCGTGTGAGAATTAATACGAGTTGATCCCCTCGAGGATTTTGGATATCGCTCAATCTCTGTTCCCGCTCTAGCGCCTCTTTAAATACTTCGTTATCGAAGTACGACGTCCTCGATCTGCGGACCAGGTCTACGTTGAGCCTGGCCAGGGCCTCCAGCAGGATCTGGCACCTTGGGTTGGTGAGGCGACTGCCCCATTCTAACGCCCAAGCGTTAAAGTCACCCGCTACTGCCAACGGGCTACGGCCAGTTAGCTCCGTTGTCATTCTATCTACCATTTGCGAGATCTGGTCTGCCGACCATCTCGGTGGCGCATAGCAGCTGCAGATAAACACTCCGTTCACCTTTGCGACCGTGAAACCCTCGTTTGAGGTGGACACTACCTCCTGGACTGGGAACTTGCCCGTCATCCATATTGCCGCCTTCTTGGACCTATCCGCAACCCAATTTCCATGACCGGCAGGGATACGGTATGGGTCGGATATTATTGCAATATCCGTTCCCGACTCGCGAACTGCCTAACACAACAGTAGCTGGGCCGCCTCACAGTGGTTTAGGTTCAGTTGTGTTACCCGCACTGTGTTTTGTCGTTAGATCTACCCTTGGAACCCCCCGTGACGTGCTTGTCATCTGGTTTCCCAGAGCACGTCATGCATTTGGGGGGCTCCTTGCAGTCCCGAGCCTTATGGCCTTTTCCTCCGCACCTTCGGCAAAGATCGCTCCTAACGGGGCCTTTGCAATCCCACGACATGTGTCCGCTCTCGAGGCACTTAAAACAAGCCTTTGGCGGCTGGTGCAAACTCAGTGGGCAGACAGACCACCCCACTTTGAGTTTTTCCGCTTTTAGGATAGAGTCTGCGGCTGTAACCGGCAGACGAATTGTTGCCACTTGGGTTCCAAATGGACCCTTTCGCAGCCGTATGGCTGTCGTGGCAACCTCTATCCCACACTGGGTCATAATAGCCGTGGAAATTTCGCCAGCATTCGTGATCTCATCCAAGTTTTTGCACTGGAGAGTCACTAACGTGGCCAAGGCACGCAACTCCACTCCCGCTTTTAGGGCCTGTTCGGCCAACTTCTTATACGCTGAGCCCTTCAGCTTGGTGTCCTTCTTGAGCTCGAGGATCATTTCGCCTGTGCGAGTACGGCGGATACTTCGCACGTCAGTGCGTCTCCGCGCATCGCCTTGAGGACCTCGGAGTACTTAGACTCGTCGGTCTTAACGATGAGGGCCTCGCCGCGGTTACGCTTTCGAGCTAGGCTTCTATGCTCTTTTTCTTTTTTAGATCTGTTTCCCTTTTTTCGGACCTTGGTCCAACTGTTTTCGCTACCTCTGGAAGGGTCGTCACTCGTACCTCTCCGGTTATCCCGTCCGCTGCTGGGACCGGCCTTGTCGCTTGTACCGCTCTTAGTCCTTGGTGTGTCACGTGCCATCGAGGTGGCGTTGGCGCTTTTGGCACCTTTATCGCTCTTACCACCTTTGCCACCATTGCCTCTTTTTCCGCTCTTGGTGCAGGGGTCGCTCACTTCACGCCCCGCAGGACGTGCAGTTGGACCCTCCAGTCCCGACACCATGCTCGCAAAGGTCTCTGAGCCCATGGGGCCGTCAGATACCAACCGCATCTTTGAGCCACCGGGTGCGGTATCCCCTGGCGACTGCCTTGCCCGCTTCGACGTCCCTGCTACCACTTTGGTACTTTGTACTTTGGTCGGCTAGAAGCTTAGCCTCTAATTCGTCTCTCTCACGACATGCCGCCTGAACGGACCTACGAAGCTGCAGTAAGCTATGTTTAAGGTCCTTGCTGATGTTGTTGCGAGACTTATCGATTATTGCGTTCAGCTGTTCAGCGACTACCAACACTTTTGGAAGCGTATCATGCTTCCTCTCCATGGCCCGCATGAGCCAGGGCCCATCTATGGCCTCTCCCGTTGTTCCGAGGATCCCTGCATCCGAGGCTGTCACGCTTCCGCATGTGTCGGATGCGCCGCCGGATCCTGCCTTCCTACCAGGCGGGGATCTCGTAAGTCCCTTCTTGGTGAACGGGTTCGCCTCCTCCCTCGTCGTCGTTTCATTTGGAGCTTGCTCCATTCTGTTGGGTCCCCCTTCAGCCGCTATCCAAAATCAAGAGAAGTAGTCGCCATAGTGATCCCATGGTTATCTATGCGGGCTGCATAGGCCATGCTAGGGTTGACGTGGGCCTTAATTGGGACACCGCGCTCAGAGCCAGATCGGCGTAGGACAGAATGGGCATCTGAGCCTACTCCCCCCGGCTAGCAAGGCCGGTCGGTGGAGATGGAACGTACTGAAGGCCTGCCAAGGTTTTAGTGGGACGGAGACAGCCTATGCCGCATGAAACCTCGCCATTTCCCGTAAGTGTCACCTGACAGTACTGAGGGAGACGACATAGGTGCCAGCCCGAAGTCGTGGTACCGCGTGGAGGCGAACTACACCACACCTCACATTTGGATGGTCTAGGTCATTCAAACTGGCGTTCAGAGATTAACATTTACAGTTGTAGCAGTAATATTTAGGCAATACAAAGTAAAAATAAATATTAAACCATATTCAATTAATTTTTTTTTATAATCAGTTCGTTTATTTGTTAGGCTCAGGCGTGTGTAACACTTTACGGAGCCGATATTCAATATTGTTATTTACAATGTATAATTTTTCAATTTTAGTAAAGTGGGGTGCCAATTACTCGTGGCTAGCTCGAGGTTAATGGGTCACATTATTGTTTGGAAGGGCCTAGGCAGGTAACTTATTTCAGGTATTTGTTGCTGCTCATGGTTGCGACATCTTCCAAATCCTCGGTCTCTGTAGTCCCTTACTGGAACTAAGCTGCAGATGGGTGACCACAGCTTGCTGGGCACATATTCAATTAATGTTCTTAAATGTGTCATATAAAGTAATGTGATATGTTCTAGATCATCCAAACTATCCTTGAGATCAGAACATATGACCTACAGTTGTAACAAAAGCTTTCGATAAAGATTTAAGTAGTTATAGTCATGCACAACAATGTTATGGCATATCATATTTTGATGTTCAGCTTCTGAAATCCGCTTATGAATGGACTGCAGTGTGAAATTGATGGAATCAACCCAAACCATGAATATCAGTTATAAATAGTTTACCATCAAGAAGAACCGATGACACGATTGGATACATATCGTAACTTTGTATTGTCCAAAAAACTATACAATTACAACTGAAGATCTTACGCTTTGTACTCCGGGACAGTTCGAATGACATATAATATACCAACATTATCTCATATTGGCTGTTGATATTCCAGGACATTCATTAAATATGTTTGAATACATATCATAACTTTGTATAGCGGATAAAACTACTGTTTCATCAGTAAATCTTAAGTTTTAAACTCCAGGACAGTTTGGATGACATAGAATATCCCATGATTATCTCAAAATGTCTGTTGGTCTTTCAGGAAAATCATTGAATATGATTGAATTTATATTTTAAATTTGTATAGCGGATAAAGCTACAGTAAATCTTGAGTTTTGAACTTCAGGATAGTTTGGATGATATAGAATACCCCATGATTATCGCATAATGTCTATTGGTCTTCCAGGACATTCATTGAATGTGTGTGAATATATATCATAACTTTGTATAGCGCATAAAGCTACTGTTACTATACTAGATCTTATGTTCTAAACACCAGGACAATTTTTTTGGCATAGAATTTGTAATAATGTCAGCTAATATGATTGAAGACATATCTTAACTTTGTATAGCGAATAACGCTACTGTTACAACAGTAGATCTAAAATTCTGAACTCCAGGACAGTTTGGACATGTAATTGAGCACCAAATCGATCCGAATACACCAAATTGCTTATACAATAACGCTTGGAAAAATTTAGGCCTGAAAGGGCTAAGGTGATAGTGAATGCTGAATTACAAAAGTGGGCGTCACCATGGCTGATTTGCACTTCGAATTTTGAAAGGCAACAATCTAAGAAACTACAAAGATTTCAGATTTTGGATGCAAATCAGTCATAATGGCAGCATTTTTTTTATTCCAGCCACCTTAATTTTTAAATGAATGATGAAAAAGAAAAAAAATCCATGCACACTACTTCGTTCAGTTGAGGTCTCTAGACCCTTAAGAATATGTTTTGTACGTCTAAAAAGCTAATACATCGGATTTCTCTGAAGAGCTTTATTTCAAGGAGTTCTTGCATAACATAGATCAGCTATTCAACTTTCTATTCTATTGTCGGCTTAGATCTTTGAACACTGAAACGCTGAATCTTCCGTTCTAGTTTTCGCACCTAAGAATTACATGGAACAGTTATGCGTAGAACGACAGTATAGTAAGTGGTCCAATGAGCCAAAGATTTCTTGTGCCAAGGACACCCAATGACTACACAAAAACACATTCCCATTGATTCTCCCGCACAGCTCTTTCGAGAAACTTTTGCACAATATTGTTTTTCGTTCGCCTCTTCCGAGACTTGAAAACAATAACATACTAATTATAGAATGAAAGTTTAGACCCGAACCCCTTCCCCAATCTTACTCTGAGAAAAATTTGATGGTAAATTTTACCATTATTGGGGGTTAGGATGACTATGACAGTATAGTGATTTTCAACCGACTATGATCATGGTCAAAACAACTTTAAAAAATAGTCGATTCAACATTTGCTTTAATATCGGACTAGTCCTTGTTACCATGACCATAGTCAGGAATGCATGAACGTGGGTGATTCTACAATTTTCATGGTTATTGTAACCATTATATTATATTGTAACCATTAGTCATCTTGACCATGATTGAATTGTCGGTACAACCATGAAATTTTTCTGAGTGTACTTTATTCCAGGCCTGAATCATGTACTCTAATTACACATATTAAGCGAGAGATTTGGGAATTAATGATATGATAAAACTGTATAATTTCCTTTGGATATTCTGAACTATTTATACATATTTGTACATAAATTATATTTTATTATGCTTCGCCGCATCCTGTGTCTTTTGAACCTTCAAACTACTAAATTGCATCACAAAGCTTTGAATATGTGGCTTTAAATTGTTACCAAATTTGATATCTGCATCAAGCAAGATGAACGTACTGAAATTAATCTATGCTTATTCACTGACTTTTCTCCAAGTATATCGGCTTCTCGCATGGTATAGTGATAAAGTGGGCGAAATATTATAATTCAAGATAAACCATTGCTAACGTTCTCCAAACAATACAGATCGAAATGCAATTCTCGACAACTTATTCAATACGACGAATCTTATTTTGTTAACAAAGATTCAAACGTAAATTTCTCAAAACTCAATAAAACCCCTACGGAAGCTAGAATCACCATCATGTTAGGGAAATATAATTTTTTGTGTTGGTGGTCCTAGTTTGCATAAGAGTGCAAAGGGATTCGAGAATATAACGCTTGAATCTTTATTTACCTATTTGTTTACTAAATCTGATGCATCGTTTTGAATAACCTTTCGTAATTATACGATGGCAGTCAATTCTGTCGGCAGTAACTTGTGGGTTTGGTGGTAATCAATCTGAAAATGTAGGAAGTATTAAATATTTCACTCGATTTAAAAAAAAACGAATACAATAACCACTATGATTTTTAAACCAGGGAATCCGGATGATATATGATCACCTGATGATCTAACTGACTTTGGGAATAAAAGCATAGTTGGAAGTTGTTTCCTGCGAGAAAAACCTGGATTTAAGAGTTTTGGAAGTAATCATTTGGAACGTCATAGCACGATGCTAAGAATGGAATATTCGATGAACTTACCTCCCCAAAAATATATCACTCATCATCTTTATTACCTTTATAAATTAAAATAAATGAAATTGTCTAATTTTCCTTTATAGCGAATTCGTTTTTGATCCAGTTCCAAACTGGATCGGGTATCAAAATTAGGTCGGCATGTTTTGTGTTAAACGTCAGTGTGTATGGTTTTATTTGTAACTCGTATCGAATTGAGTTTTGCACTGACAATAAGTTCGGGTATCGCAGGTTGGAGCTGGTTCCAACCTAGGTTCAAAAACGAATTCGATATTAGTTTGGTCGTTCTGGGTTTGCAAAAACAAAAATAATTGTTTGACAGTTCAAGCGCAACAAATCAAAAGGGTCAGATTCGAAACGTAAACAACTCTTATGATCGTTGTTTCGACGAATATGAATGATCTCATGCAATCCATTTCATTGACATTGACATTTCATTACCACGTGAAATGAATAAATTTCAGTTATATGCTGTGAATCCTACCCAACTAATGCAGAAAGTTATTGTTCTCGTTTCGAATTAGCCCCTTCGACTTTTTGCTCGATAGTTTGTTTATCTTTGCTGTCTGCACACACACATATGCCACAGGAGCAGTCACTTACACATGCGCATGGAGCGTTCCAATTTCACCAACACATGCTTTGATCACAAGTATTATTTATCGCACACTCACACATGCATATGAACGAGCAAAACGATATTATTTATGGCATGTACTTTTACGGTTGTTGTCTTCGCTAATGCATTTTTTTCACTAGGGCAACAATCAATCGTTGTAATACGGCATTCAGACAACAAGAATTGTAGGTGTTTCCATCATCAGTGCAGCAAAAACTGCCAACGAATATTTTGGGTGTATAGTTCAATTTTCAGTTCTTGGCAATTAAAAAACGTAATATTTTAACCAATGTTATAGCTTTCGGAAGTCAAATAACACCAGATTGAGAAACATATTTCATAATTCATAGTTAGAAAGTGTATCAACGGAAAATGTATATTTGAACTATTCATTATATGGGCCAAACCGATCGATGTTACCGCGCTGATCAATAGTATCCCGTTTTACGGTACTATAGTTTCGTATTATAGAGAATATATGTTAATCATATCTTAAAGTTCGATTCAGTATTTTGAAATATTGTTTCTGTATCCAAGAGATATTAATGGAGCACATGCTACGATATAATCCAGGTGAAACGAAACGACTCGTATCCGATTTTCAGACCAGTAATTTGATAAGCGTGTGAGAAAGCAAGACAGCATGCTAATCAGTGCGAGAAGTTGCAGTGGTCTTATCCTATTCAAAGATTTTATCCCTTTCTATGAGCATGAGCAAGATAATGAGCATGATTGACCGCCCAAGGTTGCTACTCCGTTGCTGCCAGATCAGTTGTTATAACACAGAGAACCAACAGATGATGGTTGAGACTAGCATACATCCTCAATGTGTAAAAACTGGTCGTCCCAAACTAAAGCAATACTGAGTAGGAATGTGTCGACGTGATACTCGTTTTATTGGAAGCCGAGACCGCAACTGCACTTTCACTGGGATGTTGGATAACAGGATTGGGTGGCAGCAGGATTCTTTTTGGATAAGCTGAATTCACGCGGCGTTTAGTGAAATATTTAAATATTAGTACCGATTTCTGATTTGAACCTATTTAAACCATCAGTTAGGATGCTATTGGGGCCACTCACAAAGTGTGGTGGTGGTTTTTCATTGGAAAAACAAAAAGATTCTCCATAATGCTGGAAATCCGATTTGAACCGATTTAAACCAATAGTAAGGATGGTATTGGAGCCACTCACAAAAGGTATAGTGGCTTACTTTCTTCAAGTGACACGGCAAGTATGGCAAACCAATATTATGGATGAAAATTAATTGTGATCCTCACCACCGGTCCACCAGCCCGGCGAACCACCACAACTTACCATTTTTGTAGTTTTTTTTTCTATGCTCACTCGATCACTCGCTTCGCTGAATTACAAAATAGTGCGTAATTAAGCATCGACACAACCTTTCACAGCCGATGCCCGAAGCATACTCTTTTTCATAAACTTTCAATTTTTACAACTGTATCAATCAAGTAGAGGCTTCTTAAGAACAATCTATGCTAATCCATTTAAATTTGCGATTGAGGGATTTGGTTAAAATAAGAGTGCGTTGATGCATTTCGTGCCTTCTGGCAACTTTATGCTTCTATTGATGTCCAGGCTCATCCGTTTAGCACCAACCAGGGGAGACTGGTTCCTATACCCAGTGATTTCATTATCAACCACACCCAAAATATTCGTTGGCAGTTTTTGCTGCACTGATGATGGAAACACCTACAATTCTTGTTGTCTGAATGCCGTATTACAACGATTGATTGTTGCCCTAGTGAAAAAAATGCATTAGCGAAGACAACAACCGTAAAAGTACATGCCATAAATAATATCGTTTTGCTCGTTCATATGCATGTGTGAGTGTGCGATAAATAATACTTGTGATCAAAGCATGTGTTGGTGAAATTGGAACGCTCCATGCGCATGTGTAAGTGACTGCTCCTGTGGCATATGTGTGTGTGCAGACAGCAAAGATAAACAAACTATCGAGCAAAAAGTCGAAGGGGCTAATTCGAAACGAGAACAATAACTTTCTGCATTAGTTGGGTACACCCAAAATACCGGAGCCATTACAAAAAAACATTTTTCGTGCTCCCCCCCAAAAAATCCAAAACCCCCCCCAAACCACAACGATACCCCCACACACCCTACTTTCTTTTTCTCCTTTCCCCCCCCACAGCAGACACAACTATGTGTACATCCACACAATTACGAAGAAAAACACAAGGCAAGGCACCCATTGAAGCTCTGGCGTATGGCATCACA
This sequence comes from Aedes koreicus, assembly GCA_024533555.2. Classification (NCBI taxonomy): domain Eukaryota; kingdom Metazoa; phylum Arthropoda; class Insecta; order Diptera; family Culicidae; genus Aedes; species Aedes koreicus. The sequence continues at coordinate 1,490 of JAHHFK020000031.1, read as the reverse complement.
AAATATGTCAAAACATCGAGCCAATGACGTACGGCAAGAGGCAAATGTCGACATGATGTTTTGACATGCTAGCAGACGTTGGTCTCCTCCGCCTTGCAGCAAAGAATATCTCTAAAGAATAAAAATGGATTCTAAACAGTGACCGAAAAAGTATAAAGGTATGTTTATTTTGATTAATTTGATTCATGAAACGTATGTTTAAATTCATAAAACGTATTTTTTTAAGTTATAAAAAGTATGTTTTACGTCATAAAACGTACGTTTTATGTCATGTAGCGTACATTTCTATATGATACATTCTATGCAAACTCACTGCAATAAAATTTTCAATTCTAACAGATTTTCCAGTATGAAGAGGAAAACAAATTCAACAAATGCTTGGCAACTATGAACCCATTTGCGGAATGGGTTACTCCAGAAGGACCAGCATTTGGTTTTCTGGTTAAAATATAGTATGGTGTAGGAAATATTTTTTAACAATCAAGCATAAACGAATAGTCTTTATGCTCCGCTATTGAGGTAAGTTGACTCGCTGTTGCAAGTAAGGTGACAAAATAGTCACGCCAATCGCGGTACCCATTCAAATCAAATGGAGAATCATTTCTCTTGGGGTGACTATGCTAAACTTGTCAATGAAAGTAAGTCACCTCACCTCACTCGCGGCGTGATTTAAGTTTGTTCCGACGTGACAGAGATTTTTTTAAATTGAGATCCTACTCGTTTCACGGTGAAATTAAATATGATTTATTTATAACTAGTTGCTGTTCAAAACCGGACAAGACCATTCGTGCCAATCGATCCTGCTTGCATTCTATAGTGTCGCATCTGGTGCACTGTATGTCGTGTCAGATGTGCCATACAGCGCACTAGATGCGACATTATCATTTTGTTCACTTTGAACTGCAAAGAGCATATTCAAACATAACACATAGTCTCAATTTACTATAACAGCACAATTTTTAACCAACATGTACTTATTTTGAACTTTGAATCCATATCTATAATCAAAACTGTCTTTAGTTCTTTGGACTGAAGACCTGAAACTTCCAATATTTATATAATTTCACCTTTTTTCACTCAAAGTTTGATTTTGAGTATTTCTAGCATTAACATAAACAGGTCGTTGAACACAAATTAATGCTAATTTTTTTGATCACATCGATGAACAATACGTTCAGGATTGTCTTATAAGTTCTATATTTTACAGACTGAATCAGTTCACCCTATCGGTGAATTGATTTTGATTTTTATATGGCTTCTTTCAACTGCAAATCAAGCTCACAAATAATTTCAAATCGTTCATTATTGTTTTATATAAGGTTGTTATTAGATGAATTAATTATTTTAAGATCGTTATCGTCAAGAGCTACACATGGCTTAAAATTTCCTAACTGGATCTAACTTATTCCAACGCTTGTGTCTCCTAATTGAATCATGCTATCAAGAGCATAATCATCTCTGTTATTTTTTTCATGATAAAAGCGGTATAC